>SSNS01000027.1:322346-840504 GCA_006937985.1 Aphyosemion australe | reverse complement strand
AAAACACTGCACTGGACTGTACAAATGGTAATGTAACCCCTTAGCTTTGTCTCTGGGTTATGTGCTCTGATTACCTTATAAATGATTAATCATGACAAAGTCTCTAATTTTAGTGCAAGATAACACACACACACACACACACACACACACACACACACACACACACACGATCCACCCAGGCTTTGCTTCTTCCAAATATCCCTTTTCTGAAATCACATCACTGGTTACCAGGGTCACGGACCCAGTAACTCGACCACCTGCTTCACCCACCGTGACACTCATATCCAACACACACACACACACACACACCTTATATTTCAGTCAATAATCAGGTTGGGATGCAATTAGCAAGTTGGAAGGGTCGCAGGAGTCACGTGACGGATCAATCGAAGGGGAAGGTGGCACGCTCATTGAGGTGATTTACAGCCCAACAGTTTGTCCCACGCTCAGTCTGAACCCATGCCGTCTATCTTCTTTATACGAACCTTTCAAGGCTGGAAATATGCATCTGTCAAACGTCGCCCATTACTCCGGCTGCCTGTCACACCTGGGGCAGCTCACAACCAAGCGGAGGGAGAAAGAAAAAAGACAGAGTGTTGCTGTCAGACCGGAACCCTCGGTGGACAGGAAAGGCGCCGGGTCTCCCATTTTTTCGACTCTAATTTCTTCAAATTGCGGATATTTTTGCAGGTCTCCGGCTGAGTCCCGGGTTAATGACGGCGCCTCTGTCAGGCAAGTAGCTGAGGCAGCTTCTTTCTGCTCCAGATAAGATCATGCTCTGTTTCCTATCAAGATATTGAACACCGCCTACCCAGCTGTAGATATACACTAAAGCAATGATGTTTCCTGCAGCTCAAAGTAAAGAACGTGCCATTAATAGCTTTTGGAAAGCATGCACCCTGTTTTTTTTATTTTATTTCTTCTCACTTGTGTGTGCTGAGTGGGTTGCAGAGCCCTCCAAAATTGCACAAATCCCTCCGAACAGCTCTGTAGCCGTGGACTGTTGCCTGTCTGGTAAAAAGGAGAAAGTTATCTGCGTCCTCACCATTAAAGAGCAGATTTAGCTCCTGCTGCTAATGTTTCCACCGCAGCGTGTCTGGATGTTCTCAAACCTCAACAACTAGTGTCTTTTCACATCACAAAGCCATTTCTCTCATTTCTCCCCACAGCCCAAGAGAGTGCTCCAAACTATGTCATGAATGAAATATAAGCACACCGCTGTATTACTTATGAGACCTAACACAACTTTGCTCTGAGCTATTTTCAGATTTCATTTAAATTCATCAGCGTGATGATTATTCTTACGCCACAGACGCTGGCCGACGGGGCACTGGTCCTTGAGAAAATGTTAGCTAAAGATGAACTTCAAAGATTACTTATCAGCACCAGACCACCTTTCAACTCGGCAATAATTAAACATCAATCACAGTGGTAAAAGCCATCCCGCAAAGCTTCGCTGAAGTTGTCGAAGCCGCCAAGAGACGTGATCTAAGTGACAGAAATGTGCTTGCTGTTGCATTTCAGATGTGACTCTGCATTGTCCCTTTTTCTGCTAATGTAAACTTCAAAGGATGAACAGGGTGTTTTATAAATGAGAAAAGATCAAAAACAGGTTTGCAGCTTTAGACATGCATCTACAGTTAAGGGGGTTAGGGTAACCCTAAAATAACAGTTAGGGTTAGGGTAACCCTAAAATAACAGTTAGGGTTAGGGTAACCCTAAAACAACAGTTATGGTTAGGGTAACCCTAAAATAACAGTTAGGGTTAGGGTAACCCTAAAATAATAGTTATGTTTAGGGTAACCCTAAAATAACAGTTAGGGCTAGGGTAACCCTAAAATAACAGTTATGGTTAGGGTAACCCTAAAATAACAGTTAGGGTAACCCTAATAGGGTTAGGGGTTAGAGTTAGGTTTAGGGTCCCAAATAGGATACCCACTGACTAACCCTAACCCTATTAGGGTTACCCTAACCCTTTTTTTAGGGTTACCATAACCTTTTTTTCTAATAACCACTAAATCTTGACCACATGGCATGCCCACTGACTAATCCGTTTTTTATTATCAATTAAATCTAACAAATGCCGGGACTTATCTCCCTGCACACAAATTTAAAAATTACAACAATTTAATCCATTTAGTTATTTTTTTCCCACCCAGCAGTCCTGAAGCCGTGTTTCACGCATAAACGTGTCAGATCAGCCTCTCTGGATTTAGCTTCAGCTCAGATCTGGAAGGATGCCAGTTCCAGATCAATAGAGAGTCCGCTTGTCACCTGCTGATGTGTGAACACTCGAGCTCATACTTCTGCAACTCTTCACTCACTTTCTGCCACCAGCTTTGACCGGTGAAAGAAATACCTTCTCCTTGTCTCTTTTCCCTCCACTGTTTCTATTTTTTCCCATAATCTGTTTTTAGCTGAGGATATAACCCACAAAGCTCTTCATGCATGCCTCTGCCTCAGTCAGAAAGTCAAATTCCTGAAGCTTTATCCATGCCACAACTTACTGGAAACAAGAAGACACCTAAAATAAAATATGATTCCAGCCCCTCACAAAGATGTGAAACAAGTTCCCCTTAAAACACTCAGAGCTCCACTTCAAATTCATCACAGCAAACAGGGCGAGGAGAGACTACAAATGTAGAGAAATCAATTTGTGCACCCTGGAAGGCGAGCAATCAGGGGTTTTGTTTTCCAGTGTGATAGACCCTCAGTTTGAAGTGAACAAATAAGAGAAAAAGGACTTACCTGGGCTCTCGGTGAACCTGGCGCTGTGTGTAACAGATCCTATCTCTCCCTGTGGGGCAGAATCACAGAGGCAGAGGTAGAGGAGGGGGGGCAGCTCAAAGAGGAGGCAAGGGAAGAAGGCGAGAGAGCCCGTGGACGATGAGAGGGAAGCAGACTGAGAGGAGAGAGCGGTGCTCTCACACAGCGCTCCGATACACTGAAGGGGATGTGCTGGCTATGGGAGGTGGTACATCTCAGTCAAATGACATCTGCCTCTCTCTTAAAAACCATTGGCTAAGAGGTTTGATTTCCTAATAAGCCATCCCTGCTGTCTCCAAGAGAACACACCCACTCTTTCTTTCCTCTGCACATGCATGTACGTCCATAGCCATGCACAGATCTCATTCTTCCCCTCCAATTCTCCCACTAAGCACTTTCACATCTCTTCATTCTCCGAGGGGTCCTCTGTAGGTGCATTGTCATTTTTCACTATTGTTGCAGGAAGTGGATTTGTTTTTCAGCTCCAAATTGCTTTTGCCGTCAACTTTGTCTTGTTTTAAAGGAGATTTCTAAAGCTGAAAGGGAAAGGCTGACTTCTCAACCTATAAAAATGTACTTTTCACGCCTAAATCTGCCAGTATGAAGACGATTAGTTCAGTTCCACGAGAAGACGTGAGCTTTAAATACAGGTAAATCTTAATTATCTGCTTTTTTAGTTGTTTGTTTTATTTCAAATTCGATAAAGTTTGTGGACAAAACATTGAGGTCAGCGCACCATAATAGATGTAAGTTAGCTTGGCATTAATAACCAAACGTGTTTGGCTCTGATTCTCATACCTTCGCTGTCGTGTGGGTGGTAAAATGTGAACATGCTGCTGGATCTGAATCAATTTGTGTTTCCAAGTGGCATCATTGAATGAAATAAGCAATTATGAGGAATATCGCCTACTCACACACCAGTAAATATTCTATTGATATGCATGCTTTGGCAAACTGAGTTTTATGTGTAAAGAATGAAAGTCTCTCACAAAATGGTAATTTTTTGTTTAAAATAAGTAAAATTTTAATATTATGACATGATAACCATTTACAGTTGAGGATCCAGTATATGGGGACAACATATTTTCAGCAACAAGTCAGCTGGGAATGTTGTCAGGTGGTAGAAGGAATTCTATAAGGAGCACAATCCCAACAACACACATTCCAATGAGGAACCAGAGCTGGGACACCAGAGGATGGATCGACCAATCTTTACGGTGTGTCCACACTGGAGGCATCAGCGGTGTGGAGCGGCAGTGGGAAGGTTTACTCGCGTGCTTTGTAGTGCGTCAATCCACACTGGGGGAGTCTCCGCCACAAAGCGGCTTCTCCGCCGTCCTCGCGAGATTACAAAATCCCTCGAGACTTCAAAGGTCATGGTTTGTTTATGCCATTCGCCATTAAACAAAAAGAAGACGAAGGAAATCACGTTTGATATCGCTGTTTGATGTCGTATATAAAGTTGTCCCTCTCCACTGCCAGGATTAAATCTATGAAAAACACATCAAAAGATACTGGTGGTAAATTAGCCATTAGGTCACACATTTAGAGATAGATACATAGATAAGAAATCACATCTCTGCAATAGTCTGTTATTTTGACAATTACCGAATGGCATGTCCCAGAAGGGGCTCGCGGCAAAAATGCAACCCAATGCTATCTTTAGTGGCGTGGCGTGGCGTGGCATGGCATGGCGTGGCATGGCGTGGCATGGCGTGGCATGGCGCAGCATGGCGAGCCGCTTCTGGAATGTGCCTGAAATGTTCAACGCCGTGGCCGGTTTGGATCAACCCTATATGAATTCTATTTGAATCAGCAACATTTCACTGCCATTCCACGCCGCTCATGACTCCAGTGAGGACTCGGCTTTTGAGTCTCTGGAGCAGAAGTTACTGAAGTGTTTCTGCAGCAGTGACACAAGATCAGCCGTGGGCATCCCATTAGGTGTGTTTCCACTATCGGAACTTTAGGGTAATTTTACGGGGACATTCTGGCATGTCTCCACTTCACTGGGCCAGCCATATGAGATGTTTTCAGGAACCGACGGAGTACCTGAACAGGGGTAGGTACTTGGAAAGGCCCGCTATAGTAGTTGATTAATTCGTGCTGATTGGTTGTAACTCAGTAGGAAATGACATCAGCAGACGTCGTCCAAAACAACTGGCATTAGTAAAATTGCTGTTATTAAACTAACAACACCGAAAAACGCAGTGGAAATCCCCCCATGACACAGTCCACGGGGCTTTGTTGTCTCACAGAGCACTGTAAAAAACTACGCTTCTTCTGGTCATTGAATGCCACATTTTACATCACAAAGCAGCTCTCCCGCTCCGCTGAATAGAGTTAAATTGCCGTACTTTGACAGAATAAAACTTTTAATGTTACTGTAGATGCTTTTTGGCACTGATCAGTGACATCACTCATTGCCGAAGCAGTCGCGACATGCTGACGTCTGTGCAAAGACACAACATCTGAGAGGACCACGCTACTGTATCTCCCGGTCAATTTTCCCCTCCCAGAAATTACCATGACGTTCCGACAATGGAAACACGGAGGTCAAAGGACCGTCATGGCTGACACACAGCTGTAACACGGTGTAGACATGGCATAGGCAGTGGCTGCTGAGTGGCAGACCAAGGTGCTGCTCTCTATTTTTAAGAAAGGATACCAGAGGGTGTGTTTCTAGAGATCTTTTTTCACATTTCTCTTTTCAGCCTCTCTGGAAAGATCTCCAAGGTCCTAGAGAGGAGGGTTGGGTTAGACTGAGGAGAAGAAGAGCGATTCTTGTCCTGGCTATGAAACCATGGTTCCGCTCTTTATCCTTGCCAAAGTCTAGAAAGGGGAATGGAAATTTGCCAAACTCGTCCACAAGCAACTTGTGGATTTTGAGAAGGTTTATGACTACAGGAGTGTTAGACTGGTCCACATAACCTTCAGCGAGTCCGACGTGATCTGAGTAAGAGTTTGCACCACAAGATTTGCCCTTTGTCATGGGTTCTGGCTATAACGTCTAAGAACAGAATTTTTATTTGCAGATGATGTGGTCCTCATAGCTTCAGCTCTTCCGTTGGAGGTTCATAGCCAAGTGAAGCCAACCTCACTGCATGTCACTGATATATAGGGTGCATTGCCATGATAGACCCCCCTGGATGCCCTTTTATTAAGGTTTTTTGGGGATGTCCTAGGGTGTTGACCCAGGAGAGTCTCGAGGCATTGTCACCTTGGGTCTGGTAGAATTGGCTGTGAAGAGAACAGTCAGGGTTAGGGTTAGACCCATGACCCAGACACAGAGAAGCAGAAGGTGATAAGAAAAGGCCATTATTTCCAAAAAAAACAACAACAAAATCAGAAGCATCGGAGGATGCTTTATTCCAGTTTCTCAAGTTGAAAACGTTGGTTGAAAGTGTGTAATTACTCCTTTGTAGTTTCTCTTTTAAAATAGCGTGAAAAGGTATTTGGATTTGACAAAAGGACTGGTGCTTCAATTTATTATTTAAAAAAAACAAAAACATCTCCGACTCATTAGGACTTTTGACCTGAAAGGAAAATGGAAAAAAAATAACTAAATGGGAAATTTACCTTCAAGATTTGTCACATCGTCAACTGTTGGTCATCATAATTTAAAAAAAATTCCAAATGTTTATGTTTCTTTTTTTTCCCAGGTTTTTCAGTCATTTGTTCTGCTCGGTAGTACGAGTCCTGGGATTAGACCTGCAGAACTGTCAAACACTGGTGAACAGAGCTGGGAAACATCGTGCACCCATCCACCAACACCCTCCATATTGTTCCTTTTCTGCTCTGACTGGATTGTTTTTATTTCATCTTTTTATATAGAATTTTTCTCAGCTGCTCCCATCGGCCAAAGAGGGCTAGTAGGTGGCAAAGCATTTGTTCATCTTTAGGTTGCTGTTCGGGAACTTTTTACTTCAGACGTTTATTATGTGTAAAAGAAAAAAAGGTAGAATTTATTTAATAGAAAGGAAACTACGGTAACACTTTACTATAAGGGTCCCTTTATTAATGTTACTTAGTGCATTATTAAGCATTAATAAACTATTAAATAAAGTATTAACATGTGCTTAATATTAATATTGAGTAATGCATTACTAAGCACACACACACACCCTCACCTTTTGTCCTAACCTTAAAGTGACTGTGTGTATTTTTCTTGGCAATAGGGGGCAGTACATACCTAAATCATTGCAAGCAAGCAGTATTTTTGTGTTCAAGTAAGACCTTACCAACAGAGGGCCATTAGGGTCAAAAATCTCTGGGAGTGCAACCTCCAGCAAAATTACAAGCACATCAGACGCCCTTTCATCACTGGCAGCAAGTAAAGAGGCAAATGTGTAAAACAACAACGTTTATGAATGGTGAAAGTTTTGTAACCTTTTGTTACAAATCAGTAAATGCATTTTGTTCTCACAGGCTCCCGTAGAAGGAAACATGGCATCCAATATGGCGTCGCCCAGAGACTTAGACCCGCTCCCATGTGTTTTAGACCTGATTTTTGTGGTTATATGTTACAAAGCCGCCAATATTTTTCAACAACTCTGCATTATTTAATTCATTTTCAACAACATTTAGACGGATATTGTCAGAGATTAATGGTAAAAACTACACATTGTCTTTCTAAATACACACTAACAGTATCACGAATGTTAATAAAGCAATCCTTTGTTTATTAATGCTTAAAAATGCATGTATCAAGACAAAAGTAACGTTAATAAAGGGATCCTTATTGTAGTGTTACCGAAGCTATTAATGCCTTTAATTTAATTTAATTTAATTTAATTGTTAATTTAATCAGAATTTCTGTTTATTTTCTGTCATGGTTGCAAAAGCTTCACTTACATTCATTTTTGAATTTTCTATGTTTCTAAGTTAAATCACAGGTAAAAAATAAAATGCATTTTCATCTTAGTAATATAATTTTTGATGATTGTTAAACAAATAGACCACCAGGGAAACTTTTTAACTCAAATACAGCTGCCTTATAGGCTCGTCACACGGGAGGTGACATTGCGATAATCGCAGGTCTCCCTCCTGCTAAGTGACACGCGAAAAACACGCTCGTGCTTGTGTCGTGCACAGGTGAGCCAGCGATGCGATCCCAAAACATTTAAACTTTTCATCGCTGTCGCTCGGACAAGGACCAATCAGCAGAGGTTTCATTGACTGACCAATGAGCGGACAGGATGATTCTCAGTACATCTCCGGGTAAATGTGGAGGAAAAGTTAATCGTTGCCGTGTCGGATTTCCCAGAGCTTTACAAGACTTCACTTAACTCTAGCAAAACCTTATGAGACTTCATATCTACCACCAATCTGACGGCCAATCAAAACAACGGAAGACTCGCTATTCGCCCTGGAACATGGCGTCGCTGGTTTTTGCTTCCGCATGTCGCCTCCCGTGTGTCAGGTTATCAAAGCGATAGCGATGAGTTTCGCTGATCGCGGCCGTTTGTCGCCTCCTGTATGTCGAGCCCATTATTGTGAAAGTTTAATAAAGGTTGACATGCGGGAATCACGTTTTATTTCTAAGTTTGATTTTCTGTAACAATATTTTCCTATTTTTACGCTTTTGTGTTTTCTGACAGAAAATTTACTGTTTTTAATTCCTAAACAGAACTTTATGCAACGCCGGTAGTTTTTACTGTTTAAACATTTGCAAAGGTATAATTTTCCACTACTTTGCATTCAGCTAAAACACGTTTTTACCTCATCCTACTTCACTACCCGTGTTGTTTAAGTGGAAAATCTCACTGTTTGGACAAACTCATCTGTAGTGGTTTTATGTGTTCTGTAATTGAATTTTTGATGGACTCACTTTGTTTGACCCTTACTTTTCTTTCTGACCCACTGAAGGGTAATTGGCTGAGCTGCTGATGACCCCGTTGGGTTCTTGTCATTCTGCCCTGACATCCCTTCCACCGTCACATCTCTTGACTAAAAGAGAAATATAGCCAGGATAATTGGTATATACTTTTTTGCTCTTTCTGCTATCCATCAACTAACCCCAGTCTTTAGAAACAAGAAACTCCCCTTTGACAAGAACCACATCACAGCTGACCCATAACAGAGATTTTGGGAACAGAATCATTTTAATTAATCTGACAGCTTAAGAGCCTTTCCTCTGACGGTGCAGAAGGGCAAAACATTTCAATTCCTAAGAGAGTAAGTTTGCTAATTTATGAAGTGGAGAGAATAATAAGAGAAAGCATTTGTCCTCGGGCGGTGAATGAAAAACATCCGAGCTGTCCTCCGGTGTCATGCCGTCTCATTTGTTATCATTAAGAATTTTGCTTTGAGCTGGGTTTCATGAGTGTGTGTCATCCCTTTTCTTGGGGTTCTCCCTCCCGATCTAGAGCACGGAGAAAAAGTCTACACAGGGCAGAAAACACGCTCTGACACAAACCGAACAGCCACGTACCAAATCAAAATCTGGTGACGGCATTAATCCTGACAGTGAATTCAAAATCGCCCCGCGCTGGTGGAGCTGATAGCTGACTCACTGCATCTCAGCCTCGTGATGCTCGTTCCTATCCATGGAAACGAGGAGCACCATGGCTGGCTGCCTGCAGTTTGCTATCTGATTATGCATAATATTTAAAGCTGTTCTCCCCGACTACCAATCAGGCTCTCCATCAGGTTGCTTGTCTGTTTTGGCTTTGAAGCGTTTAACCTCAAATGTCAGTGTCGGCTAGACGCGCGCTCCTGGATCAATATCTTTAAATGGCTTTGGTTAAATTCACTTATCATATTAACTACTATTGGAACGTACTGCTATCCGTCTATTTGTGACACCGAATAGTTCATTAATTAGTCACCAGCTTTGGTAAGAGCGATAGCTGGTGTTAAAGCTGAAATAGCCCATATCACCAACCTCCTGACATTTACAAGGCTAATTAAAGCAAAGCCAGGCTGCATGTAAACATGCCACGAAATCAGCCGAACAAATAAAAAGAAGTACCGTATTGAACTCTTTATCCTTCCGTACAAGATCCCTTAAAGATGGGGTCTGTAGCATGAAGTCATCAAGGAGCGAGGGAGATTTTAAAGTTTGAACAGCTGTAGCACCTGCCGCTGACCCCCTTAAAGGTGTGGGTTTAATCAATACATTTGCAGTGGACTCTAGTAGGACTGAATGCCTTGTAAGTCATATTCAGGGTGGAAAACATATACAGGTGCACCCTTTCCAGAAACTAAAGCTGCTTACACATCTGGGCCAGTACGGTCGGGGCTCGGACGCTTCAGTTCAGGCTAGTACGGGCGGTTTTTGTTCACATAAGTCAGACTTCACGCTGAACTTCTCAGGAATGCAGAAATCCCCGAGCATGTGGGTGGCACAAAAGACGTGCAGAAAAGTCTGTGTTGTCCTTAATAAGATAAACAAAGGCGGGCGTGAGCTGTGTTGCTTTTGGAGACTCTGAACCACATTATTTTATTAATTTGCTCCCTGTTCTCTCTCACTGCTGTGTGTGTCCTCAAAACCGCTGCACACACATACACACTGCTCTCCTCCTCTGCTCTCTTCTTTCTCGACTGTCTGCCGCCAAGCAGGAGACAGGAGCACTGTGCTTGATGTTGACTCGACAGCAACCAGAATGAAAATGAATCGTGCATGTGGGAAGCCCCTGCTGGCTGATCCTACTCGCCAATCGAAGGCGGTAGGTGTGAATTTTAGGTGGCCAATCAGTCCATAGTGTCACCTCAGTCCCAGCCGGACCTCCGAGAGAAGCGGTCTGAAAAAAAAGAATCACCTCAGGACAGAAAACATACATATGATCCAGATGTGAAACCAAAATCCGGTCCCGAACTGGTCCGTACTGACCCAGATGTGTAAGCACCATAAAAGTTGCCCACGTCACATGCTAACGGTTAGGGATTAGCCGTCTGAAATGAGTATCCGGTACGGATAATGCATTTTTTATGAGTACGAGCATGAACCGAGTAAAATTCATGATTATCTGTGTTCGGGTGGAAGGAGAATCCTCATTGGATAACTGACTGTCTTTACGCTCTGTGATTGGCCAGTCCCACAGAGCGCCCGCCCCTCCTTACACACAAAACCATCTGTCGCTGCGCTGCTCCGCTCAGACCTCACACACGACAGTGACTGATGCCTCTGTGCTGCTTGTAGCTTCCTCGTCATGTTGCTTCAGTAAACAGTACTCCCTTCTTCAGCTCGCCTCTTTTTCGGTTTGAGTAACATTTAAAGTTACGTTTCAGCGGTGCATTTGACAAGACAGAGCTGAAAACGGCTCGTGTCGCGCCATGTCCTTCACTCCGGTCGTGTCTCCCTCTCTCTCTCTCTCTCTCTCTCTCTCTCTCTCTCTCTCTCTCTCACGCACACACACACACACCTTAATCAACATTGTTTTGTTTAACTTTCTGTGGGAAAAAATGCCAAGAACTTTAGAAAAAAATTGATCAAAATAAAAAAAATTAAAATGAAAAATTTGTGTCGTATTCTAGTAGTTCATATTTCCTACTGCATGAGTTCAGTTGTATTCATTCATGCACTTTAGTATTCATGTTTGAAATATATGTTCTGTAATAGTTCCTTTACTATTGTGATCAAAAACATTGAATCTCAATTCTGAGGCTGCTCTGTAAATATTTTTCAAATAAACAATACATATAGCAGCTTCTGATCAATCCATATCAATTTTAGACTTAAAATAACGTACTGAGTTAGGCCCACCAACTTCTGATTAAACCACGCCCATTTCCGGTTTAGGCCCCACCCACTCCGAGTACAGATACAGATAATTTAGATGGTTGAACAGATACAAATACAGATAGTGGTGTACTCGCTCATCCCTTCTAACGGTTAGCTTCTACTAGCCCAGACGTTCTCTGCTGTTTCCTGGACGCTAAACCAACAACAGCCTTCCCCGTCATGAGTCAAGATGGGTGAGTCCATGAATGTTAAGTGACAGTGTGACGTAGATCTGTCAGGATTTTCTAATTCACCATCTTTTTTCTATCAGAAGCTAATGCAGGAGATAGGTGTAGGAGGCTAATTTCATGTTCAGCCTGCATGACAAACAGAATGACCGATTATAATCAGAAATAATCAGTAAAAAAAGGGTTTTCAGTGTTCCACACCTTTAAGGAAGGAGCTGAAAGCCACACCTCGTACCACACAAGCGCACACAACTAGCCTTGTAAGGCTAATAGCTAGGGATGTTTTCGATATGTTCCTGCTTGAACACACATGATTCTAACGGCTGTTAGTCACTCATTTTAGTCAAATCTGCAGAGTTCAATCAGGGAAACATCTAGAACCAGCAGGAATCGCGATGCTAGCAAACCCGTGCTAATGCTACAACAGGCTAAAACAATAGTCTGAAGTAACATCAGGTTGAATCACTTAGCTTCAACACAAAAGATAAATCCATTTTTGTTCCCCTCCCTCCTCTTCCACTGTTAGCTAGTAGCTTGAAATTAATGACATTAATGCAGTGCAGGTCGAGTTAGCATTCAAGCTAGGTAGGTGTGCTTAGCAGGAAGGCATGTCTGCATCACCCCGTAGTGCATGCTAATGCTAGGGACTGGGGCACATTCTTGTTTATTGACAACTCCTTTTTGTACGCAACTCTACTGGTCAACGCTCTAGGCTTACGTAAATGATTCGTTTTGCTGTAGAGGAAATATAAATTATGAAATATTGCCTACTTTATATCATAGAACTTGGTCAGATAGTCTAATTTACAGATTTTTGAAGCTACTTCAAATTTTTTAAGCTACATACCCCAGCTTTAAATCAACAGGCACTTCTGAAATTTTGGTGTGTAGTCTGATAAAATGTGATGTGACAGGAGATGCAGCTCTTGCACAGAATTTACAAACAGAATAAAACTTTAAATCGTCCCTAAAGGAGCCCCTCTTCGCTTCACTAAAACCATCCTTTTTGCTCTACGAGTGATCGTTGTCACTCTTTCAACAGAAAGCACAGATGCACGGTAGCTGTAACATTCACCGCTGATCAAAGCAGCACCTTCTCTGCACAACGACACCTTCTGTAGATCTGTGAGAATCCGGCTGGTTGTGCAAAGCAACACGTTGAATCAACAGCACTAACATCACATTTTAGTGGTGGAATTGAAAAATAATTTTTGTACTGCATCCGCCTGGCCCACCTGGAGGCAGCGGCTACAAATAAAAGGCTGCTGCTGAGAAAGTTCAAGAGGGTCATCAAAACAGCAACATAAACAGCATTTACTTTATTTTATTTCATTTTCGGGGCTTATTTTTAAAGACTGTAATGAAAATCTTGGCGGTAAGAGACAGTGAGTAATTGCTGGCTTGGCGGTGTTATCTACTACAGCTGAGAGCATTAGGAGGACGGTAAGCTCACCTAGAAACGCTGCTCCTATTTACATTTAGACTAGCCATTCTTAGAAGCCAACACTCTCTCCCTCATGAAAGACTTAACAGTCTTTTAATGTCCTGTTGAAGGACGGAGTCACATGACTGATACGCTGAGGCTCCAGAACGCGTACGGAGTGCTGGAATGCAGGTGTAATGTATAATTTAGCTTCCCCAAAAGGCTCTTATTGTTTTCGGAGACACATTAAAAGCAGCTTGCACAGTCTGCAGCGCTGATAAGTGCAATCCATCATCATGAATAACTGGTTTTACATTTTTACAAGTACAATTTATGAGCTCATCCATAATCATTGCAGATGCAATCACATCGCATTAGAATCCATCCTTCCAGAAACGTGTTCTTTACCTTTCAGCTTCGATCATATCTCAGGAGAGTCCTACAACAACGCTTCGGCATTCCGGGGATTCGGTTTTGCAAATTTAAAATTTCTTTTTTTAGTCACCGTATTTATCACGTAATCAACTTTTTATGAGATAAAGTAAGAAGAAGAAGCCTCAACGAGGTTAAGGATTTCGTTTGACTCCTGCAGAATGTGTGTCAGCTTCCCTTCACTGCATCTTTTTCTACTTCTGTTCTTTAGTCTATTCTTTTCATCGCACGTCTACCTACAGGGCTTTTGAAATATTCCTCAGCTTCTATCATCCCTCTGTTGCTACGGGACAAAAACTGTGATCTACTCCCATCTCCGAGTCCCCTTTAATGCTCCTCCCATTTTGCCCAGATTAGCTGACTTCCCTTCATATATTTTGCGCTAATAGTCAAATTTATACATAGATGCCTTCACAGCTCGCTCGTGGTATTTTTAAATTCCACCTCCTTCCATATTGTCGCGCTTGCTCCAACTGGCTTATTTGCTCATTTACTTTCTGAACGCCATACAATATGTCACCCTGGTGAGTGCAGTCGCAGAGTAATGCACAGATTTGAAATATTCTGAGAACAGCAGGGCGGTGTATTTAGAGTCAGACGCTGTAATTTGCAGACTAAGAACAGATATCTGTTTCCTGAGTGTGAACGATTACAAATGTGTTTACAGGGAAAATACTGGAGGCATTCTAATTAATCCAATGTACCAGAAAATGATTTGTATTAAACAACCACTATGTCTCACTGGGGCATGAATCCCCGGGAATTTAAATTTCCTCCCTTTTTGTTTTTGGTTTCTTTTTAGGAAACCCTCAGAGTTTGTGAATGAAACGGCTCAAAAGCTGAATTTTTATCATGAACTATTAAAAAAGGCTGTTTTACTTTGAAAACCCTCATATGAGATTGCCTCATGTGTGCAAATCAGAGCGTTTACTGTAAGACTTAATTGATTTCCTTTCATGATTTTGGCTTTGAATGTGTTTTTTTTTTTTTTTTTTCATTTCTTTTTGGGTCATTTTCTTGGTTCAGTTTTATTCTTGCATCATTTCATCTTTCTTCTTTTTCTTTGCAGCTTTTAGGTGCAAAACCACAACCTTCTGGATTCTACAAACGTCCTTTTTCTCCTGCTTTCCTCTTAAGTCCAAACCAGGGGTCTGCAACTTTAACAATCCAAAGAGTCATTTTTACCCTCAGGTCACCTAAAAATGCTTTTTCTAGAGCTACAACTGTTATATGACCTTTCACAAAAAGACAATTTAAAATTTTCTTTTTATATATAAATATCTGCAGAGGAGGATTAGGGCAGCAAAAATATTGTTTTTTCTCAGATTTCTGAAAGTAATGTGATAATTCTGAGGAAAAAAATCTGAATTCTGAGATTAAATTCGGTAATCTTTTTTGTTTTTCCTCATTAGTAAATATCTACTATAAGAGATTTGTTGTCATTTTTGGAAAAAAAAACCACCATTTATTTAATGATTACCTTTGTAAAAAATACTGTAAGTATGGATTTTTTCCCTATTTGATGTTGATATTTGTGTAAAATGATCTAATCATAAAAAATATTACAGGTACTTTTGGCGTTATTCTGTTGTGTAGCTTGTAGCTGGGAGCAATGGTGGAATGAGATCCTCAAAACATGTCGAAACATGTGACACGGCCAAGATGGTGGTGATCAGAACCGCCCACTAGGCTTCAAGATGAAGCCTCAGAAACCTATAGGTGACATCACAGCGGGTTTGTCCATTTAATTTTCTGTCGTTCTTCATTATACACAGAGCAAAAAGAGTTTGTTTTTACTTTTGCTGACATGTTTTGGCGTCTACTGCCGCCTTCATCAGAGCAACCGCCGGATGTTGGTGGCATCACTTCTGTTTATCGGTGAACAGCAGAGGGCGATATCGTCCTCTGCTACCCGCGCCTTCTCCGTTGAACACCATGTCCCATGAGTTTAAGACACACAAGAGCAGCAAAACAAGAGGCAGAAAGTACAATATAAAAAATCTGCCAAAACAGACCACTGTACAAGAGAAAATCATATAATGGACTGAGATAACACGCGCGGACCAGGCTGCTGCCCGCGCCTTCCAACGTCCACAAGTGACACCACCAACATCCGGCGGTTGCTCTGACGAAGGCGGCAGTAGACGCTGAAACATGTCGGCAAAGTTAAAAACAAGCTCTGTTTGCTCTGTGTATAATGAAGAACCACAAAAAATTTAATTGGATAAAAAACACAGAACAAACGTAACAAAGGGTTTGTCCATATTTGTTTTAGTCATTGGTCAAAACATCTTTTGTTGTCTATGACTTCAAATGGTGTTTTTCTTTCTGGGACTCTGGTAGTTTGTCCTAAAGTTGAAGTGGTAGCAGCCGGCTGTTTCTCCTTCTCTGATATTATTGAACGGAGAACCTCTCACACCAGTGGTGTTCTGCTGCTAAATATGTGAGTGTGGAATGAATGGAGAACCCAGATAAATGTGGAAGTGCGGTGGTTTGGTAAGAACAACAACCAGATGGTCCGATCATCGGTTTTGGACTGAGCCGTGTTATTGGCTGAGGTTTTTACACAAATACGAGAGAACCACTTCATTATTATTCTTTTAATCTCTGTAAAATAGTTATAGCTTTACTGTTGGAACGTTGTTAAGAGGCATGGATTTTTTAAAAAATTTAGCTTGTTTTGCAGATTTGCCAATGTAGCTTTAAATACATTGTGAAAGGTCCAAAGGGCCACTTGATGCTCCAGGACCACAGGTTACAGACCCCTGGTCCAGACTTCTTAACATTTATAACTTTGTCTTTTGAAACCCCACCATAACTAGTTATGATTTTAATCCAGTCACAATCCAGATTATGCCAAAAAACACCTTTGAAATCAGTCCTGAGCCTCAGAGTATCTCCCGTCATTTTCCCATCTTCTCCTTTTTCCCTCACCAGTTTTCCATCTGGTAATCAGCTCAGCTTTTCTCACTCAGCAATTATTCTCCCAACACTTCAGTCTCGTGTTTCTCAGTCATTCTCTCTGCTTTCGTCTAAACACAAATGCTTCAGCCAAGCAGGTGGAGGAAAGGCACCTCAGAAGAGAAATCTGTCATATCCTCATGTTACCCGTTCCATTTTGCATTTTGTGGTTCCCATGTGCTCCAGGTTTTTATTTTTGCATTTTATTTTTAGCATTGAGGCTCTTCCACTGCTGCTCTGCCTCCGGTCTGCATGTTGGGACCATTTAAAGGACAACAAGGAAAAATGACAGTAAATCCATGATGTACGAGCAATTGCAACATGTTCATAAAAAGTGGTGCAAAAAGAATTAAAAGGTGTATTCTTGTTGATTGTTCACATATTGTCCAATTAAAGCAAAATGTGTTTTCATTTGAATGTAAATAGTAAAGGTTAAGAAAAGGTCGCAACTTTGCACAATAAATATTTATACAAGAACCTCTTCAGATGCATTTCTGTTTCATGATGCTCTCCGTATAGATGAGAGGCCTTGACTACAGGAATGCACTCGGACTCTCACAGTGAAGCCATGCTGCATGTAAAACACAAACATGCTACAGTAAACAAAGCTTCTTCGGACTGGATGGCTCCATGTTTGGCTCAGAAACAAAGTCTAATTGTTTAGCTTTCCATCCCTAATAACTTCACTGACTAGGTTTCAAAAAGGGAACATAATAGCCGTATTTATGTGGCTGAAAGCAAATCTCTGGGTGTCTGAATGGACAGGCAGGTAAAAAGAACCTGATAAAACACAACCAGTGCACAGCTGTGTGTCTGTGTTGAGCCTGCGACGGTCCATTACCTCTCACCGGTAAGAAAAATAGACGGATGGATGGATGAGAAACCAGGTTTCAGTGTTTTAAGGCTCCTCAACCACAATGAAAACAAGCAAAAAGCTAAAATAATGTACCTGAAAGATGAGAATTATTTAAAAATTCTCAACTTTAGACGATTCAGAAATATCTAAAAAACGTTTAAATGAAAATAAAATCTGATTTCCTGCTCCAAAACCTAACAGAGACTCCTGTTTCTGAGTATGTTCCTCTTTCCAGCCATGCTGTCTGATAAAAAATATGGTTTTAATCAAACTCCCTATAGAACGGCGGCCGTATCGACAGACCCAGCTGCCTCCGCCTCCCATGACAGTATCTGGGCGACTTATTGTCCCTTTATTTCATCTCTAATACAGCCTCCCATATGAGGTTTGGACCAACATCCTTTGCAGCTCTGCTGAGCGGCTAAACCCGGCCTAGCTTGTAAATGCATGGAAAAAGAGACGTTGACAAGTAGAAAAGGACAAAAAAATCCATGACAAGTGATAACATGACAGAGTTAACGCAAAACAACACTAGAAAGAAGCGTCAAATATGACACACGTGTTGGAAGTGTGTGCACACATTCCATGCAATATTCCCGTTACATCCTATAAATTAGAAAATGCTCAACATCCCAGTTTCTCCTCCTTGACATATTTTTGTATTACAGCATCTGTTTCAGCTCTGCTGTTTTGCGCCTGGCAGCATTTACCATTTTAGCATTAATAAATTGCATTGGAGTTGGGATTACGGACGTGACACCTGATTCTGAAGATGCTCGTTTGTAAACTGTGGATTCAAATTTCAGGAAATGCCTCTGTGGTGCCTCTATGACCTGCCAAGGCGAAAGAGATGGTAATAAATATGGTTAACGTGCTGAGGAGGCAATGCCGCACCAACATGCTATTAAAGAAGACTTGAGATGTGATTCTTCCCTATATTGGGATGTAAAATTCCGTATCATAAACTAGGCGTGGATGGGATTAACAACAAGAAAGCTGCTAAAGGGGTGAGCTTTAAAGCTGCAATCCAGAGTTTTCCCCTTTCAGGAATTATGTATGATTTTTTTTTTAAATCCATAAAAGTGATTGTCTTATCCTGTACTGTAATAATGTAGGTAATGCGTGTTTTTTTTTTGTTGTTGTTGTTTTTTGCTAAGACCGTCCCCCTGTCCCGTAGAGCTCCATGCACTTTGAACTGAGCGCCAGTCAGCATTAACCAATAGCGTTAGACTACTGCTTACGTACAGATGTCAATCACAGAGCGTGTTCGAGCGTTTGAGGACGTACCTCGGTTGATGCTGAGTTGACGCCCTTTCTCATGGACGAGTAAGTATTTAAAATGTATATGAACAAGCAACATAACGAGCATACCCAACAAACATTGGTCCGACGCCGACGTGGTGTGCACGTCCAAAAATAGTCGCGGTAGGACCCCAGCAAATATTGGTACAAAGTTTAACATCCAGTGTAAGTTCTCAGGTAAGATTCCCCCTGTTGTCTACGTCATACCAAAATAAAAAATAAATAAAAAAATGTCCGCCACAGATGACAATCGGTAAGACAAAGTATTCTATTTATGATTATTATTATTATTATTATTATTATCATTATTATTATTAATAAATGTAAAAACTACATTTTATTTTACATTGTAGCTAAGGCGTTCACTGACGGTCATTAAACTTCCAAATAAGATGCGCGAAAGACATTGGTTCAACTTTCATTTTGGAACTATTTTTCAACCATGTGTCGGCCTGACGCCGTTTCCACGTCCATTCGACGTCTGAATGTTTGCTGGGTAATAACTGTAAAACAATGTGTTTTAGCTTTGTTTGCTGGCTATAGGTGCACATTCACAAACCAGATGCGTTGCTTTTGGCCGTAAATACGGAACAATGTCTTAAGGTGTGATATTTGTCAGCCACTAGATGGTGTTGTCGGATAGAAAAATACTCTGGATTGTTCACCGAGAAACTGTTTTTTACTTGTTTTTGAGATACAATTTGTCACATGATGACCAAATGAGAAAATAGGCTTCTACCCCTATTTCCTGCATTGGCCACCAATGGAAAATAGACGGGGAAACACTCTGATTAGAAAAGCCACTCAGATCTGTCACATTATAAATTAGCACTCATGAACTCACTCATCTTGGTTCGCCACACCGAAGGCTCTTGTTGAATTTTTTTTTTAATTAAAAAAATTGCTTGAGCACAAATTGATTAAAATGATTAAAATGCGATTAATCAAGATTAATTCATCACAAAGCCACTAATTAATTAGTTTAATTTTTTTAATTGAGTCCCACCCCTAATAAAAATGTAAAACAACTTTATTCTTCTAGAATATGAATTAAATAGAAATAGAAAATGTGTACAACGTTCCATTTATATTTAATTCTCACTTTGATTATTTTTTCTCCCATAATCTTTAAACCTTTAGATCATCCTGGAAAACATCAAGCTGCCCTTTGATGAAGCACCGCGCCATAAAATGTACCAACCCTAGATAGAGTTTTTGAGAAAAGGAGAAAAAGAAATAAGTCATGTCCAATTTAAGATATACTCCGATAGTGTACTGGCTGAACAAATCAAGTGTGAACCCGACCATTTATCAATATCTCTGATGTTGTTCCGTTTAATTTTTCATACTTCCTGCTTTAGGGATCCTTGATCCGCCTGGATGGATGCGGTGATCAGAGGCCACAGCGCACGTTGTCCAAGTCGTTTCATCTAAGGATGCCATCTTTCAAGTAGCTTTGGTTTATCTTGCTGACCTCAAAGGAGCAGAAAAAAGGTGACTAACTTATAAGGAAAGGAATCTAGGGCACTGCCACCAACTCCAGAGGACAGTTTTCTTTTAATCCTACTGATTTATATTCTGCTACATCCATGAAAGATGAAATCTGTTCCATAATATCCCGTTAATGTTGACATTAGGAGGTAAAAACGATGAAAATGTCTCTCAAATTTAAGTACTTTTACCTTTGGAACTGAAGTCCGGCGCAGACATAAGGGGGAGTGCTGCCATTTTCCATCTGACCAGGGTAGGGTGTTAGGTAAGGTCAGACAAAACATAAAGTAAAGTACTTTTACTTTTGAAACGTTTAGAAAAGTAGCGGAGTATAAGTACAGGTAAATACATTACAATGTAATGGAGTAAAAATGAAAAGTAGTCCTCAAGAAAATTTATTAAAGTAGTACTTTACTCATATCTTTAATAGCCTAGTGAACTAGACCAAATTCTTGCTTTGCAGAGTTTGGTCTAGGCACGCTTCATAGGAATCCTCGCAGCCTGTGGCTGTCCAATCACAGCTCGCTATAGTTTTGGTTGGGCCAATCACAGCGCTCTATATTTTGGGCCAATCACAGAGCGGGAGTAGCCGATGACGTCAGCGCTGCGGCCGCGAACCCAAGCAACATGGCAGCAACTCAGGAAACACGTTCTTTTGAAACGGCTTTGTCATCAACATTGGATTATTTAGACTCCAACGTGCGTAAGTCTGTCTGATATACTTAGCGGCTTCTTATTTTTATCAAACAAAGTAGTGCAATGTCCCAGTACACCTGATATTCACATGTTTTTATACAAAAACGACAGAAATCATTGATGTTAGACGCCATTACTGCCTCCCGCTTTTCCGTCACCGTGATTACGTCACGTTGTTCGTTACTCTGATTGGTCCTAGCGCTATCCAATTGCGTGCTGACATTTTGAAAGACAACCGTAGATCCCGCCTCACGACTGAGAGCCGTCAATGGTTCGTGGCCAGACTATATATTCACATATATAGGATGGCTTGCCAGGCTATATCTTTAATACACTTTTAGGAATGAATGCCTTGTAAGTTGTTTTCTGCTCCTGTTTCAGGAACTATAGGAGGATCTTTTGTGACGTCAATGTTTATGTATTTTTGCATTGCATCACGGAATTGTGTGGCAAGAAACAACGTATTTTGGCAATAATTCGATTGTTTTGCATGTTTGAAAGGAGGATTTAGCAATGCAGTTGGATGATTTTTGTTGTGTGGTTGATTGTTCGGCCCGTGGGAGGCTTGATAAAAAGTTCTATTGGAATTTCCTCTGTAAAGAACGGCAAAATATGAAAGAGATGATTGCGGGCGACCCGACTGTCTGAATAGAGCCTGGATTCCTGCAGCAATTAACAGTTTGTGAGGCTAATTTGTTCATAGTAGGTCCTTGTGACTAAGTATTTGTTAATTAGAGAAGATGATTTTAAAAATATTCATCTTCGGTTTTATGAGTGAAGGGTCCAGGGCTTTCTGTTAAATAGGAATAAATGTCTCCTCAGCAGAGTTGTGGAGAAAACACTGTCGAATCGGACCAACATTTTCCATCATCCCAGAGCTCATACGGCCTTTAAAGAGGACCTAGAATGTAAACCAACATTTTCCTTGTTGTTGAATAAGACAGCTTGGGTGGTCAACAGCAGCATGCCAAAAAGTCAAAGCCGTGTGTGACCTACTTTTTATGTAAATTAGAAAGTTGAAAAAGGCGAGAGAAAACCTCCTGTTCTGAGAAAGCCTTCCTTAACACGTCATAAGGGGGAGCCACGCCCCCTCAAACCTGCATGTGTCTGAGGCCTTCTGGGGAAACCAACCAATCAGCATGTCCTGGCCGAGTGGGAGGGGTCAACAGCTCTTTTCACTGAAGGCCTGAGTAAGGGGGTTTAGAATGGCCTGTATCAGGGCTCCTGGGACAGATGAAAGCCAAAAAAAATGTTTCTTATGCTTTTTGAAGGCTCAAAGCTCTGTTTTAGATTGTTGATTTATTGCATTCTAGGACATCTTTAAATAACTTTATTTTTGTCTTGATTACAGATTTTAAGCTTCTCTCTAACCCTTCTCCTGTCTTTAGACATTAAAGTGTTTATATTTTGGGGATTTCGCCCGTAAACGCTCGTGAAATGGTACGTTGCGTATTGCTAGCAGGCCATATTGTTTGTGTTGTTGCCACACAGCCACTCACGCACAAATAAAAAAATATGTCAACAAAGATCCTCCCATAAGTGAGCCAGATCAGAGTTGAGCTGAAAGCAGCAAAATTTGATCTTATTTCCTGATATGTGGACATCTCTCCTCTGATTGGCTAACAGCAACGCGACTCTACCACTGACTGTATCACCTTCATCACAAATCCCATCACCAACAACTCACCAGATGACCAAATCACTTAAAGATGGCACAATCCGATAACTTAAATTAATAACTTGATTTAACTCCAAATAAGAGACCAGTCCTATTAGATTAACTTAATAATGAAATCTTAATTAGTTGGAAGTTCATTAAATCAAAAGAGCTGAATGCAGCAGCTTTAACCATTAAAGGGGAGTCCCCTCCTCCTCAGTATGAGACCCGACAGGGTGAAGGCTACGTTAACCCTCGCCGTGCACGCTGACAGTCATCTCCCCTAGTGTCTGCTCACATTTGTTCTCCGTAGCTGCAAACACACAACTCAGTGACAGAAGACAGATGGCGTTCAGCTCAGGTCACACATGCTGAGCAGTCATGAGTTCCTCCAGAGCAGACGATTCTCTACTTGTCCGCCAATTCGTTATTCATAAAGAAGTCACTACAAAGAGTATAATTGCTGCAAATTACGGTCTATCGAAGCTTAAAGGTAAGGCAATTTAAGCTTTAAGACACTTTATTAATGACTCATCAAACTCAGGAAGCACACCGCGGCATATGGCTAATGCAGATTCAGAGAAACCATTAAACTGTTGTCATTTCATTCGGTTTCATTATGAAAGGCTCTAGTTGGCTTTAAATAGTTTTCCCATAATGGAGAACATTCAGTGCAATGTAAAAGCTTTTTGTGACAAGGCTGTGGTGAAAGACGGAGAGGAAAAAGAAGAAGGAATTTCGCCTTCATGTAATTAAAACACAAGAATTTGATTTGTTTTTAGATTCTTGTAGTGACAACGACCTTGTAAGAGGGAATGTTCAAGGTTTGTCTCACATCTTACAATGAAGTGAAAACTGATTTCTCAAGATTTTTTTGTGTATTTTGCTGCTAAATCAGTTTCTTTGGTGTGCCAGTTAAACGTGGATGTTAAAAGAAACGCGTTACGACTTTTTTCTTAAGTTATAATAGTTCTGTGATCGATGCAAAACATTTTTACACAAAATCCCTCTCACATGAAACAATATCAGCAATTTTATTCCTGACAGTTTCAGTACCTTCCAGAATGAGTCGTTTCGGGGCTCTGTCACTTTAAGAAAACAAGCTGGAGTTGGCCACGCCCACCACTCTCCACTCAGGCTACTATGAGCTGAGAAGCTCTGATTTTTGGGAGGGGCTAAAAGTAGAGCCTCTGCTCCTCCAGCAGCAGCTCTCTCTTGCATGTGAGTACTGTGCTAATTCGGGTTAGAGTTTGTGATGTCACAAACGGGGACTTTTTGAAACTGCTTGTCCAAATGCTGATAGAAAATGCATGGACGTTTTTTTTCACATTTGGAGTGTTTATAGAGGCAGTAGAGATCCACATGGCAGCACAAAAAGATGCAAAAGTTGAATTTTGCTAAATATGTCTCCTTTAAAGGCATACTGAGGACATTTTCTATATTTTTTAATCATTTTTTTGAGCTAGAATGTGTTAAAATGACTCTTTACAGGGTGAATGAAAAGTCTTTCAGCCTCCTCCACCCCTTGTGAGCAGGATGCCCCATTTGCAACTTCAGAGTCTCCGGACCGCTGCCCTGAAGCCTCACACAGTCACGCTTTACGGTAATCCAACAGATGATCTATACCTGGTTAGCATTTATTGTAACGTGTTCATCATGGTGGAGCCTCAGAAGAGACAAAGAAAACATTTATTTTATGAAGCTAAAAGAATAAAAAGAACGTCCGACCACAATAGGAGGACCACAACATTGGGAGTTTTCTAAATTACGAGAGCTCAGAGACATGTTTCCTGCATGTTTTAGATCATGAACACAGCTGATTTGTTTGATTTAGTGATGAATCGCTCCTGTAGACACTAATGAAGGCTGAGGAGACATTTCAGCAGTTAGATTAAGGTGTTAAAAAGACCAACGCACAGCAAGGAGGAGAATTTCAGTTTCGTTTTTACAGCAGTGAACTTAAACGGACACTAGGGGGTGCTGAAAGCAAGCCAAAACTGCTAAGTTTCCCTTTAACATCTGCTAAACAATCCAGTGGACTTTTCCCATCAGCTTTATGACACATTTTAGCATCGTCAGCCATATGCAATTACACCTGGTAAGCTTTGCATTAGTAACTATAAATGAGAGGAAGATAAAATAGCAAAATCTCCTTCTGATAACATCCTGAACAGCCGCCTAAAAAAGGAAGAAAAAGGAACGACAGCAAATAGCCACCAGATAGGTGAGACAGAGGGCACTCTTGACGACAGCAGACTTTTTGTTCCCAGCCTTCAGTGCAGCAAAGGCTCCATTCTCTCCCAGTCTGAGGTCCTTTGCCTCCATCAACAGAGGAGATAAGTGCGAGTCCCACAGAGGATTGAAGGAAGAAACAGATTAGAGCAAAATCTGATGCACAGAAACGTCAGCCGTTCCCCTGAGACAGAGGAGGACTGGTTTAATGTCAGCCCTGTGCCTCGTCACTCTGACAGAACTTCTCACCCATTCAAAGGAAAAAAAAACAGTAAAGTGCTACTTTCAGAAAGTTTAGCTGTAAATGTATTTTATGCATGTTCGTCCCTTTAAAAAGAAAATAAAAATAATGCTTTGAAGAGGAAAATGAACATCTTTACTAGGGGTGTCAAATTATGAGATTGAGATTAATTAATCACAGCCACATTTAGTGCAATATGTTTTTAATCGAGTTAATCTCATTTTTAATCTATAACTTTACTGGGACTTTTGTAGCCTACCTGTTGGGATTTTTTATTTATTTTATGTATAACTATCATGCCATACCACATGTCAGATTTTATGAAAAAAAAAACATAATATTTTGTGATAAACTGAGATCTGTGATCACTATTTGCATTGCTCAAAAAAGCGTTCCTTGATGTGTTAACTTAGATTATTCTATATGGACCTGATGTTTTATTTTTAATTTATAATTATTGGTGACTGACAAAAGAGCACAGTATTATTCTGCCTTGGTGATGGAAAAGGAAAGTTTAGAAGTCTGTTAAACAATAAATGACTTTATAAAGCCAGTTGTTTTGTTATATATGAATCTTTTAGTCTGACACAATAATGTAATGAATTTAAATAAAAATACATCAAAATGAGGGCTTTTCTCAGCCATTAGTAGGTGAGATTAAAAAAGAGATTAATTAGATTAATTAATCACAGGTCATAATTAATTAATCTAAAAAATGTTTTATCTCATTACAGCTTTGTATTTATCAAAAACATGCAAATCTTTATTGAGTCAAAAAATCAGATGGAAATGTCCCAAGGGCTCAAACTTAACTTATGATGAACGAAACCTGGATTTCTGTGTGATCGTCGGCTCCTCACTGATCTCATCTTCATATGGAGCAAAATAAATAAATAAAAATAAGATGTAATCAACTTACAGATGCTGTGTTCAGCTCTCATACTTTGGTCCTGCAGGTACTCGATTAATCTGAGTCAACAGACTGAAATTCAGTCTCAGGTAAAAAGAAAATAATTCATAAATCTGGTTTTTATTTAACGTGAAAACGTGTAACAGATGTGAAATCGTAGAGCTAAGCTAATGAGGCGAAGCTTCCAGTCTGGGAACGACACACCGATTTGTTTCCATTGGTGAGCTTTAAAGGTTCATAATGAAGAGAAACAAAATATATCACGATGACGCATAACAGACTCACTTTATAAATCCAAATGTTTACAGAAGTCCTCCACTCATATTTTTAATAGTAGTTTTCTTTTTATTTTAAACCTTTCTTTGTTGCACAAAAACATCTTAAAAAAGAAAATAAAAAATCTAGCGTTAGACACATTTACTCATCTTTAGACTCCATGCTAGGTAAGGTCGTGGCTTATTTAGATTTTTAAGTAAACTAGATTATAAAGTCTATCTCAGGGTCGATAACTCACAAACAAACATGCTTTTTTATATCCAATTCTTTTTCTAAATATTGAGTCAGGTCAGCGCCTCAGTATTAAAGTCATACTATGCAACGTTTTTACATTTTTGAATCAGTTTCTTGAGCCAGTATGTGCTAAAATGACCTTTTACGGGGTTAATGAAATGTCACTCAGAGCTAACCGCCCTCTGTAGCCAGAATACTGCACTTGCAACTTCAGAGTGTCGGTCCGGTCCCTGTTGGACTTATAGGCCTTTCACACTAGCATCGTCTCTACCCAGCCTAGTTAGGATAATGAGTGTTCACATCTGGGTAGCCCGGTAATTTTCCGCATGCAACCAGACGTATTTCCGGCCCTCTTCCCAAAGCGGTCTGCCTCGGGTGGAAACCGGTCCAACACACCCATTGCCGACTGACTGGTCAGCTCAAATTCATCCCTAACATTAGGGGGAGCCTCCAATAGGCGGATAGAATCAGCCAGCAGGGGCTTCCCGCATGCATGCTTCATTATCATTCTGGATGCTGTGGAGTTAATAAGCCTCTTACTGAAGCTGTTTTTTTCTCTGTGTCTCTGGAGCACACACACACACACACACAAACAGAGAGAGAGAGAGACAGCGCCGCCAGGACACACAGCAAAGCAGGATGCAATATCAGAGTCTCCAAAAGCAACACTGCTCAGGCCGCTTTTGTTTAATAAGGAAGATACCGTGGACTTCTCCGTGCTCTTTTGCCCCGCCCACGTGCTCGGAGATGCACTCATGACATCACTGATATCATTGCACCCATTAGACTGCCCATGTGTTCAATTACATCCGCATTCCTAAGGCAGTGTGGAACGAACGTGGCCAGGCTGGAGCGGGCGGCATGGCGTGGAGTGGAGCCGATGCTAGTGTGTAAGTGCCTTTAGTAAAGTGGAGCTGACATGCCTGGTGCTGCAGTCTGCTTCCAGCACGTTTCCTGCATGTTTTAGATCATGAACACAGCTGATTTGTGTGATTTAGTGATGAACCGCTCCTGTAGACACTAATGAAAGCTGAGGAGACATTTCAGCAGTTAGATTAAAAGACTAACAGACACTAGGGGGTGCTAAAAGCAAGCCAAAACTGCATCATATCCCTTTAAGTCCTGTACTTAAGGATTTGGTTGAAACAAACTGAAAATTACAAAAATATTTCATACCACTATTTCATCACAACATCATTAGTGTACTGATCTAGGGAGCGTTGTGTTTCTGAGTGCTGCTTTCAAAAGATGTCATGTTTGACCAAATAAAGTGACATCTTCATCTGTTATCCTCCTAAAACAACAAAGCTGGATTATTCTCTAAAGCTTATCTTTGAGGAAATGTAAGTTCATGTTTCTGTTTTTTTCCATTTCCATTTCAGATAATTTGTGTTTTCTATTTTAATAATAAACAGTCAGTCTATATTAGACATTTTGGATTATTAATCAATAAAATTAGAAGGCCACGTGCCAAAAAACAAACAAAAAGAATTTCTGAGGCAAAGATAAAACTTTAAGTCACACTGTGTTAGTCTCAGTCCTTCATCTTTGCCACTTATTATAAATCTTGAAGTGGAACCTCACAGGTGACGGACTATCCATTAACACATCACCTGCTATGGAGGATTAAATTTTACAGCCTGAACATCTTGCATTTCTCCGGCTTGTCATAGTGGTTAAGGTCTGAAAGAACCAAATCTCTGCAGCTGGCTCGGACAGAACCAGGGCCCAGACATTCATCCCACAGAGACATTCAGGCCATGCACACACAGAGACGGGTTTTCCTAAAACCGAATATCCTCCCCCAACCATCTAGGAAGAGAACTTGAGTCCACACTCCCTCATTTTCAGCAAAAAATAAATAAAACAAATCCAGCACATTCATAGGCATGCCAAGCCTGTAGGCGGCAGTAGTTGCCCAAATCGTTGGCGTCTTTGCCCAAAAGAATTCCTTGGATGTGGAATAACTAGATGGCCGTCCTTAACATCACGCTTCACCTGTAGTTTTCTACATAGAGCAGTAGTGTAAAAACAGGTCACACATGTAACCTCTGAGAATTTTCAAACCTCCACTTCAGTCTGAGGTTTTTGAAAGAATCATATTTGATGGTGTATATCTTCACTTTCGTGTGGATTGTTACGGCCCCCGTAAGTTTCCTCTGCCTTCAGCACCTTGGACAGCACCTGCAGGATGCCACTCTCCTCTCCAGCGCCGTTCCAGCCTCTCCATTCCAGCACCACGGAGAGAGGCACGGCTGCTGCTCTGTAATTAGACAGCTCAAGCCTTTACAAGGCAGAGCTTTTCAGATATTGGGGGGCAGATCCATTCTGTTAGCCATGGCTTGTGTGTTAATAGAAGAACTTGTTGTTAAATAACTTATTGGAGTGAAAATGCTTAGTTTAATGTTGGCATGCTGACAAATTGCAGGGCTTTGTGTGCAGTTTCTTGAGTTTGTTCTTTTTAGTGTTTGACCCAGTTTTCCAGCAGTGTGAGAAGCTTTTCAGTTCTGACTTTCATGTTTGTTTTAGTTACTTTCCTGCTTTATATATAGAAGAGTGCTGTTAGTTAAGAGCCGTACTGTTTTGGGTTATTCCAGCATTTTGTGTTTAGTTATTTAGTCAAGTTGGTTTTCTCCCAGTGGGTTAAATTTCAGATTTTTTAGCATTAGATACAGGGGACTTGTTTTTGTTTGTTGCCTCTTCTAAATTGGAGTGAACATTTTTGTTTTGATAAACGTTTTTAATTGTTGCAAAACCTCGGTTAATTTCCTTTCCTTTTTATTTTCCTGTGTTGCTCCTAGAGAGGAGGCGGTGTAACATGGATGACAGGCCAAACTGCAGAAAAATATCTTTGTTTTGCGGGATGCCCAACTATGTGTTTATAGAGTCTAATTCAGAGAGAATATAAAATCCCTCCAACAAGTTCTGCATCTGCACCGGGGTCTTCGAGGAAGAAATGTCCAGGAAAACCTCCTGAGGGAATGGATGGGAAAGGAAGGAAGCATCCATCAGACATTCTATACCACGGTTGTCCGTGGTTTCCAGGGGTTTGACAGTGTTTGAGTCAAACCCTCTGAAAACCCTCGTAGGGCCCGTGTGGGCAAAAATCTTTCTGGGCAAACCTCCATGGGGCCACTGTGGAAACCATGAACAAATCCTGTTGGGACCCATATGGTTTGCCCATATAGATTCCAATATGAGGTCCACCTATGTGTGCTGGCTAGGAGGAGGCGGGGCGTCTCTCTCTGGACGATGGGGCTCCTTACCTGATCTCTAAGGTTGAATCCAGAGGAAGCTCATTTCAGCTGCTTGCATCCAGGATCTTGTTCTGTTGGTCACCATCAATGAAT
The DNA here is from genome assembly GCA_006937985.1 of Aphyosemion australe. Lineage (NCBI taxonomy): Eukaryota > Metazoa > Chordata > Actinopteri > Cyprinodontiformes > Nothobranchiidae > Aphyosemion > Aphyosemion australe. The sequence continues at coordinate 810,764 of SSNS01000027.1, read as the reverse complement.
ATTAGAACATGGAGGAGAGGGTTTGGAGGAGTTGACTCTCATTGTGTCTACCTCATGTGGACGCTGCCTTAAGATCCTGTTAATGAACATCATAGACTTGATAAAGTCCATCCAATTCTGGAATAATGGGAACAAGCTTGAATTCAGATATTTTTGCTTTAGTTGCACAAGGACCAGAAAGCAGGAGAGCCTGTTAAAAGCCCAACAAAAAAACACAAGTAGACAACCAAACCTCTATGGTCCAATCCCAATACTCGCGCTGCACCCTACATCCTTCTGTGAAGTGCACTTAGAGGAGGTGCGCAGTGTGCCGATTTGGGACAGGGAGCATTGCGATGCATGCGGGATGCCAGTCGCTGTTTGTGCTACTTTTTTAAAAACCTTTATTAACAACTTTCAAACAATTATTTGACAAAATTTAAATTCATTGCTGTTCGCATTGTCTAAAACATTCAGAGCATGAATAAATATTATTTATCATCTTAAAATGAACTTCTTTCATTTGAAAATACATGTTTTCAGAAAATGCTTGAGCCATTGCTCCGCCTTCTTCTCAAAATTCCCACGCAGCAATGGATTGTGGGTAATACCCTTGCCCAAAGTCCGCATCGATGCAGACTCGGGCGAAGTGCAGATCGAGAGTGCAAAAGGGGCGTGGTCACCTTCCACACTTGAGACTCGAGACACCCTGCTCCAGTGGTACTCACTCCTGGTCCTCTAGAGCCAAAACACCCTTTGCTTCTCCTGAATCTAATGCTGTCCATCTCAGTCTGCCTCGCCTCCGTCAGTGCGCCCCAGGGCAGCTGTGGCTACGATGTAGCTCGTCGCCACCAGGGTGTGAATGTGTACAAGAATAGGTGAATGACTGATTGTCTTGTAAAGCGCCTTGGGGGGTTCTAGGACTCTGGAAGGCGCTATATCAAATACATGCCATTTACCATCTCCTTTCAGTTGTTCAGCCACAAGTCTTACACAAATATTATCTTACATATTTCTGATTTTTTCAAAAACATCTGGTTGCAGATGTGGATTATATAAGGGCATTGGTGCAACGAGTCCAGGAGGACAACTTGTTAAAACCAAGAGAATGTGAAAAAAGTCAACTATTAACAAAGCAAAACCAACTATATTTTTCTGAAATACACAAGAAAAAAATCAATATTTGTAGTTGCTGTTCATACATGCCTTCACAACAGATGACAGCCGCTCCATTTTACCCTTGCTAACGTTCAGGCCTTTGACAGGGAAGTTATAACCTCACACTTTCCAACCTCCCACCATTTCTTCTCTGTTGTTAAGGCTAGCCTTTTTAACAGGAAGAAAAGACTGCATTAGATCCATCAGCACACTTGTTACCCTTGACATTCCCTATAGCTAAAAAAAGACTGTCAGTCTTGTACGAAAGAAAATTATTACTTTCTACCTGTGTTTTCTGCAGAGTTTGATGTATGTGGTTTTATTAAAGCATTAAATACAGCAATCATAAAGACGAATAATCAGTTTAACTGGAAGTGAATGCAAGATCTTGTTTGCTATAACTTCTCTAAATGCGTAGGTGAGAATTTCCATAGAATCCATAGAAACAGTGCAGATTTTTACTGACTTCTTAATTATGTACACACTTTTATCCTTAAACTGTGAATGTACGAGTTAAGGGGAAGAAAATAGACAAGTAAGCAAGCCTGATTCTCTGAACAGCAATGTTTGGCCCTCAGGATGGCAGCGCAAATGCCATTTCATTAGGGGGAGAAGGTCAATTGTATCTATCACCCTTGTTGTGTTGAATGATCAGTGGTGCGGCATCTAGAAGATCATCAATTGATGAAAGTTTGAAATTGGTCTAAACAAAATTTTTGAGACATGTGAGGGTCTAAAATGTTAGTTTGGGTGGTGTCTTTGAAATTATAAACATTTATTAGCATATTTAATTAATGCAATTCAGTCAAATTTTGCACAGGTGAAGTTTAAAGTTTACGTCTGCATGACAGGAGATATAGTGATGATTTAGGTATCCTTTCTTTGTAAGGGGGTAACACCCAAGGGGCAAACCCCGCCTGCCAAAGTGAGGCCAATGTGGAAATGACAAACATTGCAGTTCCCCCCTCATCCACCAGGGGCTGGCTCTACAAAAGGAGACAGTTCCCATTGACTCCCATGTTAAAAATGCCAACTTCACAACAGAAATAAACACGTTTACAGTCTGGTTCAAAAAAAAATTTAGGTTTAATAAGTCAAGTTTACAACTCTGAGGGGGGGGGGGGTGAATTTATTTGTAAATCTTCTGTTTAGGTGTAATTAAATGCTTGAAATTATGAATAATTTGATTTGATTGACAGGTAGCATTAGAATCAGAGCTAGCTCTAGCAGCTAGCTCCAGGGAAGGCCTCACCCTCAGGTTAATGTGCATCCTTTTGATTGACAGGAAGCAGATGCGCCATCAGCGCTAACATGGAGGACCCACTTGTAAACGAGATAGTTTATCTCAAGTGGCTTATCCTCCGAAAAGATAAGTAAATAAATAAAATAAAACAACTTGCCTATTGCTTGCTCTAGGGAAGGCCTTAACCTTAGCCTCATGTTAAAGTGTTGCAGCCTAGCAGAGTCACTCAACTGCGGTTTTCTGGCTAAAAACACCTGACAACCTCCGTTAGCTCCGTTAGTTCGTAGCTACATCAGCTCAGACTTTGATGGGTCTCAATCATCTGCCCCCACCCTCACAGCCCCACACTGTGGTACACATATATATTAGTGCTGTCATAAGATTAAATATTTTTAGATGAATTAATCATGACCTGTGATTATATTCATCTAATGAATCTCTTTTTTAATCTCACCTACTAATGGCTGAGAAAAGCCCTCATTTTGATGTGTTTTTATTTAAATTCATTACATTATTGTGGGAGACTAAAAGATTAATATATAACAAAAACTGTCTTTATAAAGTCATTTATTGTTTAACAGACTTCTAAACTTTCCTTTTGCATCACCAAGGCAGAATAATACTGTGCTCTTTTGTCAGTCTGGAATAATTAGAAATTAAAAATAAAACATCAGGTCCATATAGAATAATCTAAGTCATTGGTTCCCAAAATGTTTTCTTTGAGGACCCCCTTGCCTGTGTCCAAGACAAGCCAGGACCCCCAACCCCAACTCCTACACACATAAACACATTAAATGTGATAATTTACAAACTTTATACAGACATACAGAGTTATAACTTTTATATGGAGTTCTGATTATTCTGTAGGGTGTGTTATTGGGATTTCATAAATGTAAATTTTACAAATAAAATCTTGCTAACCTCACAACCTTGGCAAAGACAAAATTGTGGGGACCCCCTGCAATCTTGTGGGGACCCCCTTGGGGGTCCCGACCCCCAATTTGGGAACCCCTGACCTAAGTTACCACTTTTTTTGAGCAATGCAAATAGTGATCACAGAACTTGTTACTAAAACATTTATCTAAATTAAAATAGACCTGTAGATTACAGTGCTGTAAGTTAACATATCAAAACTGACAGTTTATCACTAAATATTACGCTTTTTCACAAAATCTGACATGTGGTATGACATATTTAAATATAAATATAATTACAGAAAATCAATAAAAATTTAAAATAAAAAATCCCAACAGGTAGGCTAGAAAAGTCCCAGTAAAGTTACAGAATAAAAATTAGATTAACTCGATTAAAAAAAGTGCACTAAATGTAGCTGTAATTAATCTCAATTAAGTCAATAATTTGACACTCCTAATATATATATATATATATATATATATATATATATATATATATATATAAGCATTACAAGAGAATACAAAGATTACATGAACTACTGTGATACTTTTTGACATTTTAGTTTAATGGTGGGCTTTGTTTTTGCTGATTATACTGCTTTGCTCCTGGGGCCGGATTTAGAATCCCAGTTTAGTCAAAATACTTATGTCCAATAAATATGTAAAGCATAAATACAGTCTATTTTTCCAGCAGGTGAGCTCTTTAAACTAAACGACACAGACACGAGCCCGTGTAAAATCTCCCAGGGAAGTCAAGTTGGGGAGAGCCAGCCCCCTCCCCGCCACCACCACCAGCACCACCATCGATATTTGAATAATGTATGAGGATCTGGAGACATCACTTAGAGATGCTGCCAATATCAGCCAGGGCCCTGCCCACCCGTGTGGCTGCTGCCCTTTACCACAACCTTTAAAAGGTGGATTCCCTGAATGCAGACGCAGTTGTTTTCTAAAACACCCAAACGAGGAGGATAAAAATAAGTCTGTTTGCTGCTGCTGTAATGTGAGGGGTGAGGAGTGTGTGTGGAAACCAAAACGACAAATTTCATCCTTGTGACTAAAGAATGGATTGTTTTCTTCATATTAACCTTTTGGTAAAACCAAAATATTTGATAATAGTTAGTTACTATATTGGTAAAATAAACTTGTTCCTAATCAACATTTTTTTGTTGGAAAATAATCAAATAATTTAATTCCTAATTGCATAAAATTTAGTTTTTTTCTTTGTCTATATAAACAAAGCTACTATCCAAGTCAAATTTTGAAAAAATGCAGTCCTAAACAAAGCTCAGAAGGAAGTTTAAATAATTAATTTCACAATAAACTAACAATCCATAATTTAAAGAGGACCTAGAATGCTGTTAATCAATAATCTAAACAGAGCTTTGAGCCTCTAAAAAGAATAGGAATTTTTCTTTTGGCTTTCATCTGTTCCAGGAGCCCTGGTACAGGCCATTCTAAACCCCCTAAACCAGCCTTGCTTTGAAAAGAGCTGTTTAGCCCCTCCCACTCGGCCAGGACATGAATATCAAATCAAATCGATTTTTATTTATAAAGCGCTTTTCATACATTTAAGTGCAACACAAAGCGCTGAACAATTAAAAACAACCACACAATAGTCAAATTCCCAACCCTTCCCCCACAGATCAGCATCCAAGATCCCTTATATCTCCCTCCTCCCACCCACAATCCCATCCCATGCACACGCACACACACACACACACTCTCTCTCTCTCTCTCTCTCTCTCTCTCTCTCTCTCTCTCTCTCTCTCTCTCTCTCTCTCTCTCTCTCTCAAGAGCTAAAATGAAAGGACAACTGGCTGAGTACAGATGTAATAGGCAACAAAGAAAAGGGAAACGCCATCAAAAGGAGCCAGCTGCACCGGGAGCAGCAGGATTGGCAGCGGCCGCCCGGGCACCACCACATGGCCACCAAGAGGAGGCACGAGAAGCTCCCAGGCAGCCACAGGCAGCCACAGCCAGCCGCCGCTCCCGGGGCAGATGGCCCCCACAGAGGAAACACTGGTAAAACCTTAAAATGATTAAAATAACAAGTAAAAGATCTGATTAAGCATAAACACCAGATGAATAAAAGCATAAGTTAAAAACATTGATAAAAGCTAAGTAAAAAACAAACAGTTAAAAGTATAAAAATAATATAATGCAAATAAGTAATACAGGTAAAAGCAAGTTCAAATTAGTATATAAGATAATAGATGTCATTAAAGTAACAGAGTAATAGAACAATGATAAAATATATAAAAGATGGTTAAACAGGCTAAAATAGATCAGTTACAGCTAAAAACTATAATAAAAAGGCGATTCAAATAAAAACTATACTAAAAAGGTCAGTTAGCTAAAAGCTAAACTAAAAAGGTGAGTCTTGAGCCTGGCCTTAAAAACATGAACGTTCTCTGCAGCCCTGAGATCCTCTGGCAGAACGTTCCAGAGGTGAGGGCCATAAAACTGGAAGGGCGCCTCGCCTTGAGTGTGTGTCCTGACTTTTGGTATGACAAGGAGATGGCTGCCAGAGGAGCGCAGGGACCATGAAGGCTCGTACTTTATAAGTAGTTCTGATAGATAAGAAGGCCCAAGACCATTAAGACATTTAAAAACCATTAAAAGAACCTTAAAATCGATCCTGAAATGTACGGGGAGCCAATGCAGCTTGTATAAGACAGGTGTAATGTGCTCCTGCCTCCTGGTCTTCGTCAGGACATGTGCTGCTGAATTTTGTAGAAGTTGTAAGCCTGAGGTACTATTTTTGGGAAGACCAGAAAGCAGGGCATTACAATAATCAATTCTACTAGTAATAAAAGCATGCATCAGCGTCTCCGTATCGACCCGAGAGAGAAAGGGGCGGACTCTGGCAATGTTCTTCAGGTGATAAAAACCTTTTTTTGTAGTATTCTTAATGTGGGGGATAAAGGTTAGCTCAGAGTCAAAAATCACGCTCAGGTTCTTCACTTGAGAAGATGGATTTAAAATTAGTGTCTGTAGCTTTGGTAAAACTTTCTCTCTCTGGGCCTCAGGACTGATGACTAAAACTTCAGTTTTGTCCCGGTTGAGCTGGAGAAAGTTTTCTGCCATCCAGGATTTGATGTCCAAAATGCAATTAAAAAGGGCATCCAATGGCCGTGCGTCATCGGGAGACACAGAGATGTACAACTGTGTATCATCTGCATAACTGTGGAACTTAACTCTGTGTCGCCCGATGACGCTGCCAAGTGGGAGCATATATAGATTAAAAAGCACTGGGTCTAAAATCGAACCCTGGGGCACACCACATGTAATTTCATGGGCCTTAGAACAGAAGGAATCTAAACTTACCAAAAAAGTCCTGTCTGTGAGATAGGAAGTAAACCATTTATGGACAGCACCAGAGAGGCCGATGTGTTTTAACCGGGTTAAAAGAATGTTGTGGTCCACTGTATCAAAGGCAGCGCTTAAATCCAGTAGAACCAGAACTGTCAGCCTCTGTTCGTCATAATTAATTCTTAGGTCATTTAAAACTCTTAAAAGGGCTGTCTCTGTGCTGTGGTTTACTCTAAAACCAGACTGAAATTTCTCAAGGACATCATGTGCATTAATAAAATCATTAAGCTGGATTAAAACAAGTTTTTCTAAAATTTTACTTAAAAATGGTAAGTTAGATATCGGTCTGTAGTTGTTAAAATCACTGAAATCTAAGTTTCTCTTCTTCAACAGGGGCCTCACCACCGCCCCTTTAAAGGCGGCAGGAAAGACCCCCGTCTGAAGAGAGCAGTTCATCATGGTTAAAATCTCATCTCTAAAATATTCATAAAATGGCTTAAAAAATGAAGTGGGAACTGGATCTAAAAGACATGTGGAGGGCCTCACTGAGGAGAAAACTTTATCAAGAGTCCCAGCTTCCACCAGGACAAAACTGTCCAGTGTTTCCTCTGGTAACGGTACACACTCAGACTTCACTAAAACCACTAAAGTCACTGTGAGAGGATCAAATGTTGCATCTGATTGTGTGTACCTTCCCTCTGAAGTGGTCTGCAAACTCCTCACAGAGAGAGTTTGAGGGTGTTTTCTGAAACTCATCAGGGGGATTGTTAAAAACTCTATTAATGATGGAAAACAGGATTTTGGGATTGTTTTTATTTTCTGAGATGACTTTGGAAAAGTACGCGTTCCTTGAATTCCTTACTGCATTGTTGTATGATTTTAGGGTTTCTGTGTATATCTGACGGTTTATTGTGATTTTGTTTTTCCTCCATTTTCTCTCTGCCACCCTGCAGTTCCTCTTTTGTAATCTGAGAGCTTTGTTTCTCCATGGGATTGTTAGTCTAGGCTGTATCTTTTTAATTTTTTGTGGCGCCAGACGGTCAAGGGTGGACTGAAGCCTACTGTTAAAATCGTTGACTATAAAATCACAGGGGGCAGGTAAAACAATAGGAGGTATTTTTTCTAAGATATCAATAAAACCTGCAGCCACTTCAGGGGTTAGATGACGTTTCCTGACGGTTCTCACAGAGGTCTCCCGCTGGGTAAAACCGGTGATATTAAAAAACTCACAATAATGGTCAGAGACAGCCAAGTCGACAACAGAGAGCACACTGGCGGATAGGCCATACGTGATGACCAAGTCTAGGGTGTGCCCTCTGTTGAGAGTTGGCTGTGTGACATGTTGGCTAAAATTCATATAATTAAGAATATTTAAAAAGTCAGTTGATAAAGGGTCTAAAAGGTTATCTACATGTAAGTTAAAATCACCAGCTAAAATGATCTGTTCATAGGAATTATGTAAGTTTGATAAAAACTGAAAATTCTTCTCTAAAAGATGTGTGTTTTTTTTGGAGGTCTATAAACTGTAACACATAAAATCTGAGGATTCCCAAAAACAGCTGCATTATATTCAAAGGTGCTAAAATGATCAAATGAAACAGGTTTGGCGGTAAGTGTTGCTGAGCTTATGAAGGCAGTACCGCCTCCCCTTTTGCTGCTATGATAATGAGCTGCTTGCTGATTGGTTGGTTTCCCCAGAAGGCCTCAGACACTGGAGACATGCAGGTTTGAGGAGAAAGGGCTCCCCATAGACATAAATACGTAGACGCCCCATTGGGTGCTGGAGAGCGTAATAGCATCGCCGCCATATTGGATGGGTCTCCTCATTCTCCAAAGTCAATGCAGAGTGAGCAACTATGCCCATTTTTGTGCAACCTACGGTTGCAACAACCGGCGTATTACTAAAAACAGATCACGGGGGATTACTATTGACTTTTATAGCTGGGATTTTATATTTAATTTTTGTTTTCATTTATTTTGTTATATTTGTATTTTAATTATCATACCATGTGTCTGAATTAGTGAAAAAGCTTGATAAAATGTGGCTTTTAGCTGGGTAAGCACCTTCCTCAGTAGAAATTAATGCACTGGGGGTGAATGGAGACCCATTGAAGATGGCGGCCGGCCATTACGGCAGCTCCAATAGGCAGCACCAGTCCACGAGGCGTCTACGTATACAGTATATGTCTGTGGGACTCCCCCTTATGACGTGTTAAGGAAGGCTTTCTCAGAACAGGTTTTCTCTCACCTTTTTCAACTTTCTAATTTACATAAAAAGTAGGTCACACGGCTTTGACTTTTTGGCATGCTACTGTAGACCACCCAAGCTGTCTTATTCAACAACAACAAGGAAAATGTTGGTTTACATTCTAGGTCCTCACATAGGTTCATTAGTAAAATTGTCTCCTTCTTGGAAAATGCATTTTTATCTTGTTTAGGAATTTGTTTAATAAATCAAGTAAATGTATTTGAAATTAATTTAAATAATTCTAAAGTGATAATTTGTTGTTTCTCATGTCTAAAGTATTTTTAAACTGTTTTAAATCCAAAACCAAATCCTTAAGAGAATAAATGTGACATTTTTTCTTCAGTTCCTCAAATAAACAGTTACCACCTCTGAATGAAAGGTTTTTGGGTCATTAGTTTAATTATCTTGAGCATGTTTATGTTTAGCTTCCAGAGTGTAGTTGGAGAGAATTTATAAGCCCTGAGGCAAATTTTTAGTTCATTTTCAATAATAAAATTATTTAAAATGAGTCTGAAATAAAGCTTGATTATTTTTAAGGTTGAATTCATTCTAATTTTCTTTTTAAACAACTGTTTGATTAATTTTTGGTATATGTTTTATTTCTCATTAGTAGTCTGGCATGGAGAGGAGCTAATGATGCAGAGAAAAATCTTTAATATAAAAATAACGATGAATAAACTTTATGTGAGATGTACATTTTGTCCTGAGCTCTTCATTTTTTGGCATTTTTCTTCTTTTTGCAAACACAAATAAATAGCTTCTGCACTGGCAGGGCTTTATTTGACCCAACCAAAATAAAACTAATACAAAGAAAGTACCGGAGAAAGTACCGGAGAGTCCTTCTTCAGACTCCTGCTTTCTGTCTCTGTGTGAATAGCTGATAAATAATCTCCAAACCACTTCAGGTCCATCAAAATTCTAACCATGCAGTTTGATCTCTGTGTTTAAGTGCATTATATCACATCTCCAAAGCAATTTGCAAAGATTTCCAAGTGGCACTCAGGTAAAAGCTGTAAAATATTCTTAGCTCCCATTTTGCCCCATTTGAACAGGTTTCCATCCACTCACACCTTGATGCATCAGGAACTAAAGCAGCTGCTTCAGAATAATTGGATGTTCATGACATTGACTCTATATCTTTGTCGTATTAGATCAAAAAGAGGAGTTTGAGTTGCTTCCCTCACTAATCATAGCTCTCTGTTTTACGTCACTGCATATTAGGGTTAGGTGCATAGTGCATGCATTTTTCCAACTATCTTGACAACCAAAAAATAAAAATGTAATATAGATGCTGTTCGGTTTCACGTAATGCCACAATAAAAGCATGCTCTACGGAGTGGAGTCTTTCAGAAAATTCCAAGTATTCACAAATCAAATCTTCACAGTGGGTTTTAATCATCCTCAGGCTGCAGAAAGCACCACGCTCGGTTCACGCAGAGTACAAAAAATTAAAAATCAGATTGCCTCCTAGCACCGTCTCTCGCTTCTTTGACAGGTTTATGTTTGTCTTCTTGCAGAAAGCTGAGGGTCTGTATCTCTTTTAAAAGACCCGACTAACTCACTTTCTTACTGTACGCTCTGTCACGGGAGAACATCCTTTCATTGTGCTCATATCGCTGCACGCTTTGTTATTATCTCAGTGGAAGATTTGCTGCTAGGATCTTCTTGAAGCGGAGTGGTTTTGGGGTTAAGCACAAACTGTGTCCAAATTGCTCCCTCAATGTCTTTGCTAGGCAGAAGGATTCATGCAGCAGTGTTTGTAGCAGCAAGGCCGGCCGGTTCCACTGGCTCTTATTTTCTCCGGACTTTGGCTGAGACTGCACCAAAATAAAAAAAATAAAAACAAGAAAGCAACATGGGGAAAATGTAAATGAGGAGGTATTAACACCCTTTTCTTGTAATCACTTGAAAATGGAACAAACAAGAAATGATTTGTTAAAAATAATGAGTGTTCTTTTATTCATTTATTTATTTATTTGCATGCTTTAAAAAGGTTGATTTCATTTTCTGTTTTTGTAGGAAAACGCATCTGATGAAGTTTGTAGTCGGAGCTGTGGAAGATCAATCAGAGTGATCCGTGCAGGTCTGACAGTTCAACAGAAGCAGATGATTTGGCAGAGCTGGAGGTGGGCGGGGGGGTTCATTATCTCCTAATTACGCGAGACAGAGCATCATCTCACCCAGCCGGTACAGGAAAACACCTGCAGACTTGATTGTGCCTCCCCTGATTCTAAAAGCCAAGGCTGGAAAATGCTTTGTATTACATTACACCGGGATATTGCAAAGCGCATTTGGAGACAAGGAAATAATCGAATGAGAACGGGAAGAAAATGGAAGGCAGAACTGGATGGTATCAATTAGCCAGCCCAATCAGTATTGGAATGAATACCCGCTTGTGTCGTTTTATTTCTCTACTCATTTTTTTGTTACTTTCATGAGTTATTGTCAGGAAAAAGTGAGCCAGAGCTCTTGATCTGCTGTCCAAATAGCCGTGTTTCCACTGTAGGAGCTCCGGGATCTGTCCTCTTAGTTGTTGTGTCTCTATACCAAATCAGCCCTTTCAGGGTTTGCTAAGATGTCAGCATATCATGACCATTTCAGCAGTGAGTGATGTCACTGATCAGCACCAAACGGCATCTACAGACATTATTAACATTAAAAGTTTCATCCTGTCAAAATATGTCGTAATTTAATACATTCGGAGGACTAGGAAAATGGCTCTGTGATGTAAAAAGTGGCGTTCAATGACTAGAAGAAGTGTCGTTTTTACGGTGCTCTGTGAGCCCATAAAGCGTCCAAAATTAAGCCGTTGTGGGGGGAAATCTGACACATTTTTTGGTGTTGGGAGTTTAGAAACAGTCACTTTAAAGCAGCATCAGCTCTACTTAGTTTCTTTTCCTTCCATTCTGCTTCACATCAATTTTACAAATGACGGTTGTTTGGCGATCATTTCCTACTGAGTTACAACCAATCAGCGTGAATTAGGCACAAGCCCCACCCACCAACTCTACCAGGCCTTTTCCGAGTTCAGGTAGCCTACTTGGTTCTTGAAATGGCCCAGTGAAATGGAGATATGGGATAAGGTCTGGTAAAATTGCCCGGAAGTTCCGATAATGGAAACGGGCCTACGGAAGGTTACGTAAGGGTGAATTTGCTTCATTTTTTAGGCTAGGGATATATTTGGTTTTTAACCTTGTGTTGACGCAAGAAGCTGGCTGTGTTTTGTTCACAAACTTGCTGCTGCGCTAAACGTAGTACTGGAGGATTCCACTAGGGGGCACAGTAGAGCACTCACACTGGATAGAGTGCTGGGTTTGTAGGGTACAAATAAAACAAACATGGCGACGATAGAAGAGATCGGCTACTGGTTAATTTTGAGATCATGACAGAAAAAACATACAACAGCGGTATCGTAGAGACGGTGTGACAATGGCGCATATGTCCCATTCATTTTGTCAGCTCCCCCTACTGGTTACTTGCATGTTGCAGCTTGCGAATGCGTCGCATTAATTTCTCAAGACCCGCGCTTCAAGCAAAGGCTACATGAGGCAGCCATGATAAACATGCATATGCGTAATTAAAAGCAAGTATATTCTAGCCTGGGCTGGTGGGGCCAGCTGTGAATAACTGTGACAGAGTGACAGCCAATGAAAATGCAGCACTCCTTGCTGGAAGATGCTGATGCTGAGCCACATCAAAACCATCACTTATTTTCCTTCCTGATCAGTTCAAACAGCTAGAAATAAATGCTGTTGTTTCAAACATTGTGATAAATAAGTGAATGTGTTTTGTAAATGATTTTCAAATCCCATTTCAATAATCATTTTAGTAGTAATTATTTCAGTGTAACTTATAATTCAATACTATATATTAAATACTACAAAGTAAACTAAAATGTAATCATATATGAACCATTACAGAAGTTATTCCTCTGCTTTAAGCTCCTCAACTTTGAATTTGATTTGTTCATATGTATGACAACAGAAAATGTTTGCTTACAAAAATATTTAATTGCCAAAGTTTTTTATTTAAACAGCATTCACAGTGAGTATTTGTCATTTTGTTACTTTCACAATTGCAAGGCTTGTTTATGTGTTGCTCCAGACAAACTGAACCAGATGTAGATATTTACAAATAGCTGCTGTAAGCAACAAGGTAAATAACATTATGGTGCAATTAACTATAACCAAGACAAAACCAATATTTCAAATATATACTTATGATGGTATTTAACAGAAACAACCAAACAACTACGTATATACATTATACACAAAGAGACAATCTGTAGTCCCAATGTTCCAGTGACAAACCAAAATAAACAGAAGTACATATATTAAACTCACACATTCATATTTACATCTGATCAGTAACCTAGGGAGGATCAAATCAATAAAAACAATGAAACAATCTTCTGAGGATTTATAAAGTTTTCTATTTACATACTTGGTACTATAATAAGCTAAATATATAAACCCAAGTTGTTCATTTGTTCTTTTCCTCCACCCATCTTTGTTTTTCTGCCTCATAGAAAGGAGACTTGCTAAACTCCTTCCAGGTCATCTCCTTGACCATACCCTGGCTTTGATAAAGAGAGAACACCTTGGAGGGACAGTAAATGTATTTTCCTGCCACTCCAGTGAATCCTGTGTGGATGTGTGGGCTGTTGGGTCCCTGTTTCAGCTCCATGTGACAGAACCTACAGAGACGACCTACTGGTGCCAAATCTGTCCTTTGTCTCTTTTTTTCTGTCTTCTCCTGCACTCGCGTCTTGGTTGCATCCAGTTCTCTCTGAAAAAAATCAGTGGTAGCAAAATCTTCAAAGGACATTTTAGGGTTAGAGAGTCCTTCAGCAGCATAGCTCTGGTGCACCTTTTTTGAGCAGTAGAAATACCGCACGGGTCCCTGTTGATAGAAAAAGTGGATGGAGGATCCATCAGTTTCATATCGAGACTTTGGCTGTCCACAGGAAAGACAGGTCTTTGTCTGTCTTTTCTTTTCCCCTGGCTGGAGCAGCTGCTGCTGCTTGCTCAAAATGCCTTCTACGATTTTTTCCAGAGAGCCTTGAGTCAGAGGTGAGGACAAAGCAGGTGCAGGAGGGTTGAAAGTGGCTGGCTCAATAGTGACCACAGGAACACGGGCTGACTCACTCCCCTCTGTTAAAGAGTGCCACAGTTGTTGTGTCTCCTTCAGTTTTTCTGGGCTTATGTTCAAAGAAGAACTGGTGTTGAGAAGTTTCGCCAGGTGCTTCTCGTAGCGGGAGATGTGTAGCCTGGTTGTAGGATGCAGTAAGCTGTTAGGATCGGCAGCAGCTCGATGAACAATGGCTGCATATTCCTGATCAACAAGCTTCAGCATCTCCTTCTCCCCACGGTGCTTCTGCAGCAGGTCATCAATGGCCTCTTTCATGGGTGGTGTCCAGCGTGTGTGATCTAACACAAAGACCCGCCCACCTGCTTTTATTGGTCCAACGCGGGCGCTACTTGGGTAGGCTCTCAGAGGCAGAGGTGGAGCACATGAAACGTCTGAAACACAATGAAACAGTCATGCTTACTCAGCTGATTGGTGAACTGTCTACAATAAAATGCAAAACTCTTCACATTTCAGTGACTTACCTGGTGTGACTTGAAATTCCTGGACATTTTCGGGCTGTATCTCTTCTTTCAGGAGGCCACAAGCAGAGAGTGGAGGGCTGACAGATGGAGCTGATCCCAAGTTGGAGGTTGACGCTGGAGCTGGAGTTGGAACTTGAGCAGGGATGGATGGGTGCACAGGAAGCAGCGATGCAGGAGCAGATGATGCACCTCTCTTCTGAGTCCTGTGTTTGTCCCAGTCAAGAGGGACCGGCCGGCAGCCTGGCTCTACGTATTCAAGTCCAAATCTTTCGCCGGTGTCCCTGTCAGACACTCTGAGAGTGGGATATTTCTCCTGTCCAGTCACTCTCTTGGAAGAGTTGTTTAATTCAGCTATTAAAGCTGGATCAAAAACAGCTGGCAGGATGACGTCTGGCTGCTTAAGATCCACCAGCCGCTGGTAGTTCCATCTGGCCACTCCTGTCATGCCCTGCGCCTGAAACAGTTCAGTAGAGGCATGGGTTCCAGTGATCCACTGGGCCTGGTGGAAATGGTACCCTTCTTGTTGGGATGTGCCTCTGACAGGAATCCAAATGTTGACCTTTGCTCCTTCTCCAGGTACATGGTTAAGCTGAAGAGTGCCACCATACCTGTACATGATCCTCTCGGAGATTTCAGGGTCACTGAGGCATCCACGGAGAATATGCACTCGCTGTATNTATGGGCTGTAAGTGCTGTGTGTAATCTGCATTTAATTGTAGTTTAATAAAGTTAATACTTTTAACACGGCCGAAACGTCGACGTACTTCCTGTCACGTGTCCTCTCGCGGTCGCAGCAATCTTTACCATTGACTTAATACGGGCTAACTGGCGCATGCGCGCTGGATCCCCAACGACAAGGAATAGGAGAGCTGTTGGGCGCATATGGTTGCGATCGCAAGCAAACGGGGGGAGTCTGCTCAGATCAGGAGGAGGATGCTGATTGGTCAGCTCACCCAGCCCAGACAGAACCGGAAATTTCTCCACAGGCTAGTTCACCGTCCTTTGTTGTTGTGGGGCTGCTGCTAACGTTGACTATGGAGAAAACTAGTAGTTTCATCTTTTTATCATTGGATTCTACGAACCAAGTGGATTTTTTACTATAAGATGGATTATTTTGACCAGCAAGGTAAGACAGAATTTAGCTTTTGACTTCATGAAAATAGCTTTGTTTTGCTTTTCATTTGCAGTCATTGGGTGGTGTTGAGGTAGAAAACGTGGATTCTATCGTTTAAAAGAGCCTCTTCCTGTTTAGTGTGTGTGAGGTTTGCATATATTGGTCAATATGAAGCATGTTTTTGGAACAACTTTGTTGCTAACTTAGCAACAAAGTCCGTCAATTTCAAGTTGTATGACGCATAAGAATGGTAATTTGGCGTTCCCTAGTGGTGATATATGGTTAGCGCATCTGAAAAACTGACCTGCAAATGAAGGAAAAAACGACAGTTTATATAGCGCCTCTCAAGGTAAAAACCATTCACAAGAACTAACATAAAACAATAAAATAAAAAAATGCGCCCTACCCAAAAAAAATTCACCAGCCACCACTGGTGGTAGGGCCACGGGTGTCTTTCCTTGTTTACTGGTTGGGACTGGTCCCAGAACAAAGAAAAGAAAAAAGTCTTCATGTAGCCTTGATTTAAAAAAATAAATAAACAGTTGAGAAAACAGAGTCTGAATCATCTCACCATCATCTGTTGAAGTTTCCAGTTCCTCTGATGCATCAGGAGGAGGTCTGCAGTGTTGCAGATGGGACTAAAACAGAAACAGCTTCAGTTATTCCAGAAGTTACAGGGTGTGCAGCTGTTGGTGTTAGAATGAACTCAAACTCACACAGTTACTTTTCATGCTTCAGGGTTTCCCCCAGCGCTATTTTAGCCTGGCGGGCCGCCAGGCTTTGCGTGCCCCCCCGCCAGGCTAAGCGTCACTTATTTATTTATTTTAAAGTTTTTTTAATGCACCAAACTAACATTTAAAATGTTAAATTTAGCGCTGAAACAAATACTTGAATGTTTCTATTAAAAAAATTCCTCAAATCATTATTATTTACTGATTAGAGGCGTTGTTAAATGCGTAACGCAGCTGGACTCTAATTTACACGGACACATTTTACTGGAGCACAACGGTGGATATCAGCGGCGATGGAGAAAACGATAGACAAAAACTCTCGCAAAAGGCAAAGGTGGTCCAAAGTTTGGAACCATTTTAAACTCAGAAGAAGTGAAAACACGGTCGAGTGTCTCCACTGTTAAACGGAGTTGTCTTACCATAACAGCACAACTTTATGCTTGAACAGGAAACCGCTTCAGCCAGCCGAATCCACGACCAGGTAGGCTAATGCTAATACCATAGACAAAGCTAATACGTAGCACGCACGCTAACTTTCGCGTCACGTAGGGACCGGAAAAAAACACGTTAATCGTGTTCACGTTAAACTAAGACTGAATAAACTCTACAACTGAAAGAAAAATTGCCATCATCCTGTTTATGTAGATGTCTGCAGCAGCTGCAGCGGTGTGGAGCAAGGACGCAGCTAATACCTGGAGTCATTACTGCGGCTCAGTGTGACGCTGCAGATACGGCAGGCCGTTATAGCATGTAATTTACTAACATCTATCTTTGAATATAATTAGTTTGAATGCTTGGAAAGCATTCAAAGTATTGAGTTTCTCCTCCTCCATTTTTCAGATTCCGTACACTTTTTTGGACCGCTTCTTCTNAGTGTAACTTATAATTCAATACTATATATTAAATACTACAAAGTAAACTAAAATGTAATCATATATGAACCATTACAGAAGTTATTCCTCTGCTTTAAGCTCCTCAACTTTGAATTTGATTTGTTCATATGTATGACAACAGAAAATGTTTGCTTACAAAAATATTTAATTGCCAAAGTTTTTTATTTAAACAGCATTCACAGTGAGTATTTGTCATTTTGTTACTTTCACAATTGCAAGGCTTGTTTATGTGTTGCTCCAGACAAACTGAACCAGATGTAGATATTTACAAATAGCTGCTGTAAGCAACAAGGTAAATAACATTATGGTGCAATTAACTATAACCAAGACAAAACCAATATTTCAAATATATACTTATGATGGTATTTAACAGAAACAACCAAACAACTACGTATATACATTATACACAAAGAGACAATCTGTAGTCCCAATGTTCCAGTGACAAACCAAAATAAACAGAAGTACATATATTAAACTCACACATTCATATTTACATCTGATCAGTAACCTAGGGAGGATCAAATCAATAAAAACAATGAAACAATCTTCTGAGGATTTATAAAGTTTTCTATTTACATACTTGGTACTATAATAAGCTAAATATATAAACCCAAGTTGTTCATTTGTTCTTTTCCTCCACCCATCTTTGTTTTTCTGCCTCATAGAAAGGAGACTTGCTAAACTCCTTCCAGGTCATCTCCTTGACCATACCCTGGCTTTGATAAAGAGAGAACACCTTGGAGGGACAGTAAATGTATTTTCCTGCCACTCCAGTGAATCCTGTGTGGATGTGTGGGCTGTTGGGTCCCTGTTTCAGCTCCATGTGACAGAACCTACAGAGACGACCTACTGGTGCCAAATCTGTCCTTTGTCTCTTTTTTTCTGTCTTCTCCTGCACTCGCGTCTTGGTTGCATCCAGTTCTCTCTGAAAAAAATCAGTGGTAGCAAAATCTTCAAAGGACATTTTAGGGTTAGAGAGTCCTTCAGCAGCATAGCTCTGGTGCACCTTTTTTGAGCAGTAGAAATACCGCACGGGTCCCTGTTGATAGAAAAAGTGGATGGAGGATCCATCAGTTTCATATCGAGACTTTGGCTGTCCACAGGAAAGACAGGTCTTTGTCTGTCTTTTCTTTTCCCCTGGCTGGAGCAGCTGCTGCTGCTTGCTCAAAATGCCTTCTACGATTTTTTCCAGAGAGCCTTGAGTCAGAGGTGAGGACAAAGCAGGTGCAGGAGGGTTGAAAGTGGCTGGCTCAATAGTGACCACAGGAACACGGGCTGACTCACTCCCCTCTGTTAAAGAGTGCCACAGTTGTTGTGTCTCCTTCAGTTTTTCTGGGCTTATGTTCAAAGAAGAACTGGTGTTGAGAAGTTTCGCCAGGTGCTTCTCGTAGCGGGAGATGTGTAGCCTGGTTGTAGGATGCAGTAAGCTGTTAGGATCGGCAGCAGCTCGATGAACAATGGCTGCATATTCCTGATCAACAAGCTTCAGCATCTCCTTCTCCCCACGGTGCTTCTGCAGCAGGTCATCAATGGCCTCTTTCATGGGTGGTGTCCAGCGTGTGTGATCTAACACAAAGACCCGCCCACCTGCTTTTATTGGTCCAACGCGGGCGCTACTTGGGTAGGCTCTCAGAGGCAGAGGTGGAGCACATGAAACGTCTGAAACACAATGAAACAGTCATGCTTACTCAGCTGATTGGTGAACTGTCTACAATAAAATGCAAAACTCTTTGCCATATCGCCCAGCCCTACTCCTCCGTGTGACTGGCAGCTCTTCTTTTAAAGGGAATGGTGCTGATTGCTTGATTGCTGGCAGCTGGCTCTGAAGGGGGAGGAGTGGAGCTGCTCTGCAGAGAGTAGAGGTCAGAAGGCCTGCAGATCAGCCAGGCGTCTGTAACAGTGTTCCTTTAATTTTTGTGAACAGTGTATAAACCCAAGTTGTTCATTTGATGCACCTCTCTTCTGAGTCCTGTGTTTGTCCCAATCAAGAGGGACCGGCCGGCAGCCTGGCTCTACGTATTCAAGTCCAAATCTTTCGCCGGTGTCCCTGTCAGACACTCTGAGAGTGGGATATTTCTCCTGTCCAGTCACTCTCTTGGAAGAGCTGTTTAATTCAGCTATTAAAGCTGGATCAAATACAGCTGGCAGGATGATGTCTGGCTGCTTAAGATCCACCAGCTGCTGGTAGTTCCATCTGGCCACTCCTGTCATGCCCTGCGCCTGAAACAGTTCAGTAGAGGCATGGGTTCCAGTGATCCACTGGGCCTGGTGGAAATGGTACCCTTCTTGTTGGGATGTGCCTCTGACAGGAATCCAAATGTTGACCTTTGCTCCTTCTCCAGGTACATGGTTAAGCTGAAGAGTGCCACCATACCTGTACATGATCCTCTCGGAGATTTCAGGGTCACTGAGGCATCCACGGAGAATATGCACTCGCTGTATGCGCCACGTCTTCAGCATGGAGGGTTTAAACAGAGGGACATCGTTTGGATCCTTGGCCAGATGAAAATGATTGATCACCTTTTCCACTCTGTCCAGGAGCTCTGTGGGCTGTGGTATCTTGGTCCTGCAGTGCTCCCGCGTGTGTTGTTTGGTGGGATTGGCTGGCCGGATACCACAGAACTCGTAAGCGTCCCGGAGCCTCTTGAGGTCCTCCTGATCCACCACAGAGAAGGCAGCAGAGAGAAGCTGGCAGAAACTGCTGAAGAGGGGGTGATGCTCAGATGTACACTCCCGTGAAAAGCGCCTGAAACAAATGCAGTTTTATAACAATGTTGGGATTGTAATGTGATCGGGAGGCACAAGTATTAGCCATTGGTCCAGAGATAGCTGCATTCACGATGGCAGGGGTTGTCTTCCAAGCATCCCAGAGTAAATGTTCACCAGGAATGGAGTCTGGGATCTTGAAAGAAGCACAGCAATCCCTGAATGGAAGACACACAAAGATACAGAATCGTTAAAATCATTCTTGTGTTTCTAACTGCTGTGTTTGGTCCCTGTGCTGCAGGTTTCCTGGTTCTGTTAGGATGATGTCATCAAACAGCTGGTCATTATCTTGATAAACAATAAACACCTCTTCTTAATGTTTTCCTTTTGCATCATTGTGTATTATAACGGTTTTATGAATTTCTTCTAACATTATATGTTTTATTAGGAAAAGTACTTTTTTAAAGGGACACTAAGCAGTTTTGCTTGCTTTTAGCACCCCTAGTTATCGTTTCTAGAAACCATCTCGCTGTGCGTTTGTCTTTATAACTCCTTAATCTAACAGCCGAAACATCTCCCCAGCATTCCTAAACGTCTAGAGGAGTGATTCATCACTAAATTAAACAAATCAGTTGTGTTCTTGATCTAAAACATGCAGGAAATGTGCTGGAGCCAGACAGCAGCATCAGGTTGGTCAGCTCAATTTTTTTCCTAAGTCCCAGCAGACTGGACCAGCATCTGTGAAGCTGCAAGTGTAATATTCTGGCCACAGGGGGTGATTGGGGCTGAGTGGCCTTTCATTAACCCTGTAAATGGTCGTTTTAGCACATACTGGCTCAAGAACATGATTTAAAAATATGAAAAAGTTGCAAATTGTCCCTTTAAAATAGAATTAAAGAATTGTGTTTTCTTTTGTCAACCATTAGTTTTTTTCTCTTAATCGTAAAGGTTTCACATTAAAACAGACATAATCAAACTTATAATCATGATCATTAGCAGACTGAAAGGTAAAGAATAGAGAAGATGACTGCTCTCACCTGTCCACCCAGTGGTGGCCCGCCTTCTCCACTTCAGCGTACCTCCTGGCCACTCCCTGGTACATTGGCTCCAAGGACTTCTCAGCCTCAGACTGAACCATCACCCAGGAAACAATCAACCAGTTTTCGTTCATGATTGCAAAGCTAGACATTGCCCCTGATGAGAGTGTCACCTTGCGTGCAACTTTTCTGGTGTGGTCAGACCTGAAGATCTGTCCAAATGAACCTTGAAGGAGCCTGGACATGGCTGGCTCTTGGCGTCTGTACTCTTCCAGCAGACAGTCAGTGAGATAGAAGCTGGAAACAGAAATTTCACACCACCCAGTGACATCTTCATATGAGCCAAAAGGACGTGGTGCATTTTCTTGTCTCACAAACTGCCCAATTGTCTTCTGCCCATGAACCCCTGCCTCAGCATCCCAGACGCTCTCTATTGTGTGCAGGTATGCCAGGTGAGCTCGCTTATATTTGAGATGCATGAGTTCATTCACCTGGTTTGCCATGTCTGATGGTGACTTGCCCTCAGCTCATCCATCACAGACTTGCAGATGGCCTTCTTATATGTCAGGAATGTAGGCAGAAGGTTTGTGAAGTGGCTGGGCAGCTTTTCCAGCCACCGGGGACTGTCAGCAAACCAGTTCCTCCAACAAGACTTGCAACAAAGTCTGGAGGAAAAGATGTAATACTGTGCACCAGTGCCAACAATCACCCGAGGCCTGCCCACGCCAGCAGAGACCACCCGACAGGGCAGGATGTAATTGTTCCTCAGTCTGATCATGATTTCAGTCTTCCAAATGAAAAATGGGTGCAGCTGGAAGAAGTTGGGTGATGGGAAGTCGGCCACTGTGTCTATCAACTCTGGTTGTGGAGGAAGACGCATGAGTAAAACTGCATTCCCAACGATGCGACCGGGACGAGAGCCAGGCCACAGTCCGAGGTCCTGCAGTTCTGTCTTCATCCACATCTTCTGGTGCTGAGAACAGCTCCAGCTGTTCATATCAAGGTCCCGGTCAGGCAGGGGCGCAGGAGGCTGGGTTGAAGAAACTGTTATTCAAAAAGACAGATGATTTTAGAGTCCTATCAGTCAAAACAAATGTTAAAGAATGTGTGGAACAAATAATAAAGCTAAAGTTAAGTAATTAAGTCAAAAAAAGAAGCTGCCTAGATAATATCCACTCTCATCCTTTTCACCTCTGTCCACCTTTGTGTTATTGTTTTAAGATTAACGTTGGATCAGATCAAATCTTTGGACGTAGTTGTGTAGATCTAACATAAACTATCAGAAATAAACAGATGTTTAGTTCAACATTAGTGAACATCTACCTTTAGATGACTCCAAGATCTTTGTGGCGCTTGATGTTTCCTTTGCCAGGAAGGCCAGCTCTGGTGGTAGGCAGTGGCGGCTCGTCCATAGGGGGCGCTAGGGCGCCGCCCCACCAGTCTCACAGAAAGAGGAAGAAGATAGGAATCACAAAATGTATTTAAAAAAATATAAAAATTTAAACCAAACGATCTATACACCTTATGGGCTGTAAGTGCTGTGTGTTATCTGCATTTAATTGTAGTTTAATGAAGTTAATACTTTTAACACGGCCGAAACGTCGACGTATTTCCTGTCACATGTCCTCTCGCGGGCGCAGCAATCTTTACCATTGACTTAATACGGGCTAACTGGCGCATGCACGCTGGATCCCCAACGACAAGGAATAGGAGAGCTGTTGGGCGCATATGGTTGCGATCGCAAGCAAACGAGGGGAGTCTGCTCAGATCAGGAGGAGGATGCTGATTGGTCAGTTCACCCAGCCCAGACAGAACCGGAAAATTCTCCACAGGCTAGTTCACCATCCTTTGTTGTTGTGGAGCCGCTGCTAACGTTGACTATGGAGAAAACTAGTAGTTTCATCTTTTTATCATTGGATTCTACGAACCAAGTGGATTTTTTACTATAAGATGGATTATTTTGACCAGCAAGGTAAGACAGAATTTAGCTTTTGACTTCATGAAAATAGCTTTGTTTTGCTTTTCATTTGCAGTCATTGGGTGGTGTTGAGGTAGAAAACGTGGATTCTATCGTTTAAAAGAGCCTCTTCCTGTTTAGTGTGTGTGAGGTTTGCATATATTGGTCAATATGAAG
This sequence comes from Aphyosemion australe, assembly GCA_006937985.1. Lineage (NCBI taxonomy): Eukaryota > Metazoa > Chordata > Actinopteri > Cyprinodontiformes > Nothobranchiidae > Aphyosemion > Aphyosemion australe. Next base: position 787,680 of record SSNS01000027.1, on the reverse strand, counting down.
CATGTTTTTGGAACAACTTTGTTGCTAACTTAGCAACAAAGTCCGTCAATTTCAAGTTGTATGACGCATAAGAATGGTAATTTGGCGTTCCCTAGTGGTGATATATGGTTAGCGCATCTGAAAAACTGACCTGCAAATGAAGGAAAAAACGACAGTTTATATAGCGCCTCTCAAGGTAAAAACCATTCACAAGAACTAACATAAAACAATAAAATAAAAAAATGCGCCCTACCCAAAAAAAATTCACCAGCCACCACTGGTGGTAGGGCCACGGGTGTCTTTCCTTGTTTACTGGTTGGGACTGGTCCCAGAACAAAGAAAAGAAAAAAGTCTTCATGTAGCCTTGATTTAAAAAAATAAATAAACAGTTGAGAAAACAGAGTCTGAATCATCTCACCATCATCTGTTGAAGTTTCCAGTTCCTCTGATGCATCAGGAGGAGGTCTGCAGTGTTGCAGATGGGACTAAAACAGAAAAAGCTTCAGTTATTCCAGAAGTTACAGGGTGTGCAGGTGTTGGTGTTAGTATGAACTCAAACTCACACAGTTACTTTTCCTGCTTTCCAGAGCTTTCCACATAATACTGGGCAGGTTCAAAACAACCTCTTAATAATCAATCTAAGCAGGAGGAGTAACAGCACCCAGTGAACAAGCATGCATTCCACTTATAGTGCCAACCCCCACTCCAATGTTTTTAGTGTACATGCAAAATAAAAATAACACATACTCACCGACGACGTGTTTGGAATCACATCTTCTCAGCAGGAATCAATTCATAGTCCTGAGGACTTTTAGTGTAACAGTACGAAGAAACACTTGGAACAGGAACATGGCCAGAACGTGGCCGTAACACAAAGAAAAGGCAGAACACAGAAAGTCATGGCTCAGTTTTGGATGGCAATTCTTCATGCAAGAGAATAGCACTCCAGTCCTGAAACCTCTCATTTAAAAACCTGTTTTTGCTCGTGGAAGTATTCTTGGCACATCCTCTCCTCCTTTTGCTGCAGCTACAGCAACTGGTTACACACAAAATCAAAGATCTCAATATGGGAGACACAAAATGCAAGAAAGACTCAAGAATGAACTGATTGTATTAACAGTGCTACTGACTGTTGGTGCTCAGCAGCTCAGATGGTGAGATGTTCAACATGGCGCTCTCCAACTCTGTCCTCATCCATTACTGTAGTGTGGACAAAGATTACAGCACACAAAAAGACAAATACGATATCAGGTCAAGATAAATGTCAAATAGTACATGTTTCTGTAATTTCAAAAATGAGAAACAAGACATGATTCAAGTTTCTTACCCAGAGGTTCAGGTGGCACACTTGTATCCTGTCCAGTAGGTGTAGAAGCTGAGGCAGATTGTTGTCTCCTCTGCAGGTACTGCTGCAGCTTCTTCATGCGTGTCCCTGGGAGGCAACTCTTTTTCAAGATGAAGTCAGCATACCCATCAGCCCTACTGTCCCAGATTTCCTTCCATGTGCTTTTGGCCCGGGAGCCAAAGCCAACCTGCTGCTCATCTTCACAAGAGGCTTTGACAATACCTGCCTCATAGCTGAGGACAGAGTTGATCTCTGCAAAACTGAGAGCAAACTTTACAAATGTCCGCAGACTGACCTTGCTGTGATCTTCAGCTGAGCTACGGATACCCAAATTCTCCTCCTTCTGGAGGTTCTTGATGAGGTACAAAGTGTATCCCACATCATTTCCTAAAAGCCACCTGAAAGACTTTCCCTTATATTTTCCAAATTGAAGGATGTAGTCTCCCAGCACCTCTGTGATGTCTGTGGCATCCCCTCCTCTCCTACGAATTGTGGCCAAAGCATTTTGCCGTACCAGGTCCTCCTTCATGGGCGCAGACCTGTCCTGCAAACTGGGGTCATCCTTGATGCGCTTGGCTTCAGGAGAGGGATCCTGCAGAAGAAATCCAAGGGGCCCCTTACGGAAAACCACGGCGAGCTTTCCCGGATAAAATAGCATTTTCCTCTGCATCTTGACCTGGTAAAGTACAAGGACATTTTTGATTTAGTTATTAGACACAATGTTATAAAATATTTTAAGATTTGTTTCCATAGTTTTGATAATCATGTCCTACACCTACATTCCATTATCTACCTTCAATAATTCATTGTGATCAATAGTTTCTGATCAATGTGCCTGCTTCTGAGTACTTAAAGATTGTTTTAAGTCTGTTTTCATTGCTTGTACATATTATATAAAAGAACAGTGCTTTGTCTTTATGTATAACTGTTTTATCTAATTTTTTCTTGTATTTATTTTTATCTTATCTGTTTTTCTTTGGTGTAAAGCTACTACGTATCTGTTGCTGCTGCCTCTTGGCCAGATCGTCGTCGTAAATGAGAATGAGTTCTCAATCCACTCATCTGGATAAATAAAGGTTAAATAAAAATAAATAAATAAAATAAATGTCTTCGTTCTGGAGCTGATTAACTTCAATTAAAAGTCCATCAAAAAATGAACCCACTAAAACCGTGTGTGTGTGTGTGTCTTCTCTTCTCATCACAACCTTCTAAAGATACAACTGCAAACAAGATGAACAGACTCTATATTTATTGGTTCGATTAACAAACTAGACAAAAGATTCCTTAGTAGTAAAGCTCAGTTGATCCTCTTATCTTTGTAACAACACAATAGAATAGAAGAGAATAGAATAGACTTTATTGATCCCTCAGTTGGGAAATTCACTTGTCACAGCAGCACCATCACTCAAAAGGTAATTAGAAGAAGATAAAAAAAAAAACAAGGATGCATCTATATACACATAGGCAGTAATCTAGTATTGTAATCTTAGATCGCTAAAAAAACCCACAAATAAAAGATAAAAACAGACTTGGTACCAGCACTATGCAGCATACTGTAAGAGACACAGACAACAGTGAGAATCCGTTATTGCACAATTATAGAACACATGAATATTGCATTGGTGTTATTGTGTACCAGGATGATACCAGCACAGCTTAAACTGAACAGTTAAACACTCTTACAGCCGAGGGGATGAAGGATCTGCGATAGTGCTCAGTTTTACATCTGGGATGTCTCAGTCTACATATATATACCAGACTCCATGTCTGTATTATACAATAGAATACAATAGTACTTTGAGTAGGTTTAAATAAAGTTTCTTAAAGAAATTTTGCTCCTCATCTGAGGAACTCTGCCAGTTCTAACTGGAATATGTAGAGTTTTAAACTTTAGTGGGCTGTTTCTGATGAACAAGCTGAAATCACATGTAAATCACCTTTCTCCTTACCCCTAAGTAATTGTTCTCACTTCGGACGGAGCCTCACTGTCTTCCTGGCTCCACCTCCTGACACACTGAAGATCAGATACTGTAGAAAGAGAAGAGAAGGTGAAGATACAGGCAGCCTTTGAAGTGCAGAGACAATACTGAGGGGTTAATGCACCAGGCTGTGGTCTGAGCAACCCAGAGGGATGCATACTCACTGCAGAATGTTCAAGAAATAGCTTGTATTTTATTAATTCTTTCAGTGACACAGAGCAGTCATGCAAAAATAAGTATACTTATTCAGCCATCACACATCCATCCATCCATCCAGCCATCCATCCACCCATCCATCCATTCATTCATTCATTCATTTTCTGAAGTGTAATGTCCTGAGTGAGCCAGGAAAACTGATACCTATATAAATGTTTTCTTTTCTTTCTTTTTTTTAAACTTGTATTTGTTTTAGTTTACAAGATAATAAAGCAGTACTTGAGCAAAAAACTGTTGTGTTGTTTAAACATCACAAAATAATACCGGAGTTGTTTTATTTTAATTTTATTTTAATGTATTTTATTTTAAATTTAGCGTATATAACGTGTATATAGCGTCGCCACGCGTATCCCAGCAACGCAGCTACGGCGGGTTCGGTCGTAGGTCACAGAAACGATACATTAAATTCTTGTAAAATGGATTCACATCAACATGTCTTACTTTACAACGGTCGGCCAGTAACCGAAGATTTAAAAATAGTAAAATTAGCACGGTTGCTACGCATGTCCTAGCAACGCGTTCGGTCGTAGGTCACAGAAACGACACATAAAATCCTTGTAACATGTATTCACATCAACATGTCCTACCTTATAACAGTCTAACCGATGATTAAAAAATACTTTTAGTCCGCTCCGCTGACCGCTGCTAATCCGTCTCGTCTCTACCGAAGATGATGCCGAGTGAAGCGGTTGTGGAGTTCGGCTTCCTCAAGACCGCAGCAGCGGCAACAGAGGCAACAGCGCCACAAACGCGTAGTGGCCAAAAGTATATTGCATCCGTACTGGTTTAGGACTACCATAGAGAATGAATGGGATTCGGTTTAGGGAGTTTAGCTAAACAATCCTCGGCTCCCGCGCGGGCGGCTTAGACCACTCGGCCATCCTGACAACTGAGCAACCTGCTCGAAACTACCAGTATATGTATGTACAAATTACACTTCATGAGTAATATGGATGTTGGTTGAATTTGTTGTACTTTGCCTTCTCTACTTCACATTTTGTGAAAGAGAAAACGTGTTTCACACTTTGCCAAGAAACAGAAAATAATAAACTGAGACATCCACTAGGGGAGCTATGAAGGTTGTGTTATAAAATCTCTTCCGGGTTTGCAGGTCACGTGACGCCGCCGCCCACAAGCCTGGCTTGTTTTGAAAAGGGTATTGTGCTTGTTTTTGTAATCGTCTTCAGCTGCATGTGAGGGAAAATGTCCATTTATAGGAACGCCGTTTGGTTTATGAAAGGACTGCAGGAGTACACAAAGTAAGTAGGGAGAATGGTTTTGGTATAAATAAGTTCTGTAATTGTATGGTTTGTGTAACTTCAACGACAGCACGCTGGTTAAATAACACGTGATGTCAGTAATAGGGTTATTGTACGGATAAATTGTGTAACAGTGACTGGTGTACAGTGCTATAATACATTATAATCTCAAATGCAATTCAGTGATAGAAGAAACTAGTCTAACAATATTTATTTTAGTTAAACAAAAATAGATTACATGACTGTGATGTAACTGAGCCCATGTAAAAGCTGTAATAGACTATCTTATTTAAATCTGTGTAATTTGTGTACAAACGTGTACTCGATACCCTCTGTGTCTTTAAAATGTGTAATATTTATGTTGGGTTGCATAAAAATCACAGTCTGGTCAGAATTTGAAGCAATAACGTGACAAACAGAGACACTTTTTTTTTGCTCCTGGTCTTAATAGCAGATTTAACATAAAACTGGATCGGAAAACAGCTCAACTAACTTTTATTTAGTGGTTATGAAAATTGATATAATTAATTTCCCTTTTATTTTTGCTCAGATGTAAATTTTCTTCAGTTTTGAGCTCTGGAGCTCTTCAGAAACAATCAGGACTGCTGCCTCAGACAGATGGATCCTGTGATTAACTACAGCATTAATTTTGTAATATTTCCAAAGCCATAACTGAACTCAGCTACAGTTTTCTTACCATATGTCTGACTATGTCTCTGCCTCATCTGTGATGTCTAGTGCTGTTTACTCATTCTAGTTCTCTGATCCTAACAGGAGTGGATATGAAGCTGCAGCGAAGCATTTTGCTCCAGCTGACCTGGATGTAAACCTGAGTGGAAGATCCTTCATCATCACCGGAGCCAACAGTGGGATTGGGAAAGCTGCTGCACAGGAAATTGCCAGGAGAGGTGGAGTGTCTGAATATAAGTTTCTCCTTTGATTTTATATTATTTATTTATTGTTCTGTGGTTTTGTCACAGTTTAAGATGAAAAACTTGCCATCAGTTCCTACATACAATAGTGTTTTTATTTGCGTTCTGCTTTATTTTTAGGGGTTTGTTTGCTAATTTTAGCAAAAAATTGTGCAGTTCTGTCATATTTTAGCAACTATGTGATTTATTTATATTTTATCCTTTCCTTATTTACATTCTTTTTTCTGACAGATCTTTACAGAAAATGAGCGATAATGATATTTTTGACTGTATAACAGATATTATAAATACAGATCCTAAACCTTTAAATGTAAATTTAAATATTTAAATTAATAAATATTTCTGGTAATTAGAGTTACTCACTGATTGGTTCTGCAGGAGGAACTATTCACATGGTCTGTCGAGACAAAGGACGAGCAGAAGCAGCTAAAGTAGAAATCATAGCAAACAGTAAAAACCAGGTGAGTCGTTTTCTAATCTAGTATTACCTGACAGAATAAAATCAGTGGCTGAAAGCTAAATGTAGCTTTTTAGGGATAACGTCTCATGATAAACTAAAAATTCACTATTTGTAACAAATAAGATTTAGAGTTTTTTTCATAAATCCACCCTAGGTTGATATTAATGTAGATTATAGATGAAATCTGATCATTCAAATGTGTTTAAAAACATGAGCATACTGCTGAGTCTCTGTAGCCTGGTATCTTTAGACAAATGCATTTCTGTTAATTTGTAATTTCATTAAAGTGGTAAAGTGACAGGTGAACACTGATTTACCTCTGGACTCAGATCAACAGGGCTATAAGATTTCAAAGCCACAAAATGTGGCTTAATGGGGCAGTTTTGTCCTATAAGAAGTGAGTTAAATCATAAAAGTGGTGTTATCTGCTGATCTAAACAAGCCTGTGATGAAATCAGTTCACACCATCAACATGTAACTACTAGACAAGTCCAGGCCTCTGTATGAACAACTAGCAACATGCGTTCTGAAAAGCAAACTAAAAACATTTTTGCATGTTTTAGTTTAATTTTGCAACAGTCCTTTGTAGTATTGGTGTTTCATGCATTTAAATTGAGTTTGTAATTTATTTTTGAGTTTTGCAGCCATAATGAGAAGTAATAAACATTTTCTTCTTGTCTGTCACCAGAATGTTCATGTCTACATCGTTGACATGTCGAGTGCGAGGCAAGTGTGGGAGTTTGCACAGAGCTTCTCTCAAAACAACGTGGTGCACGTGCTGGTAGGTGGTGCAGATGTGTGGTGATTCTTCTGGTTTAGCAGCAGGATTTTATTATTGTGTGCGACGTGTATCCTAGGTCAACAATGCAGGCTGCATGGTCAACCAGAGAGAGCTAACTGAGGAGGGTTTGGAGAAGAACTTTGCTACAAACACACTTGGTGAGNCGTAGGTCACAGAAACGATACATTAAATTCTTGTAAAATGGATTCACATCAACATGTCTTACTTTACAACGGTCGGCCAGTAACCGAAGATTTAAAAATAGTAAAATTAGCACGGTTGCTACGCATGTCCTAGCAACGCGTTCGGTCGTAGGTCACAGAAACGACACATAAAATCCTTGTAACATGTATTCACATCAACATGTCCTACCTTATAACAGTCTAACCGATGATTAAAAAATACTTTTAGTCCGCTCCGCTGACCGCTGCTAATCCGTCTCGTCTCTACCGAAGATGATGCCGAGTGAAGCGGTTGTGGAGTTCGGCTTCCTCAAGACCGCAGCAGCGGCAACAGAGGCAACAGCGCCACAAACGCGTAGTGGCCAAAAGTATATTGCATCCGTACTGGTTTAGGACTACCATAGAGAATGAATGGGATTCGGTTTAGGGAGTTTAGCTAAACAATCCTCGGCTCCCGCGCGGGTAGAGCTGTTGTCTTTCAGCAAGGAGGTCCTGGGTTCACATCCTGGCCTGGGGTCTCTCTGCATGGAGTTTGCATGTTCTCCCTGTGCATGCGTGGGTTCTCTCTGGGTATCCCAGCTTCCTCCCACATCCCAAAAATATGACTGTCAGGTTGATTGGTCTCTCTAAATTGTCCTTAGGTGTGAGTGTGTGTGTGTGTGCATTGTTGTTTGTCCTGTGTGTCTCTGTGTTGCCCTGCGATGGACTGGCAACCTGTCCAGGCCAGGGTGTACCCCGTCTGCATGCCCGGAGACTGCTGGCGATAGGTACCAGCCCCCGGCGCGACCCTGCGTGGATAAGCGGGTTCAGAAAATGGATGGTTGGATATTCCAGCCCTTAGGTTACGGGTAGCTTGTAATAAATAAAAATGACAGGAATGCTTTAAAATCTCATTAATGAGTCACGTTGAGCTCTTCTCAAGCCACAACTTGGTTGCCTCCATGCTGAAACATCTGCTTCATGAAGTTGATATTTGTGTTTCACATCTGCAGAGAAAACTCCACAACATATGTTGCGATATTCAGCTTGACTGGATGCCCTGCTGTATTGCGGGTCTGTTTTTTTTTTTTTTTTTGCAATTTCCTGCCTCAGGAGCAGGTTTATACTTCAGTGAGCACCTGACACGGATAACATCATTTGCTAAAGCTAAAAACTCAGAGGTAAAAAGGGGAATTTAGAGGCAGTTTGCTCGACATGTTGTGTAAATTCACCTAGTTGTGGACGGAGAGAGTTGTGCTCGCTGGCCTGATCTGGAGCAGCTGTGACGCTCTCTTCCTCCTGCAAACGCTGTGACTCTTTAGCAGAAGGTGCATAAAAGCAAAACATTTCAATATACAGCTGACACAAAAATAAACAGACTCATCAGTTGTCGAATGCAATGAAGTTCATAAAGATTTATCATTTCTCCAAGTGTTGATAAAGTTCACACGGTGACAGGAACGATTCTTCATCTACAAATAAGACTGGAGGAACTTAGTTAGCTGTACACAAAAGGTTTGAAATTGGATTGCAGCGTCTCATGTGGATGTAGGCTCAGGTCACGGAATTGAGAACAGCCCCTCCTTTGGTTCTGCTGCATCATGTATGCATGGCATTCTGCCATCTAGTGGGCAGCTGGGGAACAACACTGAGGATTCTCAGTGGAGAGAAGCCATGCAAACGCAAACATGAAGTTCATGAAATGAAAATAAAAATGTATGAATGAGATCTGTTTTAGATTAATTTGATTAAAATATAGGTTATAGACTCCATGGCTCCAAATCTATAATTTCCCTCACCCCAGAGCTGAAATAGCCTGGGTAAAGGAATTAACTGGCATCAGTAACCCGACTCTTATAGACTACAGCTGTAATTCCTTTGGTTCAATTACACACAAGTTCAGTAAGTGAAAGGACGCGTCAGGGCTTCGGAGGAAAGTCTTCTGTATTATTATAATGAAGACACCCGTAAAGCCTCGAGGGGGGGAAGACAGAGCCACGGGCTCTAATAGTGCCCACTTTCTGACTGATCTTTTCTCTGTATGCATAACCACAGTGGATTCCATCCGGCGAGGCGCTAATGGGAAACAGCAGACGGACCTGGGTCACAGATAGAGACAGGAGACCCAGTCTGGCCCGTGCATCCAATTAGCAATCATGGCAAAGACTTACCCAGAGGCTAATGGAAATGTAGATAAGACCCCATGAACAAATTGGAGGTAAGATACAATAAAAGACTGGCAGATGGAGAGCAGCGGCATTAAGATGCTATCTGATGCTGGCCGGCCCTTCCACTGCTGACCAAGCATTACCAGCTGCCTTCATCCACAGAGCGAGAAGAAAGAGATAATTGTGTCAAATTATAATGAATTACACTGGAACCATTTCAGAGAGTTCTGGATAGTGTACTTTCTTTGTATTGGTTTTAATTTGGTTGAGTCAAATTAGGCCCTGCCAGCGCAGAAGCTATTCATTTGTGTTCTCCCCTTTTTTCCTTAACAGCTGATTGAAGAATAACGAAAGAAAAGGTGATCCGTGGGTGCAAACGCTTCTCCATCGCTCAAGTCCATCAAACTTTCTGCTTGCAAATGCATTTGTGGGCAGAAATTGTTGCAGCGCATTTGGCTCTCAGTGGCTGGTGTGACTACTGAGCAGCAGGTAAAACATGCAGCATCCTGCTCAGCTGAGTAGATCGCTGAGGCCGATTCTGTGTTTGTAATAAAGCTCCGGGTTGCTCGGCTGGGGGAGGGTGCTGCACTCCGCATGCAGCTGTAGGTGATTTGTCACTTTGGTTGAGAATGTGGGAATAAGTGAGGGGGTGGAGCAGCTTCTGTGCGTCTGCATGCGGGGATGGTTTTCTCTGTATTTCATCACCTAAAATTATCCTTTGTGTGTTTTCCCATTGTGCGTAAGCAAAAGATGGATTTTCCTTGTTATTGTAAGCTGATTGAGGCTTCTTGTGTGTTTGCTCAGTAGCAAAAAAAAAAAAAAAAAGAAAGAAATATCAGTGCTTGCAGGCATTTTGGCATGTTCTGTAGGACTGGATCTAAATAGAGTCGTTGCTCTTTGATGATGGATATGCTGACGCAGAAACCCCCGTCCCTGTGCGTTGCCTCTATTTTCTGCTCCCTTGCACATTCAGGTGCTTTTTGTTTGGGATAAAGTTTAAAGTTAGTGAGCCAAATTTGTTGGTGAAAACAGAGCATCACAACTGATCAGGGTGGTTAAAATATTCTAATTAAGCATCCGCAGCTAAACTTCCACTGTCTGAGCGGTAAAGCCGAGTTGCTTGGTTGTGAACGGCTGGAGTGATTAGTCAAGTTTTCTGCTTTGATACAGCCTGCATATCCCAAACTCAGCAGCCCAGCTGCCTTATAATTAGAAAACATCACAGAGAAGACGCAGCTAAGGCAGATATTTACCTCAAGCAGCTTTTCATTTAGTCGTGTCTGAGCTGCATTCAAATCTTCTCTGAGACTCTTTGTTGCCAAGCAACATGAACCTGAGGTACTTAATGGCGTTCTAGTTATAGAGTTTTCCCTTCAGGCTTCGACAATTCATATCTGAGATATACGCTGACATGCCTATCTTTTGACCTCAACAAAGTCAATCTTCAAAATTAGAGTCCTGCAACAAGATGCGCTGGGGGTGTAAGACTGAGAGGGATTTTCTCACATTCCCGGGTAGAAAGCGTCTTTTCCTCTTTCCCTGTATTTGGATTTGTTCTGTACACATATGTATATACTAGAGGTGGGACTCGATTAAAAAATTAATCTAATTATTTAGGGGCTTTCTAATTAATTAATCTTGATTAATCGCATTTTAATTGTTCAAGAAAATTTGCACCCAAGCAATTTCTTTAATAAAAAATAATGTTAGTGAGGCACAGGTGACACACCCACACTTTAATGAGTATATTTCTGTAACCACAAGGTCTATTTGATTACTTTGGTCTCATTATAAAGGTAACCATTGTGGGATGTGTAAATATTAGTACATGTGTTATTGATTAATGTAAATAGACATGGAACAGTGTAAATGTTGTGTACTGAACTGAACACTAGGTGGCAGCAGAGCACTGCTAATATATATAGAGGTGTAGTGTAGAGTTCAGGGGAAGTTCTGCTGAGGGTTACAAGATGAATGCTGTGTGTGTGCTTGTGAAAAAGATTTCATTATTTTACAGATTTATTAAAAATAAAGGACAATGAAAGAAGTCTAAGTCATAGATGAGACCTAGAACCTCAGACAGAGCTCCAGTGTTGATTTGTGGAGTTAATAGAATCTCCCTGAAGGACAGCCTTATCTGCAGCTTTCCACCAATCAGGCTTGTGTGTTGACAGTCCTGTGACCTCCTCAGTAAAGGACAGACCACAGGGAGCCAAAGTCATCCTCATCTACTACCACACAATGAGGTCCCCTACTGCCAAAACAAATGAATGGGAGTCTATGGGCCGATAAATGTTATTTTCCGATGCCGTTTGATATGTGCCATGAATTTCACATATGATGTCCGTGAATTTTAAAGATACATTTTGATCCCAAGAAAATGCTTATTTTTGACAGGCGTCAAAAGTTATTTTAGGTTTTGTGTCAAAAGACATTCAGGACTCCAACTGCACGTCTCACCAAATTGACGTCATCAAACCTCACAAGGAGAACAAGGAGAAGAAAAATGGCTGTGAGTTTAGCGAGCTTCACATTCTTCCAGGACAACAGAAGGAGCCTTAAACGTGGAGAAAACCACCATAAATCTGACCATGTGGTAAGTAGCAGCTCTGCTGGGGGAGACAAGATTCTGAGGTGACGTCATATATGCGACGTCTGATTTATACCCTATTTAAAGGGCAACATTATGGCTTATTTTTTTCTGAAATTATTATAATTCTATATGTTCATGAAGTTTTTTGCACCAAGTGCCTCTCACATACAGCAGTTTCATTAGTTTGATGCTTGGCAGTTTTAGTACCTTCCAGAATGAGCTGTTTCAGGGCTCTGTCACCTTGAGAAAACAAGCTGGAGCTGACCACGCCCACCCACCCCCCGCTCAGGTAGTTGTTGAGAAGCTCTGATGTCCGGGAGGGGCCCGGAGTAAAGCCACTGCAACTCCAGCAGATGCTCTTGCATGTGATAGGTGGTTCTATTCTAATTTCCCTGTTTGTGATGTCACAAACGGGGACTTTTTGAAACAGCTTGTTTTAAGCACATCATTATTAAAACCAAACACTGACATAAAACGACTGGGTGTTTTTATTCACATTTGGAGTGTTTATAAAGGCAGCAGAGAGCCACGTGACATATAGGGATACAAAAGGTGAGTTTTGCATAAATATTCCCCATTAAAGTGAAGCACAGTGGTAGCAGCATCATGCTTTGGGGATGCTGTTTAACAGCAGAAACCTGGAGACTAACCTGTGTCCAGGGAAAAATAATTCCACCCTTGATAGAAACTTCCTGCGGATTAGGATGAAGTTTTATCCTAAAGAGGAACGGCATGAGGACACGTCCTTAAAAGGCCTGGCCAGGGGCAAGACTTTAACCTGGACAGGAAATGGACGTAGACAAGAGTAAAACGTAAACTCAGACATGTTCACCCTTAGTGGCAGATTCCTACAAAGAAAAAAAATGTTCTTTCACCTGATCACAAAATAACTTCTCGTTTTCCCTTGGCACTCGGTTTGCCACTAAGCGCGAGCCGTAAGGACCTGGCAGTGAGCCAGGTTGACAGGTTAAAGAGTGTGACTGTCCACACAGAAGTGTGCTGAAAAATGACAGTTTGGCCGACACTCACTCTGACTCTGGATGAACCAGAGTGGGCCTCTCAGGTTGCTGGAAGTCGTCCAGATTAATTAAATACCACATTCGGCGGAAACAAAAAGCCGACTCTGGCTGCCAGCTCCTCTTTCCTCGTTGTCCAACAGGGATGCCATCACGACAGGATTCATATCTGCTGATCTCGGGCAGCAGGTGGACTGTGCGATTTATCACGGAGGATTCTGAAGCCTACCTGCAGAATTTGTAAACAACATTGATTAATCTGATGCGCTTTTTACAAATGACTGCAGTTTCTGAAAATGACAGATCATTACAATAAAGGTGCGGGGGGATAGGAGGGGCTGCTAATATGTATCATGGCCCCGAGATAAACTCATATGGATTCCGTACAGCATCATTGATTTCCCATGCATCAAGAGAACTAGCAGCACTTAGGTGAACAATGCAGAAGCTCACACTGGGGAGAGACTGGGGAGAAAAAGGTTGAAAAAGACGTCTAGGAACAAACCGCAGCTGCCGGGACAAAGGCAGCACATAACCCTTTTGTGATTAAACAGAAACAGCTTCACATTTGGTGGTTTAGCATCAGCTTTTTGACAAGCGTCTAGCCCGCTGTGCCTTTGCAGAGATTCTCTTCCCTGCATATCAACTCCTTAATCTTTGAATGTGGCATTTTAATTCTCCACGGTGTTGAGGCACAAACTCATAACACCTTCTGCAAAGATACAAACGCTCCTGTTCTGGGTGTCTCCTCAGTGCTTTGGTGAAAAGATTTCCTTTTTACCCTGCATGGAAAATATAACCAATGCAGGTATTTTGAATTGAATAAAGTGGATTAAATAGACCCATATTGTAAGTACAGTGTATCTACCCAGAGCTGAAGAGCCTGAGAAGTAGGGCAGTGCCGTTTCCCTTGCATGCAGCCAAATGAGCCGTAATTGCCTGGGGAGCTGGAAATCAAACTCACGGGTACGGACGGGAAGGAAAAGCTCCTTCAGTACTCTGATCAGCGGTGATGAGTGGCAGGTCATTGTTAACATTCAGAAAACAAACAACTCCTGCATAAGGAGGCTCGCTGCTCAACGGGGCCAGACAATAAGATGGAAATCACCAGGGACCAACGATACGAGCATCAAGGAGAAACAAAGCAACAGGCAAGGGATTTGAGAGGGTTTTGATGGAGTCTCTTTGCTTCATAACAAGCAAAAAAGAGTAAAAGTGTGCAAATGTTTTACATGTTTTACACAAAGAATACCTTCAATTAAACATCTGATGAGACACAAAATAAGCAATGAAATTTGTTGTTTTTAGATCCGATTTTTTTATTGGATGTTTGCTTAAAGGCCAGGATCAGGATTTGTTTTTCTTGTTTTTGAAAGACGACCGGTCACCCTGAGGTCCTGTCCACACGTGGCCGGGTATCTCCCAAAACGCAGATTCCCGCAACAAAAACGAACCTTTTTATAAACTATAACAGTGAAGATTTCTGTTTTCAGTGTTTCTGTGTTGACAGAAATAACCGGAGTTTTAGGTTTCACAACGTCACCATCTGTGACAAAAACGCTGACGGCCCATGTGCGACCTGTGTTTACGCTACAACATGGATGCCCTCAGATCTGTGCTCGCGTTATCAATCGTCCAAGTGCTTTTTGACGCTTATTGACTTTATACTCCAAAACTACATTTAAGAGCAATTCTACCTCCTTATCGGTCCACACAAGCGAGCTAGGCGCCATGTTTCATGTTTTGTTGAAGATAAGCAGGAAGACAAAATGGATAGGATTCTGGGAACTACTGCCACCTACAGGTCTGGCATGCCTATGAATGTGCTCAACAATGCACTTATGTGGTTACGTGTGGATGGAGTGTTTTCTAAAAACGAGGTGGTGTGTACGCTTTTTTGGGAGGGCGGATACTCGTTTTTTAAAAAACCCGACTACGTGTGGACAAGGCCTTATTCTTGACATTTTCAGTACCTTCCAGAATGAGCCGTTTCAGGGCTCTGTGACTTTAAAAAAACAAGCAGGAGCTGGCCACGCCCACCCATCCCCCGCTCAGGAGGATCTTATGTGACGTCAATGTTTATGTTTTTCGCATTGCATCATGGGACCTGGGTGGCAACAAACAGCGTATTTAGCCTATAATGCAATTGTTTGGCATGATTGGAGGAGGATTTAGCGAAGTAGATGGATCATTCTTGCTGTGTGGTTCTTATATACAGTCTTTGGTGGTTGATTGTTTAGCCCGTGGGAGACTTGATAAAAAGTTTTATTAGAATTTCCTCCGTAAAGGACCGCGAAATACGAAATAGATGATTGCGGGTGACCCGACTGTCTGAAGAAAGCCTGGATTCCTGCAGCAACGGAGTTTGTGTGGCTCATTTGTTCATGCTAAGTGCTTGTAACTAAGTATTTGTTAATAAGAGAAGATGCTTTTTAAAATATTCATCTTCGTGTAGTTTTATATCCATGGAGTCATTTAGTTTTAGCGTTCTGATTCAGGCGTCTCAGCCCGCGATCGTTATAATAATAAATAGATGAATAAGTAAAAAATAACAACACTGATTAATGAAGACTTACCCAGCTTTGCAGTCGCCGTGAGGATTTATCCACCCACAGGTGATGTGAATCACGCTGACTCCGCTAGCCGGCCGGTGCCGACTTCAGCACGACCACGGCTTTACCAAAGTCACGGCTTCCTGTTTTGCAGAATAGTTCAGCCAAACTTTCCTTGAAACACAATAATCGTAGACCTCCAGACGTTTGAAAGCCTTTAATTTTCCATGAGTGAAGGGTCCAGGGCTTTCTGTTGAATAGGAATAAACGTCTCCCCAGCAGCGTTGTGGAGAAAACACCGGTGAATCGGACCAACGTTTTCTGTCATCCCAGAGCTCAAACAGGCTTTAAATAACTTTATTTTTGTCTTCATTACAGATTTTAAGCTTCTCTCTAACCCTCCTGTCTTTAGACGTTAAATTGTTTATATTTTGGGGATTTCGCCCGTAAACTCGCGTGAAAGTGTACGTCGCGTATTGATAGCAGGCCGTCTTCCTCCACACAGCCACTCGCGCATGCGCACAACGATGAAAAAATATGTCAACAAGACACTGCTCCTCCAACAGAAACTTACATGCACGAGAGGTGCTTCTATTCAAATTTCCTCATTTGTGACATCACAAACGGGGACTTGTTTTGGGCACATAATTCCTAAAACCAAACACTAACAGGAGTTTTTTTTACTCACATTTTGAGTGTTAGAAACCCACATGGCAGCACAAAAGAATGCAAAAGGTGAGTTTTGTATAATTTGTCAAAACAGAAATGTTTCACATGCAGACTTAACGTGAAAATAGTCCTCTACCCCTATTTCCTGCATTATGGAAAATAGACAGTCAGATTAGAAAAAATCACAGAGGTATACGTCATGTTGTAAATTAGTATTCATGGACTCACCCATCTCGTCCAGGAGAGAGAAGAGCATATATCATCTAGTAGAAGCTAACAGTTAGCATTAGCAACTCCACCACACAGCAGAACTCCTTCAGGCTTGTGTTATTTGTGGAGATAAAACATCAACGTTGCAGAGCAAACAGAGTCAGTGGTAGAGTCGTGTTGCTGTTACCCAATCAGAGGCCAGATGTCAGAATATCATGAATATTAATGAGTAAGACTCCAAATCCTGCCATTTTCTTCCCCCCACTCGTCTGGCTAACTTCTACTTCCTGAAACAGGAGCACTAGAGACCACAGCAGATCTGTTGAAATAACAAGTAAATGAGCTTTTTAATATCACAGATTTTTTTCTACACAAAAAAGCACATCTGTCACCTGCAGCAAACTAATTTAGAGTCCTTATATGGGTTCCTCCTGCCTTCTAGGCATAAATTATTTGTACATTCTGAGTGCAGAGCAGCGGTTTGGAGGAGGTAAAGGCGGCTGATTGTGAGGACGAGATCTGAGGTGAAGTCAGAGAAGTTATGAAACTTAGAATCTACGTACATTTTCTCATAACGGACAATAGCAAAGCCAGCGCTTCATGACAGTCAACCCTCCTAAGTGCTGCCACTTTTTAGTCTGTTTCAAATAGACGGCGTGCCCTGTCTCTAATGGTGCATTTATAATAAACTTCTGTTTTTAATGGCTTTAGGTTGTGTAATAGCAGTTACTAATATGTAAACGTGAGGAAATTATTTCAAGTTCAATGAAACTTTCGCCTTTTATTTATTTATTTCATTAATATTAAAAATAACAAAACAAAGAACACTGAGGATGTATTTGAGATTGGCTCATTAGCTGATATCCAACAGTCTAACTTTAAATTTTCCCTGACAAACCAATAAACCTCATAAAAAAAGAAAGAAAACTAAATTATTTTGTGTAACTAACGTCACATCATCATGCATACTTAAACTTTAAACATTATCTGTGTAAAATACACTCACTGGCCACTTTATTGGGTATACCTGTCCAACTGCTCGTTGACACAAATGACTAATCAGCCAATCACATGGTGGCAAGTTAATGCATTTAGGCATGTTGGGATCCGCTGCAGTTCAAACTGAGCTTCACAACGGGGAAGAAAGGCGATGTAAGTGACTTTGAACGTGGCATGGTAGTTGGTGCCAGACGGGCTGGTCTGAGTATTTCAGAAACTGCTGATCTTCTGGGATCGTCACGCACAACCATCTCTAGGGTTTACAGAGAACGGTCCCACAAAGGGAAAACATCCAGTGAGCGGCAGTTCTGTGGGTGAAAATGCCTTGTTGATGCCAGAGGTCAGAGGAAAATGGCCAGACTGGTTGGAGCTGATAGAAAGGCAACAGTAACTCAAATAACCACTCGTTACAACCAAGGTATGCAGAAGAGCATCTCTGAACGCACAACACGTGGAACCTTGAGGCAGATGGGCTACAGCAGCAGAAGACCACACCGGGTGCCACTCCTGTCAGCTAAGAACAGGAAACTGAGGCTACAATTCACACAGGCTCACCAAAACTGGACAATAGAAGATTGGAAAATGTTTCCTGGTCTGATGAGTCTCCATTACTGCTGCAACATTCAGATGGTAGGGTCAGAATTTGGCGTCAACATCATGAAAGCATGGATCCATCCTGACTTGTATCAACGGTTCAGGCTGGTGGTGGTGTAATGGTGTGGGGGACATTTTCTTGGCACACTTTGGGCCCCTTAGTACTAATTGATCATGGTTGCAACGCCACAACCTACCTGAGTATTGTTGCTGACCATGTCCATCCCTTTATGACCACAGTGGACCCATCTTCTGATGCTACTTCCAGCAGGATAATGCTCCATGTCATAAAGCTGAAATCATCTCAGGCTGGTTTCTTGAACATGACAATGAGTTCACTGGACTCAAATGGCCTCCACAGTCACCAGATCTCAATCCAATAGAGCACCTTTGGGATGTGGTGGAACGGGAGACTCATCATGGATGTGCAGCCGACAAATCTGCAGCAACTGTGTGATGCTATCATGTCAATATGGACCAAAACCTCTGAGGAATGTTTCCAGTAGCTTGTTGAATCTATGCCACGAAGGATTAAGGCAGTTCTGAAGGAAAAAGGGGGTCCAACCCGGTACCAGCAAGGTGTACCTAATAAAGTGGCCGGTGAGTGTATATGTAAGTTAGGCCAGTTGTGCCAAACAAGCAAAAGCATCTCAAAAAAGACTAAACCACAGATCTGTCATATTTTGACATTTTCAATGAGAGAAGTAGCTGAAGAGTTAGATGTGTATGGTATGTAAAGGTTGTGTCATTAAAAGAGTAGAACCAGATACAGATAATTTCCAAACTTCCATTTTATTGCCAATACTGGCCAACAATATCGTAAATAAAACTGCAAATGTAACTCCCAGCTTTTTCTTTCTAGATGATAAACAGCTCAGGACAGCAATAAATAGTCCTGCGTTGCCCTTTTCTACCTTCAGGGACATTAAAGTCCTGCAAATGCTCTTTTTAAGCTTGTTGCCTCCTCACTCTCCCTGTGAGAAACCTTGAAAACAAATGGCTCTTGTAAATTACCTAAACACTCTCTGCCAATATTAGCAGGATACGCTCTAGAAGAATGATTCACTGTAAGTTAAATCAAACTGAACAATGCTGTCAGAGAGGGAAACTTTTCTGGCAGCGAGTAGTTTCACTTTTGAGCTGCATTGTTCTCCCCTGAGCGTTTGTCATTCATCACTCGACTTGACGTGCAGGAGCATTGGTCCTGAATGGGAGAGATCCATCATGTCCTTGTTAGCCTTATTTAGTTTGATTTGTCCTGGTTTTCACACAAAAAATAATGTGGGCAGACTTTTAGCTCTTGTTTTCTCCCAACTTTTATAATAAGCCCCTCGTTACTGATAAAAAAACATTGGTAACACTTTACAATAAGGGTCCCTTTATTAATGTTACTTAGTGCATTATTAAGCATTAATAAACAAAATGTCCCTTTAACAGTACTTAGTGCATTATTAATCATTAACAAACAAGATGTCCCTTTATTAACGTTACTTTACTTTGCATTATTAAGCATTAATTGATTGATTGATTGATTGATTGATTGGTTGATTGATTGATTGATTGATTGATTGATTGATTGATTGATTGATTGATTGATTGATTGATTGATTGATTAACTTTATTACAGGCTCCAGGTCCAAAGTAGAATATATAAAAAACATCAGAACTATACAATTATAAAACAACAGCAAAAATAAATATATATATATATATATATATATAAAAATCCCCAGATCCTACATAAGATATGCATACCAATGTTTCCAGAACTTGGAGAAGTACCGTACAGCACTGAATTGGATGTTAGTCAAAGATTGAATAACTTTATTAATGGAAGCATTTAAACGACCAATAAAACCATAGATACAATTTCTTAAAACTGCATTCATTGTGTTAACCCTTGACGTAACAAACAGTTCACTGGCACTAGTCCATCTGGGTTTATTCAACATAATCCTCAAGGCATCATTATATGCCACCTTCAGCTTCATCATACTGGCTGATTTGTAATTCAGCCACAAGTGAGCCGTATACATAGGACTACAGAAAGCCCTAAACAAGTTCAATTTGATTTTAGTAGAGCAATAACTGAAGGTCCTACGTAAAATATTAGCTTGTGCATACAGTTTACGACATTGACAGTACATGTCATCATCATCAGTTAAAGTGTCATTTAGTACATGACCCAGATATTTTGTTGTACTGGAAACACCCAATATTGATCCAGATAACTTCAAATCAGGAAATTTGATATCTCTGCTCTCTTTAGTTCTGCAGATCATGGCCACACTTTTAGCTGGGTTAAAAGATACGATTAAACACCACCAAATCATCAGCATACATAAGATGATTCAATAATACATCACCAAATATACACCCAGTTTTACACTGAGACAACTGCAGAGAGAGATCATTCATATAAAAATTTAATAAAACCGGAGCTAAAATGCTCCCTTGTAAACAAGATGTCCTTTTATTAATGTTAGTGCATTATTAAGCATTAATAAACAAGATGTCCCTTTATTAATGTTACTTAGTGCATTAATAAGCATTAATAAACAAAATGTCCCTTTAACGTTACTTAGTGCATTATTAAGCATTAATAAACAAGATGTCCCTTTATTAACATTACTTAGTGCATTTTTAAGCATTAATAAACAACAGGTCCTTTTATTAATGTTTCCGATATTGAGGTTTTTTTTATTAAGGTTAGGTCAAAGGGCTGGGGGGGTCTGCTTAGTAATGCATTACATAATATGGTTATGCAGTTGTTAATACTTTACTTGATAGTTAATTAATGCTTATTAATTCACTAAGTAACGTTAATAAGGGGATCCTTATTGTAGTGTTACCAAAACATTAGAATATTTGCATTTATTATGATAAAGAACATTTTAATACATAAAATATATGTATATAAAAAAGCATGTCTTTCTTGTGCTAGCAAAGTAAAACATATCCTAACCAGAGCTGTGTGTCATTTGTAGGAGACGGCGCTGAAAAAGAACAGAAAAGTTTCTCCAGCTGGGCTCATCACATTTTGAGATTTCCTCAGGAATAGTTTCAGCAGGATCCTCTCTCGCATTCTCATCTCCTCCTGGATAAATTGGCTGCCAGCCAGCTGGTTTGGATCACTCCGGGTCTAAATGGAGAGAGAGACAGAATAGACGGCTTGTCAATTTGTTCCCAATATCCTGGCTCACAGTGCTCCCCGACCTGCCCACTTCAATCCCCAACACTATTAAGAGCGTCTCAATCCATGCGGAAAGCAGTGGAGCTATTAAAGCAAAGTCATGTCGAGACGTCCAGCTTTAATTAATCACACGCAAAAATTAAAGCCCTGATATCCTGTACGGCAGATTTCAGGTGAGTCACCCTCTTGATGGAGGACAGGGTCTTTATGAACACAGCAAGTTCTGATACTCGCTTCATATACATGTCACTTTTCCATTTTGGTGGAGTAAATGCTCCTGGGGGCTCCTCCAGCCATTACTTTGCTCTGCTTTTGGAGACTTTATGGCAGTTAGGAGGACGGCCGCAGAGACCCGGACTTTCCAGACAGAGAGAAACGATCGCCATTTCACCAACAAGTGATTTAAATGTTGCCAGTGTGATTTAAAAGGCCCGTGTAATGTTTGACAAAGCCGTGCGGCGAGAAGACCTTCCCTCCAAATGGCTTTTGCTGACATTAAGAGAAAACAATCTGCATTTAGCTTGATTTGTGTGAAGCCATTTCCGTGGACAAACGGCCCGTACAAAAAGATAAATGAGCTAATCCAACCTATTCTCTTGTCCTTTGCGGTGAATGAGGGACATCAGTAATGGTGAACTTAGGGGTCATTATGTACTTAAGGTATTTAGTCTGTCTTGATGCGGAGAAAAAAATGAGAGCGGTTTATCTCAATCGCGGCTGATAAACAGCGCTGCATGTGGAAACGAGAATAAATGCCTCCATGAATCAGTCCGGGATTACGCAGCGTATCAGTGGCACTTACAGTAGCCACTTAGTGTTTGTTGATGTTTCCAATAGAGCTCAGCCATACTTCATAATTAGGTGATGAAAACTCTCTTTTGTTGTCCACAGCTTGAATTGCACTTACTGTTCTCACTGCACAGCAAATCCAGTCCCCAAAACATAAAAGAAAGGGTGGAGGGTGAAAAAATAATAAAGAAATTAGCAATAATTAAGTCTGTTGTGGAATTGTGAAATGCAAATTAACGTTCTGTTTCTATGTGTGAAATAGATATATCAAATGATGCAATGAGAATGCAATTTTCACATCATTTACAGTCGCTTATATGCTTTAATCGTCGGTTAATCAACATAATTGCACATGCACGTGATAAAAGAAAATAATTTAAACAGCCTATTGACATCTCATTTCCATGTTCTTTATTCCTGAGGTTTTCAGTAATCTAATTCGGCAGAATTTGCATGATTACCTCTGCTCGGCTTTTCCTCCACCTTGCCAAAAATTCCGATACTAATGAAAGTCGTCCTTCGCATTTACATTTTAAAACAATCTTGTCAGTCAAACTGTGCAGGCAGAGACGGTGAGCAGAGGCAGTTCAGTCCTTGTTCCTGCTGGTTAACTAAGCTTGGTGTTACTGAGGCAAAGATCCAAAGACGTAGAAGGATGAAACAAAGACTTCAAGGAAGACAAAGACAGAAAGAAAAGTGCAGTTTTCAGTTTGACACCTAATTCTGGGATTGGTTTAAAACACAGTTTCAACTTTCCTCAAGCAATATAGTTTGTGTTGCACACTAAAACTTTATTTATTCAGTATTATTTTCGCAGACAATAAAGGACGTGTCCAAATTTAGGGGCAGCATCCTTTTTTGGCTGGATTTGAATCTGTAGGAATCTGCTACTTCATAAAAAAAACTGGGAACAATCTGAAGTAAAACACTAAAATGTCTATTTGTGAGCATTAATGTGACAGTGTGTAGTTTCCTGGCAATAGGGGGCAGTACATACATTTCAGCATAGTTTTACAACATATCGCTGTGACTGTCGCTAGTTTAAAAAAAACATTACAGTAAATGTTGGTACATGTCGAGCAGAAAGCATGCGACCTTTGATAGTTCTTCAGTTAATTCCATCAAGAGAAAGCAATGTCGACGCTAGTTGTCGACGCTAGTTTTCTGACAGTGTAGATTCCGGATCTGCTCGGGGTCCTGCGCCTTCCAATGACGTCAAACTACGGCAATACCACTCGGCCAAAATATATTGCATCTCTTTTTCGATTCTGTTCTTCACATAGGTTTTGGAAAGAGTTTAGCAGTTTTGTTATTAATTCATGTTTCTTACGTCTAAATGATTTCGAACGTGGTAACATAACTTCCGTAAGTCGTACGTCCAGCCAATCAACTAGTGTGATGTCATCAGCAGGCGCAGGACCCCGAGCCGGCTCACATAGAAGGAAACATGGCATCCCCCAAAGACTTAGACCCGTGCACAATGCACTGTATTTTAGACCCGATTTTTATGGTTATATGTTACGAAGCCGCCAATATTTTTCAACAACTGGACATCATTTTACTAATTTTCAACAACATTTCGATGGAAATTTCCAGAAATTAATGGTAAAAACTACACATTGTCACTTTAATGCAAATGCTTAGTTATGCCGTATTTTTCTTGACTCTTAAAGTAACAATGAGCAGTTTCCTGCTCCTTCGCCCTACTGGTTGAAAGTGGAATTACAACTGTCTTAAACAACCCTGCTGCAGCCTGCTGTAGCTAGGGCTAATAACAAGCTAACACTAACATGAGCCAACTAATACTTAAATAAACCATGAAGTAAAAAGATCCAAACTGTTGGACAAAAAATATTATTTCTTACAATTCCAGTAGCAACAAAGCCAGGTCACCTCCATGATTTTGTAGCCTCCTTTAGCTCCCTCAAACTAGCGTAGGCCGTGCCAATGTCACTCTGGTTTTAGCACTTTGCTTCACTTCCAAAGACATTACTCTGTTACTTTTGCTTCTAAGCTCTGCCATGATGCCAACAAAAAAAAGCAAACTTCTTTTTCTTCTTCTTGTGCTTTTTGTTGACAATCAGCGAACTGAATATGCTAACCACTAGCATTACAGCTTACAGCCGTAAAGCAGGTAAAGCGTTCCCTCTATCCACGTTATTCTTACGGCCCGTGATGCTTTGCGCGAAAGATGCACGCAACATCCGATCCGCATTTGTTTACATTGAGACGATGCGATTCCTTCATGCTAATCCTCTTTTTATGGGCTTTTAGAGACTGAAAACATGCATGAACACCAGCTGTCACAGCTCAAACGGGACACCGTTACACTCCGTCTGCCTACTGAAGCAGAGAGGTGGGGGGTGATCTTAAAGTCTGGCCAAAGCTAACGTACAGTAGCATTTTAGCTACTTTCTGAACTCAGTTGCGTCTGACAGCGAGGCAATAAACAATCTTAAAAGCTCTGAGGCTTATCAGTACCTACATCGTAATAAAGTTGGTTGTGTTTTGTTGAAAGAGGTGGGACACAATCTTATTTACTTAAAAGCAGACGTAGAGCCTTAAAACCCTCATCACCAAGCCTGGGTTTTAGTTTCTACATCAGGTGAAATACAAACAGCAGGGTGGCACTTTTAGGTTAACAACAGCAGTCTAAACACACGTTAAATTATAACTATTCAGAAAATTGTACACATGAAATAATTCCTGTTGTTGTTGTGAGACTGCTGTCAGATCTCTTTACTACTGAGTCTCTTCTCCGGAGGTTTGTCATATCCAACTACAAAGTAGGATGCGGGTGTTCCTCTCTGGGGGTTTTCACAATAAAATGAAAGGAACGCACAAATAAAGTTTGTGGTGGTTTCAAGTTAAGATTTTTCAGCCACATCCTTCTGGGTCCCTCATCTCTGGGGAGGCGGTGAGAACCGTACCGACGCTCGCAGCTCTCTCACTCTGGAGGTGCATGCTCTAAACATCGCTCCTGTAGCTACAGATTTAATTTTCTCTGGTTGTTAGTACAAGCGCCAACAGCGCAACATCTTCCCGAGGCGCGTGACTACATTTTTCGGGGGTAGATATTTTTTAAAATCCTCTTCAAATGTTCAAATAAACTGCTACTAGCAACGAAACCTCACAATGCAAACCAATGAGTATGTGCTACTTCCGGTATCTCACCGGATGTTGCTTTCATCAGCGTTTCTCCATGAGGCTACTCAAAAATAACGTGGATAGAGCACCAACTCGCGCCACAAAACTATCTAGTGCAGTTTTTGGTCAGCAGAGGGCTGAGTGGTGTCAAATATGAAACTGGTCAAGTTTCTAACCCAACAATCACTGAGATCAATGTTAAAACTCTAGCTTAAAGTAAAAAAAAAACATTACTTTAAGAGATTTTAAATCATCATCCAAGGAGTTTCGTTGGTTCAAATTTTTAAGAAATGGACGAGCTTGTATTTTTAACTGAAGACGCTGCTTGGATGAAAATGTCAAGTTGAGACGTTTATTTTTTAATTCTTGGAATTGTTGGTGGATTTTTTTTTATTCTATGTTTGAAATAATAACTCAGAATAGCAGAAGAGAGCTCAAACTCACTGCCTCCGCTGCGAGACGGCTCCCAAACTGAACTTGACTCCATCTTTTCATGGTAATTCATTTGATTGAACCCACAGGCGATGACTTTCCAGCGATTGACATTTTTGCATTATTCAAGCTCAGGTCCTCTTCTGGACTCAATGCACTGGATGGAGCTTGTTTCAAGACTATTTAGAGCCGCTATAATGTATTTATTATTCATGCTAATGTTGTATAGCGATCCTTAATTGATGATGTTTTGCTTTAGATGCTTTCTCTTGCCAAACCCCAGTTTGTGCATCAGACGTGTCTATTGTAATCTCATTAGCCCCCAGTTGTTTTATTTGTTTGTTTTCTGTCAATTGGTGTTGTGCCCAGGAGACACTCGTAATTGTCCCATCAATAGCACCAATACAGAAGAGCCAGTTCACATTTACCTCAAACTTTCACACACTTCCAGCAAACGCTCTAAAGCCATTATCCTCTTTGTGTATAAATGGGAATTATTGAACCCAGTGGACGGCAAGTGTCAGCCACAACAAAGGACTATTTTCTCCACACGAAACATTTTCATCATGGCTTTTTGGGTGATAAATTACAGCCTCACAAATGGGGTGATCAGATCTAATGAATGCCTAATTTTGAGTGGCCATTCACACGAAACTGTGTTTATAGAGTGAAAATAATTGACTGTGAGAGTGTAATCTGTGGGCAAATTCATCTGTGTAATGGCGCACATGTTTCCACTAGATGGCCCTTGCACCCAGCTGTGGTGCCTCTTTGGGAGTCATGTTTCATTACCACTTGATCTGATTGCTCCTTCATTTATTTATTTTTTTCAGCCAGAAAAAGAAAATAACTGACTCTAATGTTTCCACCGAGTTGGAATTGGACGGCTGATGGCAGTCTAGATATTTATTTTATTTAGTGGAAATAGTAGGTGGTAAAGATGTGATGCAGGCACACACCTGTTTGTATTGTTTTTGAAAAACAACATGTCCTAATAGTTTTTTAAACTTCTCCTTACTTTAAAAAAACAACAGAAATGATGCAGGTAGCCAAAAATAGCCTCCATCGCTCAAAAACAAGCCCCACCGTTACACGTTGTACATCATGTTCTTCCCATTTGAGGAAGTGGTTTGCTCACCAGACTGTGTCACACGCAATCCTCCTCTAACGCTTGGTATTAAAACCCTTTCACTTAGCGGCCTGGAACGACCCGCTGGTCTGCAGCCTTGCACGGCTGAAACCAAGAGCGCCGCCGTGCAGGACGGGCGATGCTGGTCACTGTCTCCTGCTGGACGTAAATTGTTCTCTCTGCGATGATGGATTTCCCTCCCAAGCCATCTCATAAACATCTCAGTAGTAAACGTCTCCCCCTCCCCTCGTTGCATGCTAACCCGTGGGCTCTGGTTCACAATATTACTACGTTTCTATAGTTTCTTTGTTTCACCGTACCGTGGGATTTACCCATTCTAGTCCACATGGGGATACTATACGTGTCATAGTACCGCTCAGCCTTGACATGGCTCCAAGGCACGAGTTGGTGCCATTTCTCTTGGTGATTTATGAGCTGTAGACAATGATAAAAACACATCAAGTCAGAATTTTTCTCCAAAGGAAACAGTAGACAGCTAAGTGAGCGAGAAACAAAGGAGGAATGGTTGGAGGGGTGATTTGTCCTAAGCCCAAAAGTCCTGGACCAGAGGGCAGGGTGTGAATGGGAGACGGTGCAGGTGGGCTGTCCGGCCTTCATCATGGCCGGGTCAGTTTACCTCTGCGTCCCCGCACGCTGACCCTTTAATATGGGCTATATCTCCTCTCCTTTCACTCCGGCTTTTATGGCCCCATGTAAATCTCTCTCCGGTAACACAAGCTTGTCAGCCCTCCTCGAGCCCCTTTCTTTTCAACACATTTATCCTCACGGTGAATTCAAAGGGGCACTGCGGCAGGGAGGTGCAGTATGCCGGCTTATTCGACTTGAAATGGATTGAAAAAGACTGGGGGATGATCAAAAAGGAGAAAGTCCGGAGCGAAACCCTAGACATGGGAACGCCGGACACTCGAGTGGGCAAGAAAGCCCCACTCAGATGAAAGGCAGTCGTCCATCAATAAGTCATTAAAGCAGACGTGTGGACCTAGAAAAGGAGAACACTGACGATCACAGTCGTCCCCGAGTCGAGCGTAAGCGCACATGAAGGCAGATTACAAGGTGAGAGCGATCTTTGCCTTGGAATTAATAAAAGATTACACAAAGTGAGAAATAAAGTCAAATGAGGAAGTGATGAGCACCATCTGGTGGATTTTGTTTTTTATGGACCCGGTTGCTCTTATTTCACTTTCTGATGAGGAGAAAAAAAAGTTCACCTCATTTGTAATCATCGCAACGGTGGAAAGCTTCAGTAGGATTCCCTTTTATGACAGCAATTAACCACCACCCAGAGCTTTATGCCAGATTTACATCCTCTGTGCTCTAAAAACTAGCATGGGTGAACCAACAAACACTCAGCTTCCATCAGAAGATCCTCCAGCTGGCAAATGCTAAAGCTGCTTGCGTTGACCCTTTTTTTTAATGAAACATGAGTCTGAAAAGCTTTAATTTCATCACAGGCGATCCGAACAAGCGTTTCTGACCCTGATCTGTCTTAGTTAACCAGCGGGAGAAATAATAGACTCGCGGGGGTCACGCCAGCACTCACTCATGTTGCTAACGTCAAATGTTGCAACCAGGAAGCCTCTGGGGAGGAAGCACATAGCAAAATTTACTGGGCAATAAATTTAGCCACTTTGGTGAGGATAATGACAGCACAATGTTGGGTTTCATGCTATAAAATCTGTGAGCTGGCAGGGTCAAACGTGTCTCATGGTGTGTCCCAATACCATTGCATTCTTCCAACTTTTTCTGTAATAATGTTCAAAATTAACCTATAATTTGAGTTTTGCTGGATTTGGAGGAGGTGCAATGCATCGTTTTCAAATTGCAGCTGCACTCGTTTAGGTCTGAGCTCCTAATCTTCTGACACACTTCTGCTCTGAAGCCAATTGCTTTGTTGCAATTATTGTTTAAAGACCGAGGATAAATTAAAGCCCTTGCACAAATGTTTACCCGTTTACGGCATTACCCGTGGGTCACTTTCCCCCTTCGTGATCGGACCTTGGTGGCTCTGTGCTGTTTTCGGTCTTTTAATGAGTTGGAATTCACTGAGCAAACACAGAGTGAGATGAGAGGTCACGCAGCTCCTCTTGCCCTCTTTTACGCCGGGGTCAGGTTTGTTTGTTTGTCTGAAGGGTCCTTAAGACAGAATTCGCCTAAATCTGGATTAGGACCAGGGGTTTGCATGTCAAAAATAGGAGATTATTGCTGTAATTAGTAGAAAATCTTATGTTCGACGGTCCTTTCAGAAGTGTTTTGATCAAAATTCATTTTGCGCAAAATATGATTAATGTTTTATTTTCAAAAATGTCTTCCTCAGGGCCCGTGCAAACGGTGTTAACGCGATGCTGCGCGCGTGTCGACAGCTGTAGCGCGTTATCACAGCCTGTACATGTAATTCAGTGTCTGGTCTCATTTGCAAATGAGTTTTTTTGACCTAAATGAGACTTTCTGAATAAATAAAACTGACCTAAATAGGAAACTCGCACTCGTTTTGGTGGAAATGTACCGCTTCAGGTGGCAGCGAAGGAATTACAGCAGTTTCTGCCATTTTCATAATTAGGCCAAGTGAGAGAATGAAACTGGAAAGTGGAAAAAGCGCTTTCACTCTCATCAGGGGGGAGAAAAAAAAAGGACTGAGTGTGTTAAGAGATGCATCATGAATGACTGACAGCAGGACAACACTGTAGCTGGTCTTTTCCTGCCTAGTGAGCAGCTAATGGTGCAGAGAGCACTTCCCACTGGGGGAGACAAACACCGAGGCCCTGCTATGATGCCAGATGTGCTGTCAGCTCTGTATTGTCAGCAGCAACAAAAGCAAACACAATCCTTACAGGGTATTCACATTCAGAGAGACGCCCTGCCATTTAGTCCTTAGCTGCTCGTGCCTTGTTGCTCGCTCTGAATGAAATGAATCTGATGATCATTAAAACCTAACATGATGCAGTTTTTTAAAGACCAAGTTTTGTTTTTTCAACAGATTTGCAGTGGTCTCTAATATAAATTAGGGGTGTCAATTTATGAGATTAATTGAGATTAATTAATTACAGCCACATTTAGTGCACACATTTTTTTAATCGAGTTAATCTCATTTTTAATCTATAACTTTACTGGGACTTTTCTAGCCTACCTATATTTTTATTTTTTTTATTTTATGTAATTATATTTATATTTAACTATCATGCCATACCACATGTCAGATTGTGTGAAAAAGCGTAATATTTAGTGATAAACTGTCAGTGTTGATATGCTAACTTACAGCACTGTAATTTACAGGTCTATTTTAATTTTAGATAAATGTTTTAGTAACAAGTTCTGTCATCACTATTTGCATTGCTCAGAAAAACATTCCTTGATGTGTTAACTTAGATTATTCTATATGGACCTGATGTTTTATTTTTAATTTCTAATTATTCCAGACTGACAAAAGAGCACAGAATTATTCCACCTTGGTGATGTAAAAGGAAAGTTTAGAAGTCTGTTAAACAATAAATGACTTTAAAAAACCAGTTTTTTTGTTATATATTAATCTTTTAGTCTGACACAATAATTGAATAAAAGATACATCAAAACGAGGGCTTTTCTCAGTCATCAGTAGGTGAGATTAAAAAAGAGATTAATTAAATTAATTAATTACAGGTCATAATTAATTAATCTAAAAAAATTAATCTCATGACAGCACTAATATAAATCAATGTCTTGTGAATCGTGAAATAAACTCTGGCTCTCCAGAGGAGTGGTGAATGACAGACGGCGTGAAATGGAGTTTTTTTTCCTGATATTCGGACATCTTGCCTCTGATTGGCTAACAGTAACATGACTACCGACTCTTCGCTCTGGAACGTTGATGTTTTATCTCCACAAATAACACAACCCTGATGGAGTACTGTCATGTTGTGAAATTGCTAATGCTAACGGTTAGCTTCTACTAGCTTCCCCGGTCAGGAGCCAAGAAAGGTGAGTCCATGAATGCAGCTGTGACATTCTGATGTACAAATGTCACTGGCTTTTCTGATCCGAGCGTTTCCCAGTCCATTATCTATATAATGCAGGAAATAGGGGTAGAAGACTGTTTTCGTGTTTAGCCTGCATGTGAAACTCAGAGTGACCAATTGAATTGAAAAAATAAGTTATACAACAGTTTCTCAGTCAATATTTAAAGGTGCATGAAGTAAAAATGACATCCTGTGGTCAGATTTGGGTACTGCAGTCCATGTATCGAAACAAGTCCACTCTGTGCAACAGTGCAAGTGAGACCTGGAATATACTTACTTTTTAACCTCGCATTGACACAGGCAGCAGGTTGCACTGCACGTCGTACTGGAGTTTCCCACTAGGGGGCACAGTAAAGAATTCAGACCAGATAGAGAGCCGGTTTTGTAGGGTACAACCAAAACAAACATGGCGTCAGTAGGAGAGATCAGTAACTGGTTAATTTTGAGATCATGGCAGAAAAAAGGCAGCAGCAGTATTGTAGATGGTATGAAAGACCTCTAAACCAGAGACGGAGTGATCATAGTGAACATGTCTTGCTCGTTTTGTCAACTCCACATACTGATTACTCGTATATTGCAGTGTGCAAACGCAAAACGTTAATTACGGGGGACGCGCACAAACAACACTTGAAATCAATTCAAGTTACGCAAATCAGCCATTTTAAACACGCGTACGCATCGTTAAAAAGCAAGTATATTCCAGGCCTTGCAGATCAGCACCAGAATATTCTAGTTAACAAGCAAACACGAGTCATACACAGTAAGTTGATAAGTATAAATACCATTCAGTCTAATATCGAGTTGTTGATCATTGAAAAAACTAGCTTGAGATATTTTAAGAGCTTTAATTCACCGACTAGCATAGTTAGCTCAACGTTAGCCTCTAGCCTTCTTTACCCAATATTAGAGTAAAACAAAAATGGTTTACTTAGGTTAAACTCTGATGAAGTCACATATGTTGAAACGTTAGTTCACACCTCTTCTCAACTGAGTAGTGTGCTCCAGCCTGTTCCTTACCTCTTATTTCATGTCCTTCAGTCCTACTGCATCATCTGCAGAGCACTTCCTGTTTAATTGTTTTACTTTCTTTTGCTTCTGGCCCGCTCCTTTTACTGGCTTCCATTTTTTCTTTGCGGGCGCAGACTTGGCAACCTTGTGGGCTCAAATATGATTGGCTCTGGAACCAAGGAGTATGGAGGCGGGACAGATTGTAAACAAAGTCTACGTCCCTCTTTGGCCTTTTTAAAAGAAGAAAAACCAACAACCATCCAGCCGGCTGAGAATGAAATCTGTTTCAATGTAACCTTCTTTCTAACATGACTGAGACATTAGACTGTTTATTTCACTGTAAAATTCTCACTTATTGCACCTTTAAGAGGAGTTACCGTGAATCAACACAATGTTGCAACCGAATCCAGTCAAATCAGCCTTTTTTAAATCGATTTGGACACAAAGGAATTAAACAAGCACATTTCCAGACAGATAAATGCCGACACCCCCCAATCCTCATGGAGGGACCGCCATCTGCCCTCGGCACCATCAACACAATGGCCAGATCAGACAAGTCCACTAATGAGCGAGACTTTTCTGACGTTAAAAGTTCATCCTTCCCGTCAAACAACCAACTTTTCTTTTGTAGTGAGGAGCCTGTTTGTTTCCGAATCACTGGCACAATGAGCTGTAAGTAAATCATCTCAAAGGTTAAATTCGCTAAAACACCTCCCTTGCATAATAATTTATGCTGTTTAGCTGTGGTGTTTTGACACAGTCTGACGCCAACATGACCAGACAAAAACAGGAGCCGCTAATAGTTCGTCTCCTCCAACCTCTCACGCAATCCGAGATGAGGGAGGAGGAGGACCACTGCAGCATCTCACGAACTATGGCGGAGCGGGGGTGGAGGTGTGGGAGGTTATTGATCTCACCGTGGACATCTGTGGCATCTATCAACGGGGGGTTGTCAGTCATGAGAGCAAGGGGAAGTGAGGACAGAGTGGTTTATATGCGCGTGTACGTGTGGTGCAGCAGGCAGACAACAAAAGCAAGTTAAACAGGTTCACTAGAAGTTCACTACCCGTCTGACATAATCAACTTGTTTTTTGTTTTTGCCTCGCTCTTCCACTCTCCGCTCCGAACAAGCGTTTTCTTGCACACAAGGAGTTAAGATGAAAACAGAGCAACAGATAAGCGTCACATAGGCGGCTACATTATCATTTAATTATCAAGGCAGGAGAAAACGTGGGCCTGCATGGGCCAGAAATCACAGATGATGCCAAAAAAAAAAGTCAAGGGTTGAGGTTTCACATATTTTCAAGGTGCAGCAAAGCTGCAGGCTACGTGTGCTGGTAAAAGCCTTCGAGTTAAAGTGATTATCTGATAAGATGTTCTGGTTTTTTCCAAATTATCGCTTGTGTTGGTAACATTTATGAATCTTTAGATAAATGCATGTGAAAAAGCAGAACATATACTTATAGGAGACATGCAAATCTACAATATATCCTTTAAGAAAATGTTGATTTATGACAGCGTAACAGAGCCGGTGAGCAATCATTATCTCTGGAGAAATAGAAACGGCCTGAAGATCGTTTAAAAACTTGACAAAGGAAAAAAACAACCTATTATTACAGCAGGCAGCCGCCAGGCACTCAAACGCTGTAAATCTCTTCAGTCATGAGGGGGTGAGAAAAGGGGAACCGAGAGAGGAAAGTTGCTGCACATGACGTGAAAGAAGTGAAAAAGTAAAATGTGATGCGTGAGTCACCGTTACTGAGACCCAGTTAGAGAGGAGTGACTGTTAACGACTAATATAAAGGACAGAGAGGTGAAGACGCTCAGGTTACAAGTTCAGGAAGATGTTACAAAATAAGCCATGTGCCTGAGATCCTGCTTTCCTTCAGATTGACGCAATAAACTTTCATTTTTTATTTATTAGTTCCACTAAACCTCCAAACCAGCCAGAGGTTTGACATTTTTGGGAACCCTCTCAGTTGGTGAAAAACAAAAAGAGAGGATCGATACTTAGCCGCACGTCCGCGCCGTAATTATGGAGCCGAAGCCAAAGGGCAATTAGCCAAGCTTAGCACGGATACTGGGAGCAGTGGAAAGCTGCTTAAATGGCCCGCTCTCCGAAGATTCAAAATATCCACCGTCACCTCTAAAGCTGAGTAATTAGCTTGTGCAGCGGTGTCAGAGCAGTGCGAGTGCAGTCGTGGTGCAGACAGTTAAACAATGAGCTGATAGTCGTTAGAGGCCTGAAAGCCGAGGGGAGCTGCAGACTGAGGTAATTGTTCTCAGAAGATCAGCAAGTCTCATCCTATTGTCTCCCACGGCCACGTCGTCCATCATTATCATAGCAAATCTCCATTGTGCGTGGCTGAGTCCCGATAAAAATTAATATATTTTGTGTTTTTAGCAAACCCAAAGGAGTCAATTAGACTTTTTTAAATGAAGCTCACTGAGAAGACAACATTATGACCTGAAAGGTTGATGCAACATGTCATCGCACCCTGTGACCCTCAGCAGAAAGGACGTGGAAGGAGGAAAGAGGAACTAATCTGCTTGTTTACTCAGGTCAGATGTTCCAAAGAACTGCTATGTTTACAGTTTTAAAACAACAAAATTACCAAACATGCACAGAATTTTATATTTCAAAGAACAAAATCATCTGTTTTTGTCCTGTTTTTTAACAGAAAAGTTACTTCTGTTCATCTAATGGTACAAAACTTGAGACTTTTCAGTGAGACTGTCATAATAAAGTAGAAATTGGTGAAAAAGCATTTGCATGAAATCAGATGACATGTTTTAACGAGAATCTGACGCCGAAGTCATATGCTGTTTGGAATTTTGGTGAACTGGTGGTGCTCTGACGCTGATTGGTGAGTAAGTTGTCACAAGTCTTTTAATTTGTGCTGAATTTTCTCAAAATCTTTAAAATGGACTCATTTCAATAAACCTGCAGTGGTTTCTAAAATAAAGGAATGCCTTGTTAATGTGGGGGGAAAAAGCTCTGGCGCTCTCGTTTCAGGAAGTAGAAGTTAGTCGGAGGAGAAGGGAGCAGAAAACAGCAGGATTTGAAATCTTACTCATTAATATTCATGATGTGCAAATATCTCGCCTCTGATTGGCTAACAGCAAACAGACTCTTCCGCTGCCTCCGTTCGCTCTTCTTTCTTGGGTAAAAAGCATGTTTGGCCATGTTGTAGAGTTGCTAATGCTAATCATTAGCTTCTATTAGCGCATAACTAACGCAGACTTCCGCAGTGGTGTCTAGTAGGATTGAATGCCTTGCAAGCCATAATTGGGGTGGGGGCAGAAGCACCTGGATCAGCACAGAGGAGTCTGCTGGAGCAGAGGGTGGCAAAACACGGCAGGATTTCTTATTTCCTGATATTTGGACATCTCTCCTCTGATTGGCTAGCAGCAACACGACTCTACCGGTCAGTGAGGGTTACGTGTGCAGTATCAACATCTTAGTCGATCCAAGTCAATCTTATGGTAATAAGCTGTGAGTCTTTATCCACGTTTACATGTGCATTAGAAAACCGACCTCTCAAATGAAGTTTGTCAGATGATCTGAGCTGCAGATCTAACGGAGTGAAGCTCCCAGAGCACCGCAACGCTCCAAATGATCATCACAGCTTATTCTGGTTACAAAAGTGAAACTTTTGCCCGTGTTTACTTTCATTTTCAATATAGTTCCCGGCCGGAGCTCGGCAGTAATTCCTCACTTGGCCATGACACCTCCCTCTGTGGCGCCAAGGCTTAGTGTGCGTTTATAAGACCGGCGAAGCCGCAATATTGCCGCAATATTACTACCAAGCGTGGCGGCACGAATGCCGCAAAATTCCCACAACGTGATGCCGCCATGGTGCATTCATAAGAAACACGTTGCGATAATATTACGCTGATTTGCCGGCATTGTGTGTCTTATAAAAAGGGCTTTTTAGATAAGACACACCGTGCCGGCAAATCAGCGTAATATTACCTCAACCGTGTGTCTTATAAACGAACATTAAGCCTTGGCGCAACAGCGGGTGGCGTCATGATCACGTGATGAATTAATGCCGAGCTCCGGCCGGGAACTAAAAATGAAAGTAAACACGGGCATAAAAAGTTACATTTTATAAACAGACTCAGCTGAGATGATGAACTGAAGCGATGCAGAGCGCCGGGAGCTTTTAGAGCTGCCTGCAGCTCAGATCATCTGACAGCTGACATCTGACAGCTCACAGGGACACCGCATCGCCGCCACCGCTCACCGATCCACGTGCTCCCGGACGCCGGACCTTCTCCCAAACTTCCAACTCCTTGTTCCCTGCTATGCTTCGCTCAGCGGAGCCGACACTAATATATCCCTCCACTGCTACTGTAACCCTTTTGCCTCGATCTGGATGATATTGAGGAGGAATTGCTCCAAAAAATGTCGCTGACACGCATCTGTCTACTTCTTTCCATCGCGGAAATCTGCGGAGCTGCAGTATTTGATCCACTTATTGTCGGATTTGGTTACAGTAACGAAGGGGGGCGGGGCTCGGCGAAAGGCTAATTACAACCAGTTCACCTTCAGCCAGGCTAACGCGTTTACATGCATTTAAAATAAACGTGAGTCTTTTTAGGGCAATACTTCGTTTTTCTGTAAACACAATGACTGACACTGTTTGCTCTGCAACGTTGATGTTTTATCTCCACAAATAACACAAGCCTGGAGGAGTTCTGCTGTGTGGTGGAGTTGCTAATGCTAACGGTTAGCTTCTACTAGCCCAGACGTTCTCTGCTGTTTCCTGGACCCTAAACCAACAACAGCCTTCCCCGTCGTGAGTCAAGATGGGTGAGTCCATGAATGTTCAGTGACAGTGTGACGTAGATCTGTCAGGATTTTCTATCCTAGAGTTTCACCGTCTATTTTCTATCAGAAGCTAATGCAGGAGATAGGTGGAGGAGACTATTTTCATGTTCAGCCTGCATGAAAAACTCAGTGACCGATTATAATCAGAAATAATCATTAAAAGTGGTTTTTCAGTGTTCCACACCTTTAAGTCTCGTTTATTTGTTTCCACAGACACAAGTTAAATCTCTAATACCCTCAATGTTTCAATGAAAGTGCATAAAACATCCTTGCTTTTATTTATATATATTTTTAATCTGCACCATGCTTAAATGTGAACTCTAATATGACTTTCAGACCTCAATCTCCTTGATAGGGACTCTTTTTTTAAACAGGCCATTTGAGGGAGAGATCTGTTTTACAAACAGTTTGATGCCTAGAATCTTGTTCCAACAACAGCAATAATGAGCTCCTTTGAGAAAATGTCTGCTAGTCTAAAAATAATAATAATAAAGTAACATTCCAGGAAAAATCTATAAAACGAATAACTAAATTCAGGGACGTCCTTCTGAGAAGATCCATCTCCACAAATCTGACCTTCCTGGAAAATTCATCAGGAAAAAATTAATGAATCTAACCCTTTGCAACCATGATGATCAAATTAAGCAAAAGCAAATCAAAAATATTAATTAAATGCCTTTTTATAGAGTTTATTTGCTGTATGCCAATGAAAAGTAGAGTGTTCCACCAAAATTCTGTGAAATAGATCAATTAAATCAAGAGTGGCGTGTTAACATCTGTTTAACAAGACAATGGCTTCTGCATCAGAACAATGACTCTAAATGCATCTCTGAACTCAGTGAATTATTTAAAGAGGCATTCATCTACCCATCTGTGACTATAGATCTGTAAAAAAGCAGAATGGTCCTGTTTACTCACATTCACCCACTTTCTGCAAACTTCCTCAAAGGAAATTTAATTAAAAAATCTTAGTTTTTGGTGCTGCAATGATATTAAATGATATTTGATGCACGAGTTCCAAAAAACGTTATTAAAAACATCCTGTCTCAGCATCTGCTAATGTATATGTCTAAGTCATCTAATTATGAGGGAAAACATATAAAACCAGATGGAAAGCTCCCAAGAGAGATAGGGGGGCCCTCTTTAACTCTGTTACTTAGTGTGAGCACACCACACACACACACACACACACACACACACACACACACACACACACACACACACACACACACACACACAGACCACAGAAGGCAGTTCTTACATATCCAAAGCCGCCCTAAGGACAAGAGGCCCATGATGGATCAGACATTAATTTGATCTGAAGTGAATGTGAAAGCTGCCGCCCGTGCCCTCTGCCACCGAGGTGAACAGTGATTGAGCAATGGCTGTCTGGAGGGTTCGCTCAGGAAACTGTAAGCTGACAGGCTCGACCCGCCGCTAACAATCACCTTTTGTACAAATTGGCTGGAAATGAATTGTTGATTCACAGGAGGGGAACAAGAAGCGAACTGTAGCTGCCAGCTATTTTACCACACTGTCTCCAAGCTGTTGCTTCTTGACACACATTAAACACTGTGTTTTGGCTATCATCTCCATGGCAGCCACTGGGTTGCTTCATCGAGAGCGAGTGTGACCTACCTGGAATCCTCCTGTTTGCACACGATGAAACTACGTTACGTGCTTTTTTAATACCAACTCACATGATGAATCAGTTTTATGAAATTAAATCTGAATGAGACTTAAACAGCAGAAAGAGGTGTCTTTATAACAGATAAGAGACGTCCAGGTTTAAGTAACAATGAAGTATGAGCAATAACACATTTTAATCAATGCCAGGAAAAAGTGAGATATTTCTGGCATCAACATGTTTTCAAGTCCTTACCAAAACAATTTAACATTAAAAGCAAGAAGGAAAATGTTGAAATATCACTTCCCTTTGGAAGGATTTAATAATGTAAAAGTGCTCTCTTCATTCATGCCCCTATAGCTCTTTACAGGACCTGTTTCATGCTATTTTACACCTTCCAGAGCAACGATAGGCACAATAAATGATAAAATATTACAGCTGGAACGATTGAGATGTCTTTTTTTATGAAATATATGTTATTTTTGTGAACCATGCCTTCAACCTGGAAATAAGATGCTTGGATTGGATGAAACCCCGCCTCCATCCCTGCGAATTCCACAATAGTACACAGTTGCAGACCCGGAGACTGCAAATTCACACTTTTATAAAACAATGCCACCAACAATGCTGCCAATTTGCCGCAATGCATTAGGTCATTTATAAGAGCTCGGACCGTGGCGGTAATGTGGCGCAATCGTGTCCTTTTTATAAAAGATTATGCGATGGCGGCATAAAGGGGGTGTGAGGGTGGTCTCTGTGCTGCCACGGACTTTCATGTATCTTGGACATAACTTGCTTTTTATTGCAATCAAAGCCACGCTCGTTAAGATTTTTTGACAATCCGCTTCTAAAGGTGTCTGTCCTCCTCAGTCCCCGTGAACTGTCAGATGATCTGAGCTCCAGCTCTAACGAAGAGAAGCTCCCGAAGCTCTGCATCGCTCCACTTTATCATCTCAGCTGATTGTGTTTAAAAAAAGTGAAACTTATGTCCGTGTTTACTTTCATTTTCAATATACTTTCTGGCCGGAGCTCGGGATTAATTCATCACATGATCATGACACCACCCTCTGTTGCACCAAGGCCTAATGTGCATTCACAAGTCCGGCATTGCGGTAATATTACTACCAAGCGTGGCGGCACGATTGCCGCAAAATTCCTGCAGCATCATGCCTCCACGGTGCGTTCATAAGACACAGCGTTGCAGTAATATTATGCTGATTTGCCAACATGGTGTGTCTTATAAAAAGGGCTTTAGTGATTGCAGAGTACCCCCCACCCCTCTGGCCTCTTGATTGGGTGGTTTTACCATTTGGAATGACGCTGGTTTGAAGAGGTAATCCATCTGAAACCCACTTCGGTACTGGCGAGGTTTAAGAAGCAGTCTGTGAAATCACAGTCACATTCTGGCTCTGTTTCTGAGAGCTCCTGAAGATTAAATCCAACCATTTCTTCAGATTAAACTCTTCTTCAGGATGACTTGACAGGGATCCTGTTCCTTTAGCAGACAAAAATCCATTTTTGGGTTCTAGGCACTATTTAAAGTGCGGACTAGAAAAGAAAGAAATCACTTCTACACAAGTGTGGAGATTAAACTCCCTGCTAGCTACACGGAGAGATTGGGTGTTAGTGTTTACTGTCCAGGGGAGGAGGAATCGGGAGTAGAGACTAGCTGGATTGGGAGAAGTGGGGCGTAATGATGCAACCATGCCCCATCCAGGCTTTTGCAATAGCTTAGCCAAACTGAAGTGAAGAAGCAGCTGAAACAGGAAAATGCTAGCCTAGTGAACTAGACCAAATTCTTGCTTTGCAGAGTTTGGTCTAGGCACACTTCATTGGAACCCTCGCAGCCTGATCCGCTGCTGTGGCTGTCCAATCACAGCTCGCTATAGTTTTGGTTGGGCCAATCACAGCGCTCTATATTTTGGGCCAATCACAGAGCGGGAGTAGCCAATGCGGCCGCGAACCCAAGCAACATGGCGGAAACGCAGGAACCACATTCGTTTGAAACGGCTTTGTCATCAACATTGGATTATTTAGACTCCAACGTGCGTAAGTCTGTCGGATATACTTAGCGGCTTCTTATTTTTATCAGACAAAGTAGTGCAATGTCCCAGTACACCTGATATTCACATGTTTTTATACAAAAACGACAGAAATCATTGATGTTAGACGCCATTAAAGCCTTACGCTTTTCCGTCACTGTGATTATGTCACGTTGTTCATTACTCTGATTGGTCCTAGCGCTATCCAATTGCGTGCTGACATTTTGAAAGACAACCGTAGATCCCGCCTCACGACTGAGGGACGTCAATGGTTCGTGGCTAGACTATATTCACATATATAGGATGGCTTGCCAGGCTAGGAAAATGCATGAGTGAAGCCAAACTCTGCTTTGAGGGGGATTTTTTCAATATAACATGGTCAAAGCTCCAAAAAGTGGATTTTGCATCATATATTCTCTTTAAGATCTGACTACTTGTCCGAATCTTCTGGTGGTCCCTGGAGCAAAACTGAAGTCCCGGGGTGATGGGGCTTTTTCGGTGGAAGGCCTTGGATTGTGGAACGGACTTCCAGCGGATATTAGGGCGGCTCGGACTCTGGGTAATTTTAAAACTTTATTAAAGACACATTTTTATGAACTGGCTTTTAATGAAGAGCGGATGAAATGACCCATTTTAAGGAGCTGGCTTTTATATCTAAGAAAGCATTTGCTTGATTTTAACTTTGTTTTTAAATCTAACTTTTGTCATTTCAGTCAGGGCAACAGTGGCAGAGGAGTTAAGTGCCCACCTTTTAACCAGAGGGCTGCTGGTTCAAGCCCTGCTCAGTCTGTTGCAGTCGTTTTGTCCTTGGGCAAGACCCTTAACTGGCTTTTCCTGCTGCTGCTGCTGCTGCTGGTGGTGGTGGTCGCCGGTGGGACCAGTGTTCAGCAGTATCACTTCCATCACCATCAGTGTCATTGTATCTAATCAAAACCAGTGTGTGAATGTGTGGTTGTGTCTTAAAGCGCCTTGGGGGATTGTAGAACCCAAGGTGCTATATAAATACAGGCCGTTTTTGTTTTTTAATTGTATTTTAATCTTTTCCCCGTTTGTGAAGCACTTGGTCAGCAACGGCTGTTTTAAATGTTGTAAATATAAATAAAATTCACCTTGATCTATTCATTTTAATTCAGCTTATCCAAGATCTGGTTGCAGACGCAACAGAAGCCCAGCCATCAGCTCTGCTTGGACCCCAATAATCTCCCAGACCAGAAAAAATATATATAATCCCTCCAAGAAATTCTGGGTCCACCCTCAGGTCTCCTTTCAGTGGAAAACCTCCAGAGAGAGGCAACCATGAAAACTACTGGTGAGATCCCCGACGCACCTCAGCTAACTCCTTCTGATGAAGAGTGACACTACTCCAGGGGTGGAGCCAAATCACCATACAGGACTCTCATTCATCCAATCATGATCATAGATGAGGGTTTGGACCTAGACAGACCAGTAAAATCAAGAGCTTTGCCAAGAAGTGAGTTTAAAAGTCAGAATTGTGGAAGTCAGTGCAAGATTCTGATCAGCAATTTCATCACAAACCACCCAAACTGTGACTCTGGATTTAGAATTAGAACTTTCTGGGCCTTCATTAACTCCATTGCTTTGCTCCGTGTTGGGTTTGCATTTAAGAGTCGGTTTGTTGTTGACTTCAGCTTTAGCAGCGAGATTTCCCCCCACAAGCTCTTGATTAAGCTTTCACTTAGAGTGTGAGGAAAACCCCCCTGCCATACGCAGGAACCAGTGTGCTTTGCACCTGCTATTTTCATGAAACAATACAGCGAAGAGCAGAATCAAAACGAAAAGCAAACCGGAGGAAAATCAAAAACAAAAATCTTGATTTGGAGGCGACTGTTGAACCAGATCGAGCAGCAGAAAACGGTAACAAAAGCTGAAGTATAGGGCAAGGAGTTTCCCAACTAAATGTGAGCAAAAAACTCTAGAAACACACAAGACCTACAGGAAAAATGGCATCTATTGAGGCGTGGCGCTAAGCGAAGTACACACAGGGCTCTTGCTGTTATTGATGATAACCCAGAAGCTTTGTTGACACTCCTGATAATGACACATTCTGCCACCTGCCTGGGGGCAGTCCTCTCTGGCCACCACAGCTCAAAGCAAATATCTTAGTGTCTTGCTGCTTGACAGATAATAATCAGTCTAAACATTACAGGTTCAGAGGAGGCAGTTTCCACCTGAAGCCTGAAAAACCCTCTGTCTGTCCTCAGAGAGACTCCACTTCATCACATCCTGCTCTCCAAGCTCGCCGCTACATACGTACGTACATAGCTGGCCTCCCACGCCCATCCAGGAAATAAACTTGGGTCCACACCAGTGCACTGTGAAGCAATTTTATAGGCATGCCAAGCCTGTAGGAGGCAGTAGTTCCCTAAATCTTCTGCAAAAAAACGTTCCTTGGACATGGAATAACTACAGAGCTGTAATTGAGCTTGTAAAAACAAAAGGGGCTAACTCAGCTCGCCAAAACTAAAGCCAACGCAAAAGTGACTAAAATTGTAGTTCCCCCCTCATCCACTAAGGGGTGAGTCCAGAATGTTCCCATTAAATCCCCTGTTAAAAATAGGTGTCAAATTATCGCATTAATTGAGATTAATTAATCACAGCCACATTTTTTTTAATCGTGTTAATCTCATTTTTAATCTATAACTTTACTGGGACTTTTCTCGCCTACCTGCTGGGATTTTTTATTTTTAATTTTTATTTATTATTTTATATAATTATATTTATATTTAACTACCATGCCGTACCACATGTCAGATTTTATGGAAAAGCATAATATTTAGTGATAAACTCAGTTTTGATATGCTAACTTACAGCACTGTAATTTACAGGTCTATTTTAATTTTAGATAAAAGTTCTGTGATCACTATTTGCATTGCTCAAAAAAGCGTTCCTTGATGTGTTAACTTATTCTATATGGACCTGATGTTTTATTTTTAATTTCTAATTATTCCAGACTGACAAAAGAGCACAGTATTATTCTGCCTTGGTGATGGAAAAGGAAAGTTTAGAAGTCTGTTAAACAATAAATGACTTTATAAAGCCAGTTTTTTGTTATATATTAATCTTTTAGTCTGACACAATAATGTAATGAATTTAAATAAAAATACATCAAAATGAGGGCTTTTCTCAGCCATTAGTAGGTGAGATTAAAAAAGAGATTAATTAGATTAATTAATCACAGGTCATGATTAATTAATCACATAAATATTTTTATCTCATGACAGCACTAGTTAAAAAAGCCAACTTCACAGCAGAAATAAACATGTTTACAGCCTTGTACAAAAAAGATTTTGGGTTCAATAAGTCAAGTTTACTGTCATGACAACTCTGAGGGGGAAACATTAACTCATCCATTTTGACGTAATTAAAGCTTGAAATTATTTAGGGGCGTGTCCTTTTGATTGACAGGTAGCAGATGAGCCGCTACACTAGCCCCCCTCAGCCTCTGCCTCACGTTAAAAGTGTGTCAGCCTAGAAGGCAGAAGGTAGCAGAGTCGCTCAACTGCGGTTTTCTAGCTAAAAGCACCCACCAACCAACGTAAGCCTGGTTTATACTCTCTGTGAACTCCGCAACGGAGAGACGCACACGGAGCGTCTGAAAGGTTTTCACATTCGAACTTCTGTTCAGGCAGCGGAGTGTTGCAAAGCAATTCCCCACCAGGACAACAGAGGGCGTAGCGCTGTTCTGTGATATCCTGCCACCATGACACTCATGTATCCGGTTCACCATAGTGTATTTACTCATGTGTTTACATTGTTTTAATGTATTTCAGAGACTTTTTAACACGGACTAATTTGTCCTTCACTTTTCCTCGATGCGTTCTTCAATCTATTCTGGGTCTGCCGCTAAATTTTTTTTTTACTTATTAACGGAGCAACGGCGGTGCTGGTGACAAAGTTACAGGAAGCGTCGTCCTGACCAATCTCCGTCACTTTCGACGGATGTTTAAAATTTGGGGCATGTCTCCGTCACCCTCCGCGAGCCAGTCGGAGAGCCCTTGCGCCGACGCAAAATGGCGTTGCGTGCGTCCGTTCCACGTAGACGGACCTAGTATAAACTAGGCTTTAGCTTCGGTTAGCATACTTAGCTCGTAGCTACATCAGCGCAGAGTTTGGTGGGTGTCAATCATCTGCCCCCACCCTCACAGCGC
Source organism: Aphyosemion australe (assembly GCA_006937985.1). NCBI lineage: Eukaryota > Metazoa > Chordata > Actinopteri > Cyprinodontiformes > Nothobranchiidae > Aphyosemion > Aphyosemion australe. The sequence goes on along the minus strand of SSNS01000027.1, from coordinate 743,384 downwards.
AGCTCTCAGCTCTTCAGGAACTGACGGGTGACGGGGCGGAGGGTTTGTCCAGTATATAAAAAGTCAATGGTGGTCGCACATGTGATGTTGGAGTATTTTTATTGAGGGTAGTGGCGTTGCTAATTCTAAAACCCAGTTATTTACGTCCAGAAAGCAAATGCTGACAACAGAGAATTTGCAATCTCAACTTTGGTGGTAATATTTGAAAGAATCATTTTTGATGCTGTTTATCTTCACTATCGTGTGTATGTCAGGCCAAACTGTCCAAAAATATCTTCTTCTTGTGGGATACCCAGCTGTGTATGTACAGCATCTAATACTGAAAGCAAACAGCGCCGTTTATTTTCCCAATCAATGGGCATTCCCGCGGGAGGGAAACTCTTCGGGCTTTGCTAGAAGAGTGACCACATCTTATCCCGCCATAAACAGCTCAGCAGCCTGAGCCTGCTAAATAATCAAAGTCAGAGGACCGGATACTGTTCTGGGTGCAGAAAATCCAGATGCATTATTTACTCCACATGTTTGTTTGCACAAAACACAATAATCCCAGCAGATCTATGGCAGTGGGAGTGGGAGAGGCGGCGCTCCTTGTATCAGCAAAGGGATCTACGATTCTTTAGTAAAGTAAAGAATTCAATTGTGCTGTGAAAATAAACCTGAAGGCAGCCAAGTACAAAGGGGGCCCTGGTCCCAAGTGAACGCCTCCAGGATTCAGATCGTTGGTTTGAGGAGGAAACGGAGCTGCAGCTCTGAATCCTTGCATTTTTTAATTTTTACATCCTCGTTATTGCCTAAAACGCTGCCGGCATCTCCCGGAGTAAACACTGAGCGTACCTGCGTGCTCTCCAGGTGAAACAGAAAGTTGCCTCATACCTGACATGCTCGTCACTCACGAGAGGCTCCAGTCTGATGAGCAGACAGTGACTAACTCGCTGACTCATAAACTGTGAGTGAGAGTAGAAAAACACCGTTTTTATGTTTTGCTGCTAACTACCTTGTAGTGGAGACCACAGGAAGAGGAAAATAAAGCAACTATTTGTTTTCTCTTAGCTGCAGGCAGCGGTGTAGACGGTGTCATCTTTCAGGCGGGGAGGCACAACAGGGGCGTCGAAGCATCCCTCTGGCCGAGGCTGATATACGTTCCTCTGCTGGTGCTTTGTTCTGGTCTGGTGCCGGACACAAAGCAGAGCTTAATGTCACTCAACAGGAATCCAGCTTGTCAGTTTTCCATCACTGTCATTAAATAATAAATGGAAGCTGTCTAACTGTATGGAGTAGGGCGATAAATCAGGAGGAAAAGCTAAGTGCCAAAGGCGATGGGTTTTACACACACAGCCTCTGAGGGGTTAAGACCGTCTGCCTTAAAGAATTATCTGACACTTTTTTCCTCTAAACTATAAAATAAACTCTTGCATCCTGTTTGCTTTATTTATCACAACGTGATGACTAGAAAGCATCTGATTTTTAAATAAAATGCTATTGAAGGAGCTAAATCTATTATTTAACGTCATCCCTGTTGAAAAGTGTAACAGATGCAAACCCTTCACAGAGCAGATGTGCCACCAAATGCCTTTTTTTACTCCTGCAGAGCAGAGGCTGCAAACGTGTTCAGAAGAACACGCCAGTGGTTTTGTGCAACACTGTTAACATTCAAACTGCATGTATGATGGTTCCCAAAAATGTGCCTGCTGGAAAGTGCAAAAGTATGCAAATGTGTATAATTTTATGAATGGATGCATTGCAATAAATGTAAAAACCACGTGTGGGACTCGATTAAAAAAATAATCGAATTAATCAGAGGCTTTGTAATTAATTAAGCTTATTTAATCGCATTTTAATCGTTCAAGACAATTTGCGCCCAAGCAATTTTTTAAAATCAAAAATAATGTTAGTGAGGTATAGATGACACACCCACACTTTAATGAGTATATTTCTGTAACCACAAGGTCTATTTGATTACTTTGGTCTCATTATAAAGGAAACCATTGTGGGATTTGTTGGGATGTGTAAATATTAGTATATGTGTTATTGATGAAGTGTAAATGGACATAGAACATGGTAAATGTTGTGTACTGAACTGAACACTAGGTGGCAGCAGAGCACTGCTAATATATTTAGAGGTGTAGTGTAGAGTTCAGGGGAAGTTCTGCTGAGGGTTACAAGATGAATGCTGTGTGTGTGCTTGTCCCTCCTGCTGTAATAAAGTTCATATGGATAAAGTTACTGCCTGCTTTCTACCAACTACAAAACATAACGGTAAGAAAGTTGTTCCTTTTCTTCATAAAGAGCGATTTGTCATGATTCAATTGTAGTTTTAGTTGTGTTTGGAGCACGTAAAAAAGTTTATATGGTCTTATAGCCCAGGCTCTGCAGTTTAGAGGTGCAGCATGATGATATTTATTGCTATATAGGGCATAGATCATGATTCTAAATGTTTTCAGCCCCCAATTGGGGGGCGCCCGGGCTCAAAGGGGTATCGCGTTATTGTTTTCTAATTAATTAATTGTAATTAATGCGTTAAAGTCCCAGTAAAAACACATTTTTAGTTTTTGCACTTTTTTGGAATTAAAATTGTTGCTTTGGCAGGCAGACACTTCTGCAACCAGATTCAAACATTGTGCATGCAAAATTACCAAACTTTGCATTCTAAAAACCTTTGGAGATTCATGCAGAATATCGTTTTACAAACACAGAAAGCTGTGAAATCATTTAATAAGGCTGTGTAACAATCAGCATTTGCAGATTTCTAATTAGATTTTGGTTATAAGCTCTGAAAAAAACTGCTGTTAAAGATGCAAAATAGTTAAAAATAGTTGAATTCTGATATTGTTTTTTATTTACTTGTGTTTTTGGGATACTCTGCAGTTTTTAATATTTGACTCAGCCTTAGCAGCTGTGGTTTAAAATCACAAAAGAAAGTCTGATGGGGAAACCTCAACTTGGCAGCAGGTTTATTCCCCTCCTCTGGTCACTCGACTCAGGAAAGCTTATCTACTGTCATCTGGACTATTGTTCCTGTTATCTGGGGTGATCAGTAGTGAGCTGGGCCTCTGTTCACATCTCCACAGCACACACGGGCCAGATGGAGGACCTCCACCTGAGGAGAGCATGAAAGAAGACTCCTCTGCAGCAAATAATAACTCAAGGAGCTCCTTCAGAAAGAGATTTTAGTTCTTCCTGTTGCCTATGACTGTGTTTCATTTTCAAAGTCATAAATATCAAGCTCTTAATTAGATGTTTAAACTGTCATGTAAATGAACACATTTAATTCATCATAATATGCACATTTGCGTTCATTTTTTGCGTAATTACAGCATAATCTCCACACATTAACTTCCTGATGTGCAGGAGACGGTTCAGACAATGTTATAAAACTGTTGCATGATAAAAAACCACAATGGAGACGTTAGTGACAAAAGGAAAGGCAACCCTGATTGCATTTATCGTGGACTCATAGAAAACACCCTTCCTTTGCAACATTAGCTGCGTTTCTCAAGCCGACTTGTGTCAAGCAGTCTTTTCTTGGATTTTTGCCAAGCGTGGGATATGTTTCTCCCAATAACTGCTGGAGGGCAGTGTCATGTTTTTTTGGTTTTTATTGGTCCGCGCCCTCGTGTCTACCTCTGCGAGCGCTCCGTGTCGAGGCAGGCAGGAGGATTCAGGTTAATCAGCGTGGAAATGTTCTGGGGTAGAGCGCCGGCTTCCAGTTGTCGCCCACCAACAATGTCGGAGCGGCTGTGTGAAGCTGAAGCTTGTTAGTAACAAGCATGAACCCAAAATTAGCTTTACTGTGACAGTCAAGGCAATAAATATAACCTGTTGAAACTCTCAGAATAACATGTCTAAGGCCTCGGTTTGTGGGATATTCTTTATTTGGGACGCTTGCAGGCATCTTTTCTGCACGGCATTGCATTTTGGACAGAATCCTCTCGTGTATTCTGAACTTGACCGAGGTCACGAAACAAAGTGTTTAAATGGTCCAACAACACATGTAACCTCACAGAAAAGTAGGAAGTTTAAGAGGGTGAAGTCCAAAGATAAGGAGCAAGCTTTCTCCCTAAAGTGGCTCTATTGTCAAACTTTCTCTTCGAGCACAAATACAGATAGCGAGCATTCCGGATGCTTTTTACATTTTTTCTGGTTGCAGATTTATAATCATCGATACAACAATGCTGTTTCCTTTGGCAGCGGCAACTCCTGCATGCCGTTTCTGACAGAGAACAGCGAGTTTACGGTCAATTCTGTGCAATAAAGTCGTTTCTGATTAAAGTCGACGATAACCTGAGCGTCATTTTTCTTTTGTCTAATCTGACTCACTAGAGCCTGATGTGTCTTGTCTTTAAACAAGACAAAACTCAAACAAAGGTGTTAAGTAGAAAGAAGGACGGTTCTTTCTTCTTGGCCTCGAGCCACCAAGCATTCAACCCCCTCCACACACACACTCACACACACTCACACACACACCCGACTGCAAAGAAAGCCAAACAAAAGTGCGCTGAAAGAACACTGGCTGATAAATAGATAAAGGAGTTATGCATTCCAATGTGAATGAATAATGAACAAAGTATGTGCAAGGATGCATTCAGATGATCTAAAGTGATTTATAAACAGCAGACTTCACACCTCGGTCCTATGCAACACCTCCAAAACAAACACGACACAAACAAGTCCCACTAAAACTGTAGGTGTATTAATATGAGGTTAACCAGAAGCAGAGGGTGTTCTAAGTGCACACACAATCTAATATCCATTTCAAGCACGTGCAGGACTTGTTTGCATGCACCGAGTCAAAATGTACCTGAATCCAGACACGAGGTTGAAGGTATTTGAGTGTCCCAAACTGATTTTTTTAAGGGCAACTCCCAAAAGTCTGCCTTAACCGAGACCGGGCGTGCGTTATTACGAGGGTTGTGATTTTAAAAACATAGAAAGTGATATTCGAGCAGAGCTATCATTATGAAAAATGGTCCTGCGCGGACTTGCTGTGGAGTTGTCAGGCTGGTGCTGACTGAGAAGTGCTGCTCATTCTTCTCTTTATCTCGCTGGCATTCTCCTGCCTCATTTCAATAACCATTCTTCACTCGAGAGGGCCCTTCGCAAGTCGTTCACGCTTTTTGTGATTTGTATTCTAAGTAGCTCGCAGATCCTTTGTATTCCTGGCTGATAGTAATCTGAATCCTCGTGCTGACATGGGAGGATGCAGGTATCCTCTCGGAGCCAAAAAAAAGTCTTATTTATTAACTTATTTGTAGTGGGGAGTGAAATCTGTTGAATTTCAACCAACTCACAAGCTCCACGTGGACTCAGAAATAATGAAGAAGTATATTTGCAAAACAGAGATCACTGCTGGAACAAACTGCTTTGTATGCATAAAGTTACACTGATGAAAATAAATGTTGAAAATGGTGAAAAGCATTAGCCTAGTGAACTAGACCAAATTCTTGCTTTGCAGAGTAATATACACATATATAGGATGGCTTGCCAGGCTAGAAAAGCATTGCTACGGAAGAGGATTAGGGCCAAAGGTGGACACAGAAAGAAAAGAAAGAAAATTTAGACTTTCTTCTCAGAATTCCAACTTTAATCTCAGAATTCTGATTTTTTTTTCTGACTTTAATCTCAAAATGGTCAGAATTCTGAGAAAAAAGTTAGAATTCTGAGATTAAAGTCAGAATTTTGAGATTAAAGTCCGATTTCTGAGAAAAAAGTCACAATTCTGAGATTTAATGGTAAATGGCCTGTATTTGATATAGCGACTTCCAGAGTCCTAGAACCCCCCAAGGCGCTTTACAACATAATCAGTCATTCACCCATTCACACACACATTCACACCCTGGTGGTGACGAGCTACATCGTAGCTACAGCTGCCCTGGGGTGCACTGACGGAGGCGAGGCTGCCGTACACTGGCGCCACCGGCCCCTCCGACCACCACCAGCAGGCAATGTGGGTTAAGGGTCTTGCCCAAGGACACAACAGTGACAGACTGAGCAGGGCATCAAAGTTTAAGCCTTTCACAGTGTTTTTTCTAGAAGTTCCATCTCAGTCTCCTATTTTCATTTTTTTGCATGATTACAATATTTTGATCTCCCAATCTGACTGAAAATATTCAAATTTTTATACAGGATGATCAAATTTGTGATTCGATAAAACCACACAAGTGCGTCAAAAAGTGAGTCAGTGGACTTTCCCTTCAGTATAAAAAGTAATTTGGAGAATGAAAAACATGAAATGTTGCATGCACTGTAGATGGAATGCAGGAGCTCTGCTTGCAGACAGATAACGGAGTAACTGTCCGCCTCTGAATGGTGTTGATATGGAAGCCACACTGATACCAAGGTCTTTCTCTGAGCAGCCGATTCCCAGCGTTCCGTCTCCTCAGGAGCCTCGCTGCAGGCAGATCTGAAGGACGACACACAGGATTAATCCAACAACCTCGATAAGTCTCAGCACACACTTAGCACCTTCATTTATATCCTACAACGGCCCGTTATTATATTAGAAATGTCAGGAAATCACATTAAAGCAATGATCGTTCAGCTCTGTTCTTGTGTTTCTGGTGCTTTTGTGAAAGGAAAGTGAAAATGTTCGTCTCCCACCGGGGGATTTTGAACAGGTGGAACAGAAAATGCAAGTTTGTTTTTTTTGTGAATAGTTTCAGTTCATGTGATAAAGAATCATAACAGCGATGACAGCTGAAATACAGTTGTTTAGCAGGATTTTCATCCTGTCTTTTATTAGCAGAGGGAATGTCTTTAGGCCCGTTTCCACTTCCGGAACCTCCAGGTAATTTTACCGGACGTTCGTGAGATACACCTGTTTCCACTTCACCAGGCCAACCCAAAAGGACCGTTTTTCGAGCCGTTTCGGGAACCAGTGGAGAACCTGAACTGGGTTATGAAGTTGGTAAAGCCTTATAAATGTGCTGGGCACGCTGATTGGTTGTAACTTGGTAGGAAATGACATCGGCAGACGTCGCAGAACAGTTTGTAAAATAGGAAAAGTTGCCACTTTGTGATCTTCTGAGCACCATTTCTAGGGATCCTGTGATTACCTTCTCTTGTTCATTTTTTTTCTATTCTTTCTTTGCATTTTTTATTTTTCCTTTCTTCCAATTTTTTATTACGATATTTTTTTTTTGTTCTTGCGAAGTACTTCGGGACTTTTATCTTGAGAGGTGCTATATGAAAAATCATTTCTTCTTCTTCTTCTTCTTAATAAAAATGGTGCTTCTTCTGGTCATTGCATGCCCCTTTTTACATCACAAAACCGCTCTCCCAGTATTCCGAATGTATTAAATCACGGAGTACATTTATTAATGTTCGTGGATGCCTCTTGGCGCTGATCAGTGAAGTCACTCACCAAAACCGCCACGATACTCTGACGTCTTTGCAAAGTCCTGAAAGGATCAATTTCATATGGCGACACAACGGCTGGGAGGACCAAGCCATCATATGTTCCCGGTCACCTTCCGCCCTCCCGGAAATTTCCCAGAACTCCTTTAGTTGAAACACGATCAATGATTCAATTTATTTTTTTCCATTTATTCATTGGGCTGCAGTGGTCTCTAGTATAAATTAAAGCCTCATGGCTTGATCGCTGTGGGATAAAAGCTCTGGTGCTCCTGTTTCAGGAACTACAAGTGAGCCAGAGCAGAGGTGAGCAGCAGACGGCAGCTTTTGGTGTCTTATTTCCTGGTATGTGGACATCTCTCCTCTGATTGGCTAACAGCAACATGACTCTACCACTGACTCTGTTTATTCTGCAACGTTGATGTTTTATCTCCACAAATAACACAAGCCTGGAGGAGTTCTGCTGTGTGGTGGAGTTGCTAATGCTAACGTTATCTTCTACTAGCTTAGATGTCCTCTGCTGTTTCCTGAACACTAAAACAACAGCCTTCCTCATCAGGCACCAAGATGGGTGAGTTTATAAATGCTAATTTAATTTGACGTGTAATTGACTGGTTTTTCTAATCCGAGCGTTTCCCTGTTGATTTTCTTTTGACGGCTAATGCAGGAAATAGACTATTTTCATGTATATTTTAAAAATAATAAGGAAAAAGCTGTTTTTCCTGAACTTGGTCATCAAATAAACCCCAGATCCCCGCTCATAGTGATGCCCCGTATGATCTGCTGCACCTCACGTTCAACGCCCTCCACACATGCAGAGAAGCAGCCTCTTGATGCATGCTTCCAGGGCTGCACTGTCTGATGTGGAAACAATCATTATCTATCTCTAATGGGAAGCAGATGCATATAAATATCCACACTCTCCCTTTAGCGCAAGTGAGGTATATCAGTGGAATCAATGATGCACATCGACTCTCTGAATCTCTCATTGCTCTCGTATATCAAAGACACAAGTAGCATTTGCATGCCACATGGAGGATATTAGGTTTCAAACAAGTGAGAGGAGGGCGGGGAGTTTGGTGTGGCCTGCCATCACTACTTTAACTGAAATCAGAGAAGTGCTGCGGTGGAGCCCTGAGAGTGAGAACGTTCTGCACGCTGCAGGCTCAAGAGCCGTGTGACAGAAATCCCACGTTATCGGGCGCGCGGCTCTTTTCGAGCCCTCTGGGGGATTCATTTAGCACTCAGGAGCGCAGCCATAACCGCCTCTGAGAAGTGACAGAATGTGGATAAAGGTGAGAATGAAAGCCGATGATGAAAACTGTCATCAGACACGGTTATGAGGTGATTTGTAGAGGCTGCACGGGAAGAGACCTCAAACGTCTGCTCTGATACCTGAATTTGTGTCACGCAGACTAAAATAGGGAGGCTGACACGTCACCTAATCTTTAAAATTCTCTCTTTTGCATAAAATGTCCTTTGAGGGACGATTTCAGGTACTTTTGTGGTTTCTTGCAGCACTCACATCACACTTGTGTTATTATTCAGTTATACGTCATGGTGCAATTAAAATAATGTTAGAATTAAAAGTTTCAAGTTTTTTTTTTTGTTTGTTTTTATTTGAATTATTTAAAATTTGGATTCAACCCAGACAATTAAAACTTTATTTATTTTATTATTTTGGTCACATATTTGGTTAAATAGTGACTAATTCTCATAGGACCGTCCGTTATACAACCGGCGCAAGTTTCACTAGTGCCGCCCCTGCCTGCCACCAGCAGAGAGATGGAAGTTTTTATAGTGAAGCTGTTTTTGGAGACGGAGCGCGTCGCGCCTCCTCCCCCCTCCTCCCCTGGGGGCAGGGGGCGGGGCATCGGCGGCAGCTACTTAATGGAGAAACTTGCGCACCAGCAGACACAACTGATCAATCTTCCTCACACGCAAACACGCGCTCTCTGTCCCCAAACGCACATGACTGGCTGGTAAACATGGAGGTGAGTTGTTCTGTAGACTATAATAACTTCCTCTCCACCTGCTCTTTGGGTTTCTTTTATTGAGTAAAAGTTTTAAATGATTAGTTTTAAGTTTTAAGCTGTTTTCCTTTATTTTAACATTTTTTCTTTATTCTAGGAGACATTTTACGACTCGCTGCTTTTCGACAACAGCACTGACAACATCTCATATGAGTCTGGGGACTATGACCCAAACATCCAGGGGCCATGTGCTGCAACGCTCAGCAGCAATTTCAACAAAATCTTCCACCCTACTGTTTACGGGATAATATTCGTGCTGGGCATCATCGGTAACGGTTTAGTCGTGCTCGTCATGGGCTACCAGAAGAAAGTGAAAACAATGACGGACAAGTACCGGCTCCATCTCTCCGTGGCTGACCTCCTGTTTGTCCTCACCCTGCCTTTCTGGGCTGTGGATGCTGCTAAAACCTGGTACTTTGGAGGCTTCCTCTGTGTGACCGTCCACGTGATCTACACAGTCAACCTGTACAGCAGCGTCCTGATCCTGGCCTTCATCAGCTTGGACAGGTACCTAGCTGTTGTTAAAGCCACAAACAGCCAAGTGACACGAAAGCTGCTGGCAGACAGGGTGATCTATGTTGGAGTGTGGCTGCCTGCTGCCATTCTGACTGTTCCTGACCTGGTGTTTGCCCGGGTCCAGGACAAAAGTACCTCCAACTTCCTTTTCATAGACGACGGCATGGAGACTGCCAACTCCAGGGCTATCTGCCAGCGCTTTTACCCCGTGGACAGCAACATTCAGTGGACAGTCGCTTTCCGCTTCCAGCACATCCTGGTAGGGTTCATCCTGCCCGGCTTGGTCATCCTCATCTGCTACTGCATCATCATCTCCAAGCTGTCGAAAGGCGCCAAGGGTCAGGTGCTGAAGAAGAGAGCGCTGAAGACCACGGTCATCCTGATCCTGTGCTTCTTCGGCTGCTGGCTTCCGTACTGCGCCGGGATCTTTCTGGACAACCTCATGATGCTGAATGTGGTCACCCCCACCTGTGAGCTGCAGCAAGCGGTAGACAAGTGGATCTCCATCACCGAGGCGCTGGCCTACTTCCACTGCTGCCTGAACCCCATCCTCTATGCCTTCCTGGGGGTGAAGTTTAAGAAAACGGCGCGGAGTACCCTGACGGTCAACAGCAAGTCCAGCCAGAAAGTGACTCTCATGGCCAAGAAGCGAGGCCCCATTTCATCTATATCCACAGAGTCCGAGTCTTCGAGTGTTCTGTCGAGTTAACCGGCATTCAGCTGCAGTCAGTGACTTTATTCTCTCAGGAGACACAACGGTTAAGCTTTAAGTTAAAGAACAAACTTACTACATTTTGTACATATGTAAAAAAGCATTTTTTTAAATACTTTTTTGTATTTTTATGCCTTAAAAACTGCAATTGTGTGTTTTTATTCCAAGTTTTTTAATATTGTGTCCAGGCAGTGCCTCATTCAGCTGTTTTTAGACCTTTTTATTTGTTAATATTTCTCTGTTACATTGCTGCTTTTGAAAAGAGTTTGTAGCGTTTGTGTGTTCGCACTTGCAAACTGTTATTTATTACTGAGTGTTTGTAGAACAAAGACAAAATGCAGGATGCTTGTTTTTTTACCTTTTTAAACCTATTTTTGAATGTAAAATAAAAGTATGGAGTTCTTTAAGACGCCGTGTGATTGTTTTTATTTAAAAACCCTCTCCCTGTCCTCGGGGGAGTGAGTGAGTGAGTGGGCGTGTCCCGAGTGTCGGTGGGGGTTGAGAGGCTCCTAACAAATGTCACCACCTGAGCAGGAGGACTTAGAGCAGACAGACCCTGTAATTGCAGCAACATCTGTGCACTTTACATCTTAGGCAACCGTGACACAAAAGCTGAAAATTTCACTTAGAATTAGCGCCCATATGTCTCCAGAACAAAGACATTAGCATGTTAAGTCCTCCTCTGACTGATTTGCTTTATTTTCACTTTGCAAGATATACTACCTCTATTGCATCTGGCTTGTAAACAAGTCTCCACCTCATAAAACGGGTCAGTAGGTCAATCTACCCATTAACTAAATAACAAAACCAAATGATTCCCAATGCAGAGGATGCAAATGGCTGTGCATTGTCTTTCATGAGGATTCAGTAATAGATCACTGGTGCTAGAGCGAGATAGTGACATGATAAAAGTTACAAATCACACGTTCTGAACCAAAACGCACATCAATCTTTCAGCGAGCACTTTCATCCGCTGATTAAATCTGGGCTGAGCTGGTGATGGAGCGATGTTCAACATGGAGACCAAAGGAAGCAGACAACAATGAGAATGAAGCCGTCAAATGGCCTTTTGCACAATGCAGCTCCGGGATTCATTCAAACCCTCCATTCAGATGCGTTTCCACGTCTTTTGCATGTAAGGGAAAAGTGAATTGCTCCCATTAACCTGGATTGGGACGCTGCTCTCACGGTGGGACAGGAAAAAACAGGAGGCAGTTTTTGAAGTTGGGAATGCATCCAAAGTCGTCTTCTCTGGTGGAGGGAGTTCAGATGAGATTTTTAGTCTTGATAGATTGGGCTAAACCTTTAATTGTCTGGCCGAGGAAAACTCAGGTGGCTCGAATATTCCAAACTAAGTCTGCTAAGGGAGGAGAGACTGTTAGAGTTTATCAACCTCTTAATGGGTTTGATTGAAAATGTGTTTGACCTTCTTAAGCCTCGTCGAGATAAATAAACGCTGCTCCTCTCCAGACTCAGATGCCCACTCGAAGGCATAAATTTTAAATAACCCGTTAGGAATTCACTCGTGTGTGCACGAAGGTTCCCTTTCATTTATTATTAAAGCCTTTATTCTCTCTGGGTGGCGGGACGCCACAATATTCAACATCACTTAAGAGGAACTTCCACAGGTAAAAAGTGTGATTCATTAGCTAAAACTAATTCATGCAGGTGTTTTCCAGGAGCTTCTTGTCTCATTTCCTGCAGGTTAAAGGCTAAAGTTGTTGAAGTGAATAGGAAGTTGTTCCTTTTGGTAATTCATTACCTCTGTGCATCCCAAAGCACATTTTCAAACTAGGACTTCCTTCAACTAGAGTCTAATTGAGTTATAATCTTAGAAGAAATAATAATAACAGATGTGGAGTGGAAGAACAAGCGTCAGATAAAAGGGCTAACGAGTAAACAGGCTGTGAAGCGACACGCTCCGCTAAAGGTTACGTTGTTTTTAGGAGGAAAGTGAGCGGCAGGAAGGCTGTTTCCTGTGTCAGGAGCTTCTGCAGCCAACAGCCTGAGAAAAAAGGCTTTGATGACACCCCCACTGAATTCAAACCACCCTTATTTGCTGTGCCAGCCCACTGCTGCAAAGGTTACTGGATACCTGCATGCACTTAGTGCATTCAGCCAAAGGTGTGAAAGTAATTTCAGAGTTACTTGGATCCAAAGACCATGTTCATGTGTTTGTGTGCAATAAGAACTATACATTCATTTCTGTTCTTCATGAGGTGAAAATAGAACTTTGCCGTGTGTTTTTATTTTATGACATTGTGGACCAGACTTGTGGCGTTTGTGCATTTTGTTGTCATGAATGTGATTTTTGCACAGGTGATTTGGGCAACAATAGAAAGTCTACTACTCAGTAGCTATGTGAAGTCTATAATAAACCCAAACATCAAACAAACAAGAGCAGAATCTTAAAATGAGGCAACAAGAACCTCAGATATACCTCTGAGGTCCTTTTGAGGTTTGATTTAGCTAAAAAACTTTTGTAGATTCAAATCTAAGTGATTATTTTTAAATAAAAAGTGATGAGTTGCATTGTTTTTATTTTGTTTACTAATCTATTAATAGAGAATTTACACTATTCAAAATGAAGATTTGTTCTTTTGACATAATTCTGGAAAGTTTTTTTTCCCACGATGTCCTTTATGAATTAAATTATATTTGTTGCAAAATTGAGCAGCATTCCTTTGGTATATTATTCAAGCTAAAACAAATAAATAAATAAATAAATAAATAAAGAAAGAAAGAAAGAAAGAAAGAAAGAAAGAAAGAAAGAAAGAAAGAAAGAAAGAAAGAAAGAAAGAAAGAAAGAAAGAAAGAAAGAAAGAAAGAAAGAAAGAAGCAACCAATAGAAAGCAGTTTAAAAATAACACCAACAAACCAAGAACAATACAAACGTACTAAATAGCAAATGATAAGCTGCAGCCTACCTTTCTGACAAATGCAAGTCAGGTCTCATAAACACACTGATATTAACAATATAAATCAAAATAAACCAAATTTCAATCAAAATAAATAGAAATGCCCACATTGGGCAACATTTACAAACAAGATCATCTGATTTTTTTTTACTTTCTACCTTTCTTCCATCACAAGCTGATTACTCAAATAAAAAATACATCTACATGTTTTAAATACTTTACTCTCTTTCATTTCATTTTTTTAAATTACTTCAAAACATCACACTTCTTACTTAGACAGGAGTTGTTTGGCATTTGTCCTCACTCTGTTGTTTTATTATTATTATTATTATTAATAATAAAAAAAATCTGTACATAATTTGAGATTTTATTTAATCTACCAATTCGTGGAACTTTATTAACTTTTTTTAATTGTGTGTTTTATTATTGTTTACAAAGTGTTTAATTTGCTATTCTTTTGAGTCGTTTTCAGAAAAAAATAATGGATTTTTGTTGCTGTGGAAGCAAAGTGTACAGTGTGAAGACAATACAGAGTCAAAGTAATTTCCTATTATTTGTTTACAGTTTTTTGTCTCCTTTGTCCATCTGCCGGACCAAATTAAGCAAGCGGAACGACATTCTGTGATGCGTTTCCAGCCGGAATCTTAAGCATCCGGTTTTTTTGTGTCTGGTCAAAACAGGTCCTTCCTTCCGGTGGCCGTCCATGCTGTGAACAGCTGATGCTGTGCTTTCCGCTGTCAGACAGTTTATAAATTGTTTATTTCGACTTTCAAAAACGGAAAACACCCGACATGACGAAGGAAGGAGTTCAGGGGTAAGAACGGAGTGAAGGTTGTGTTTAACAGTAACTCAAGTCTCGCGACAGCCGCTACGATGCTAGCTCGGGTAGCAGCTAACTTGTATTGCTTTTGCATGCTGCAGATTGCATCAGCTAACAACTGACCTAAAATGATAAAGTTTTGCTCCTTTAAACTTCAGAATCTGTTCGTGTAAGTGCTTAAAGTGTCAAAGAAATCAAAACATGGTCTGGTTTTCCATTTGGGTTTTTAGCAGATTTACAATAAAGAACAACAACACAAAGTGTTTTATGTCTGCAGCAAAAACAAATGAATACCAAAACCTGAAGCAAATATCAAGGTTGATTTGAAACACCACTTGTTTTAACATCTTCTGCTTTTTTCCTTTAGTATTTTCTCAAGTATGTAAATCATTTTTAACTTATCTGAGATTAAAATGAGTTGAAAAGGTGCTGCACCTGTCATTTACTTAGGCAGGCTTTTAAATTTCATTAAAGAAAAACATGATCTACACACAAAAATTGTTATTTAAAACTTTGACACAACAAGGCATATGTTGCATTTGCTAAATTGTTTTAAATTTTCTATTTTATTTGTAGTTTCTGCCTCTCTTGTGCAGAAAGGGGTTGTTTTTCATTCTGGAAAAGTTTTAATACTCAGGCTAATTTTAACTTTTTTCTTATTTCCAGATGTTTAATGTATAATTGCTGAAAACCCAATTTTAAATTATTTGATCTGAGTGTTTAGACAAACTGTAAAATAAAAAATGACAAATTAAAGCCTTTTCTAATATATTAAACTGTCTAAATGAAAGCTTTTTAAATAGTGAACAGCACAGTAAAATCATTCCAAAACAATTACAAACATAATATGCCTCTCAAACATACATTTGCATTATAAAGGACATTTTAACAGGAAGGGCTCTTAGATTTCTGAACTTTGCTCATATATCAATGTCGTTTTGTTTTATGTTTTACTGTCCAACCCTTTTACTGCCCTTTTATTACAGTGATATCAAAAAAGTTAACCATTTCACAATAAATGTATTGTTCTGTGTTGGAATGTGTCGGTAAGGCAATGCAGCAACCTGAACGGTGTCGCTGATGGTAGATGACTGTTTTGGTGTCCTGGTGGGACAATAGGACAGCGTAAACTCACCAAAATGATCCAGTTAGTTGAAAAAGGTTGTTTGTTTTGTTTTGAACAAAAAAAGTTGGAATTTTTAGCTTTTAAGCTAGAAATACATTTCATCAAACAACAGCTGCAGTGTTTGTGTTGTAGTATTGTTTTTTGTTTACTTTTCTCATTTCGTTCCTCGTATTGTTGCAGGACTGACCCTGTTACAGTAAAATAGAATGAAATTAGCTGGTTCAGCTTCATACTCTAGCATATATGGTCAGGATTTTGTGTTTCGTGTTGTTTGTTGCTAATTCTGTTTCTTTTAAATGCCAGTGAACAATCTTAAATCCACATTTAGTTGTAGGTGTCAGAGAGCGATGTTGACCTTCAGCGGTTGTTTTGTTGTGTTGGTCTGTCATTAGGCCACAGAGGAGGAAGTATAAAGTGACCTGAATCCCTCCCTTGGAAGTCATAATATGTTGCAGTTGGGGCTTATGTTTGGGTTTTATTGCTATTCATAGTTATCCTCTGGTCCTTGTTATTTCCTGATCTTACGAGCTTCCTTCAGGTTGAGAGTCCCGCTGTTTTGGGAAATCAAACATTGCTCATTTATCCACCTGCAGGTGCACAGAAGTGTCAGCGAATGGATAAGTGCGAAGTGCGGACCATGTATCTTTAATCTGCTTTTCAATTGCTTCATCTTTTTTATCATCTTCTACTCTTAATCTAAAGGTATTAATAATTTACACACAGATTCAGATGCCATATTTCTAATAAATAAATATGAAATAGAATGTAGAAAAAGAAATCTCTTGATCAGATGCCCTAAAGATGTTTTATGACCTCCTCGTTACGCTGAAACGTGTTGGTCTGTTTGCCTGTGGCTGAAAAATCAACTTTTTAACAGATGTAGGCAAATTGAATTTGCTTATCAGTACAGTTGTTGGGTAGAGAGTCTGTTATGTATGGAGCAAACAACACCTTCAACTAAAGATAAGACTAAATGTTATCATAATTAGATATCTGTAGGGATGATCCGATCACGTGATCAGACATCGGGCCCAATCACGTGACTTTCAAAGGACTCTGAATCAGTTGAAAAAGATCGGATTTAACCTTATAAAACAACAAATATGACATTTTAAATTCATTCTAATATCTTAACAAGTTCCTCCATATCAATATAAATTTTTTCTTGGCCAAAAACAACACCATTACGTCACACAATGTACGGCAGGTGGGGATTAAGACACCATACAGCTGTTAGCTAGCAGGCTAACGCAGAGCTAACTTGTCTCCACAGGAGAGCTAAAATATCTGTGTGTTGGTGGTATTTTAAACCGGACAGCAAAGGCAGTGTAACAGCCACTTGTACTGAGTGCATACTGGACATTCAACATGCTGGAAAAGACAGCTGCATGATAAGCAGCCTTCAAAATGAAATACTTTCTCCTTCGGCTTCTTTCCCTTCAGGCGTCGCCACAGCGAACCATCGGTCTGGGTTAAGTCCCAGTTCACAGCGTCATCTAAAAACACGGAGCCAGCCAACAGTGAAAATTACGTTAATAAACTGAAATTGCCGACAACAAAACGTCGGAGTTTCTCGTTCTGCAGCAGCTGAGCTGAACACGCTGGTAGCTTCGTGGTGCTGCGGGGAAAGCCTGCTGTGGAACCGTGGCTATGTGGAACCCAAAGTGTGCCACAAACGCGCAACATTACGTGCGACTCTCACACGAAAAGTACACGTTTTTAACGAGCAATCAACGCGTCAACAACACCTACATTACACGCGAAAATTTTGCGTAATTTCAACCAGCAAACAACACGAAAACAACGTGTTGTTAACACACGTGCCTCCCGGTCACGGAAACACGCATCACTCCACAGCCGCATAATGAGGACGTAAACAACTTGAAATATGAACATCTCAGCTACTTTTAAATTTATTCATGTTAACATGTTTTTTATTAATGTACTTCCTAAACAAGTGATGTTTTTGGCAGATAAATTAAGGAAATGACAAATACAGAAAGAAAGACATACCTAAATAATAATAAAAAATTTAAAGGTAAACTTGGACGTGTTTTCCCTTCATTTCTACTTTTTTAATGCTTTGCTGAAGTATCAGATCGAGACTCGGTATCAGCATATACTCAAAATCAAATGACTCGGATCGGGAGCAAAAAAATGTGATCGGAACATCCCTAATAATCAGTGCTTCTCTTCTTAACGCCGTTGGGTTTATCTATCTAATCTTACTGACATCTCAGACTTTGCTGCTCTCCCAACTCTCACACGTCCATTCAAACTGGTTTGTCCCAAACAACAATAGGATTAAAGGTAGCAGAAACTTAAAAGCTGAAGGTGGCGACGGCTCAGAATTCATTTTCCCAGGCGGTCAACTACTTCCTGGTTGGTTGCAGGAGAAATAAGTGGTGGAAGTGGACTTTCATGTTTGTGTTGTGCGTTTTCTTCCTGTTTCAGTGCGACGGAGGAGGAGGAGCAGCAGGCCCAGTCAAAGAAAGCCCTGAAGAAACAGCAGAAGGAAGCAGAGAAAGCAGCGAAGAAGGCTGAGAAACAGGCCAAGTTGGTCAGTGTTGGTTGTTTTGTTTTGATGTTTCACATCCGGCACCCCCTTTTTTACAGCTGGTAACGCAGCGACATGCTGTTGTAGTGGGCATTGTGGGCCCAGCAGGGTTTGTAAGCCAATGGGGGGAGTCCATTGTTCAGACATTCCTGTCATTTTGACTGTTTATGTACACCCAAACAAAGTGCTGTTTTCTTCAGAGTGCGTGCAGTTAACATGAAACAACAACTCAGGCATTTATAACATAGTTCATGTCATCAACACCCCTCATGTGCCTCATCTTCAGGTTGGAGAGCCAGAGAAATTATAAAAAGTAGATCCAAATACCTGTCTAGCTGTACAAACTCTAAATACAGAGTGGCCATCTTTAATCTTACGTTTAGGGGTTCTCTTGTGAGCAGGTGATGGATACATATCAATATTTTGCTGTCCCCTCTAACCTGTGTTTCACAATCTCTTGGGAAATGTGAAACTAGGATGGCACATGCAGTAATTTCTTCAGCTTTAACAGATTCAGTTTGAGAAATAAAGAAACCTTGCAGAGCGCACAAACTAGGGGTGTGTATTGACAAGAATCTGGCGATATATTTATCACAATACGGGGAGACGATACGATATATATGCAATGATACTAAAAGTCGGACGATATTTGCAATTTTTAAGACTAAATTAATTTAGAAAACTCAGGCCAGACGCTTTTAAGACACATTCAGTGTTATCGCGAGATCTTAAGACAGATTGAAGGAGGTGAAAACTGTTGCCACCTAGCTGTCGGAGTTTTAGTTGCACCATACTTATTTATTTATTTATAAACATATTTTACAAGGATAAGTCACTTGAGATGTAACACCTCATTTTCAAGCGCGTCCTCCTAGCATCAAAACAACAGAAATATAAAGAACAATAAGAAACAAGATAACAAAGTTAATAAGGAGAAAACAGTTCAACACACACAAAACAAACAAACAAAGCCTACTATAGCGCAACTTCAGTGTGTACAATCAAGGTCACTACAGAAAACAGAAAATCAAAACCAATTACAAGTTTGCATAACATGTTCATAAACTGCAGATTTAAACAATCTAAAAGGTGTAATTGACCTTAAAGCACCTGGTAAGTTGTTCCAGTCCATTGGTGCCTTAACTGAAAAAGCCAACTTTCCAGAGTTTCCAGAGCGTATAAAAGAAATGCAGTTAATGTCATCATGTAAATTCGCAATAAAAATCCATTAACTTCTTTTAAATATTGATTCAATATAACTCAAAATATCACAATATTCTAGTGCATCAATGTTTTCTTACGTCTTTAGTACAAATGTTACGACCCGTCTAGGAGCGGTCAGTCCCATTTCATGAAGAATGATCCATTCTTTTCAGACCACAAGCAACCAAAACGCAGACGTCTATCAGTGATTTATTTACATGATTTACGTGTTATTGCGTTATCGGAGACTTTTACTAGACAGGGAGGCGGTGGCTGTTCCTTCCGGGTGAACCAGTGCCTAAAATAACAAAAAGAAATTATCTAATGTAAATCAACTTAACTACAAACAATAAATAAACCAAACAACAAAGGTTTGCCTCCCTAACTAGGATAAACAGGAGAAAACGTGGTTATAAAATAAAACACCCCATCACTCCTCAAACTACCAAAGTTTACAAAGAACCCTGTTGGGAGGGGCTGAGAATAGATGACAATGGTCTCCCAGGTAACCAATCTGGACTCTACAACTTCAGGATCCCACCAATGACTGCGCACTAGAATTTAAACAACCTCACCATCATGTCTGAGGCGCGTTCCGGTGTACCGATAAGATAAAAACACTGAGTTACTACCAATATTAGCTTGTTATTCTGGAAGCTACTTCATAAATATGAAGGTAGTTTGTCTACAAAAGGCCAGACCTTCAAAAAACACAATACCTTTGAAAAAATGTACAAGAAAACCTGATTATGAAGGTAAAAACAACAAAACAGTAATCAGCAGATCTTCATTTAAAGTATATTCCTCCTTTTCAATGATACCAAGGTTTGGTGACCTGTGCAAAAGTAGTTTTAGCATCAAACATGTATTTTGTACAAGTATACTATTTGCTCTCTGCTCATTTAGCTGTATATGAGATGTGATCTGCCCTCCCATTGCAGTATTACTGAACCGAACGTATATTCTGGACCCTTTCCTCTTTTATATGCGCTCTGCCCCATCTGCAGCTACCCATCGCTGCTTTCACTGATCAAAGCAGTGCTGTAAGTCCTTTTTCATTAGTTGTCTCTGAAGCTCTGTCGTTTTCCTCTTCACGCCTAGAGCTGAGTTGAAGCAGGTTCCCTAGAGTGCAGATGTGATTGTAGGCAACAGAATAAAAAAAGTTTAATGGCGTAGCATTAAATGAGTGGGGAAGACTCTGTAATCAAGTATTCAAAACACACTTTTCTGTCAAAACCGTTTTTTTCTCACCTGTTTTCTCTGATCTCCTCTTACAGAAACTCATATTTGATTTTGTAGCTTTAGCTAAAACAATCACATCACCATCTTCTATGAAGTCATGCTGCATTTATTGTACCTTAGCAACAGGAAACCCAATCTTATTACATTTTAAATTAAAGGGATCCTACAATTTAGGCCACATTTACCTTGTTGAATAAAAGCAGCTTGGGGTGTCTAATGTACCTAAAGTTTGTGCCGTCTCCGACCTGCTATGTAAAATAGTAATAATGTAACGGCCGCGGAGAAACTGTTCGTTCTGACAAGCCGGTTTCATAAGCTTAGCCTTAGATCTGCATGTCCCACTTCAACGTCAGCAATATATAAACGTAGGTCGCTGTATTGCCAACTGCAAAACAAAGCTAGCCTGAGCTGCTAACGCCCTTGTTGGAGAACAAGAAAACAAAGAAGAATGTTGGAGCACCACTCACGTTCCAGTATGTACTGGGAATATCCAGGCTATATATTGGTGTCAGCTTGTGGTCCTTGTCACTTCATCCCTCGCTCATCCACAGTGTCCACACTCCCACATCGGCCAAGCATCAGGGCTCCTGGGTCATTATGAGCCCCAACAAAATTCCATCCATCCATCCATCCATTCATTTTCATCTGCTTATCCGGGCTCGGGTCGCGGGGGTAGCCTAAGCAGAGAGGCCCAGCTTCTCCAGAGCAATGCCAAGGCGTTCCCTGGCCAAGAAACATAGTCCCTCCAGCGTGTCCTGGGTCTTCCTTTAGGTCTCCTCCCGGTTGGACGTGCCTGGAAAATCTCACCAGAGACGCGTCCAGAAGGCATCCTAACCAGATGCCCGAGCCACCTCAACTGGCTCCTTTCGATGTGGAGGAGCAGCGACTCTAAAAATCTTCGAGCTCCTTCCGAATGACAGAGCTTCTCACCCTATCTCTAAGGGAGAGCTCAGACGCCTTGTGGGGCAAACTCATTTCAGCTGCTTGTATCTGCAATCTAATTTTTTCGGTCAATACCTAAAGCTCGTGACCACAGGTAAGGGTAGGAATGTAGATCGACCGGTAAGTCGAGAGCTTTGCCTTTCAGCTCAGCTCTCTCTTTACCACGACAGACCGGTACAACGTCCAACAAAGTTTCATAATGTAGAGGCCCAAAGAACTAGCCTGGCAAGCCATCCTATATATGTGAATATATAGTGTGGCCACGACCCATTGACGGCTCTCAGTCGTGAGGCGGGATCTGTGGTTGTCTTTCAAAGTGTCTGCACGCAATTGGGTAGCGCTAGGACCAATCAGAGTAACAAACAACGTGACGTAATCACAGCGACGGATAAGAAGAGGGAGGCTTTAATGGCGTCTAACATCAATGATTTCTGTCGTTTTTGTATAAAAAAACATGTGAATATCAGGTGTACTGGAACATTGCACTACTTTGTTTGATAAAAATAAGAAGCCGCCAAGTATATCAGACAGACTTTCGCACGTTGGAGTCTAAATAATCCAATGTTGATGACAAAGCCGTTTCAAATGAACATGGCTCCTGCGTTGCCGCCATGTTGTTTGTGTTCGTTGCCGCAGCTCTGACGTCATCGGCTACTCCCGCTCTGTGATTGGCCCACATAATAGAGCTCTGTGATTGGCCCAACCAAAGCTATAGCGAGCTGTGATTGGACAGCCACAGCAGTGGATTGGGCTGCGAGGGTTCCAATGAAGCGTGCCTAGACCAAACTCTGCAAAGCAAGAATTTGGTCTAGTTCACATGGCTACCAAAGAACAGTTTCCAGTTGTAAAAAAACATTACTAGGAGACCTTTTAAGTAAAAAATGAGCCAACTTTGCATTACTGGTGCTTTTTAATCCAAGCTAGACAATCCATATGATTAAAATTCACTTCTTTTTCTCAATATTGTTGTAATTAGCCAATAAAGGCTACAAATCCTGATGTTAGTGTTCAAGAACCATTGAACAAACAGAGAAATTGGCTCACAGTGAAGCCCGGGGTTTAACGTGATGTCACTCAAACGTTTGTGTCCACAGAGCAATGTTTTAATAACCAAGGCCGTTTCAACAGTTGACTCATGAAGGGATTATGCTAGAAGACGGCTCTATCCATGACTAAACTGCTGATAAGGGAAATGTAAATATTTTAGGACAATTAAGTTCTCGTGATTTTTTAAAGTCACTTGAACTGTTTGCTGATAGTAGTCTCTGTTGGCCGTGTTGTGAACTAGAAGAAGGTTCTTGTCGTGTGTTAATGACTGTAATTAACCTTTGAGGAGCTTCGCACAGAATACAGAAGAGAGGAGAAGTCAGGCGTCCCACTGCAACCTGTAAAATCCACTGGTAAAAGAATGCTTCTGTAACCTGGTTTGGGCCAGAGTTTTATTAAGACTTAAGGAAAATCCAAGTCAAGCCATCAAAAATGGAAAAGCACGTCTCCTTCAAGAGGAGTCGTCGTGCGGTTTTGACACGGCGCTTTGACAACTCAGGTGGCTTTGAGAGGTGAAAGCAGCACAGAACCGTCTTCCAGTTGAATTAATCCCGTCAGCAGCGTTTTATGGAGGGAGCAGGTGCCGTCGCTGTTAGATCCACCGGCTGCTGCCTCTTACATCAGCGTGGCGTAGTGAGCATCGCCTCGGGGAAGACCTGAAAGCTGAGTTGAATGTTTATTGAGGTCTTTTTTTATCAGCTCTGCACTTATTCTGCAAACACTCGTCACTTGTGTGGGTCCGACGCCACTCAGTCACTCCGCGGCTATAGCTGGTCTATATTCGGTTGATCATAAGATGCTATATCATCCATCATGTGACTGAATTATTATATCAAGGATGGGTGATTCCAATTCACTCCAGTGGCACCAGCCATTTCCGTACACCAATATCAATTTGCATAGAAAATGGAACTGTAGCGTCGCCAGGACCGGATCTCGTAGCGCTCTGGGAGTCATTTGCCTAGAAGTCTGTGCAGAGATAAAGAATATCTGTCCACTTACACCCTTTCTATTACACGGCAATATCTCCCGCTGCCATTATTCATTGCCTGTGATGTGTTGGAGCAGCGAGTGGAGCGGCTGTGCATTCTAGGGATCTGACGCCCGGCTCTTGGGCCGAGCTAGGAGTTATTAATTTCATTCCAGCCTCTTGTAGTACAAGATGAAAGCCCAATTTATATGCCTGTTGTAGCAAAACCTCTCTCAATTTCAAGTAGAATATCTTAAAGCATCTTTTGTTTTTGAGTTTAATAGCTAGGAAATAACCGGTCGGCTGTGTTTGCGGCGCCCCGTAACATTCCTGTCGCTTTGTTTCTGTGTGTTTTTCAGGCGACTGAGCAACAAAGTGCAGATGAAGATGTAGGTATTCTCAACAGATCACTTTTGTTTCTCCCTTTGATTCTGCCGTTTCACACTGTTGCACCAACTTGTATGCAAATACCTGCTTGCATGACTTTAAATTCCTGTTTTTTGTTTCATAACTTTTTCCAAGATTGTGATAAGCCCCAATATCTGTCCTGTCTGCCCGTTATCTCCCACGGAGCAGACAGACAGACGGCAAAGTCTTACGAGTGTGTATGCACTGAAAGATGTTTTTTATGCTTTAAGGACTTTGCCAAGGACCGTTACGGTGTGTCGGCTATGGTCCAGTCGCAACAAAAACTGGGTTTGTATTGCAGCTACCTTCTCTCCTCATCACACCCAAACAGAAAGGGATAAAAGAGAAAGTTGAGTTGTTGAGCTGAAAGAGAAGATATTAGATTCTTGTCTTGTTATTGCTACACACACACACGGTGTAACCAGAGAACATGAAGTAACATTTTTATTAGTGGCGCAAGATAAAACCGCACATGCAGTAAGCACAGAGGATTTGGTAATTCGGACAAAGGTTGTTTACTAATTCAAGTTGCATTTTGTTTTCTTTGTTTTCACCTAAGAAGTAGAAGATTCCTTATTCAGTCATTATTAAATAATCCCGTTGGGTTTTTGTGCAAATCTTTTGGTAGCATCAGCTCTTCCACCCTTGTTGATGGATCTCTGACAGTTCTGAAAACATCATCAGAACCACTAAAGTCCTTCCTCTTCGTGTAATCTAGGATTGAGATCAGGACTCTGTAGCTGTGGGAGTTCCAGGGATTCCGGGAGATACGATGGCTCAGTCTCCAAACAAAATCAGCCCTTTTGGGGAATTGCTAAGATGTCAGCGTATCATGACCGCTTCAACAGCGATTGGCATATTTTTTCTGTCAAAGTACGCTTTGTGAGTCAATTCGGAGGGCGGGGAGAGCGGCTGTGTGATGTAAAAAGCGGCGTTCAATGACCAGAAGAAGCACCGTTTTTACAGTGACCCCTACTGCACACTGGAAGCATCAGCGGTGCGGAACGGCAGCGGAACGTTGCTGCTTCAAATAGAATCCATTATAGTCTATGAGGGTGATTCAAACCAGCCACGACGCTGCAATTTTCAGGTGCGTCCCAGAAGCGGCATGCCGCGCTGCTAAAGATAGGATTGAGTTCTATTTTTGTTGTGTGCTGCTTCTGGGATGCGTCAATTTCTGCAGTTAACATAGGGCTAGACAGGAAATCACACTCGGTTTCAGTGTCAAATGCCCGGAAATTTTCAAAATAAAAGTCTATTGCAGCAATGCGATTTCATATCTATGTAGATTACATCTATACGTGTGACCTCACGGCTTAGTTACTTACCGCATCGTTTGAGAAATACAGCAGTGTGTTTTTCATGGCTTTTATCCTGGCAGTAGAGAGGAACAACATTATATATGACATCAAACAGCGATGTCACACGTGAGTTCCTTCTTTTTGGTTTAATGGCGGACGGCATAAACAAACCGTGACCTTTGAAGTCTCGAGGGATTTTGTGATCTCGTGAGTCCAGCGAGGAGATTCTCCCAGTGTGCACTGGCAAGTAGCAAAAATCGTAAAATGTTCTGCTGCCATTCCGCGACGCTGATGCTTCCATTGTGCAGTAGGCTTTAGGGCACAAAGTGGCAAAAATTACAGCGTTGTGGAGGGATTTATGCCGCATTTTTCGGTGTTGCGAGATTAAAAACGACAGTTTTAAAGCAACGTGACCGCTGCTTATTTTCTTTTACCTCCATGCTGCTGCACCAGCAACTCTTCCAGTTTTACAAATGCCACTTTTTGGCGACGTCTGCCCGATGTCATTTCCTGGTGAGTTGCAACCAATCAGCATGAATTAACCACAAGTCCCGCCCAGTGACTCTGAAATGTCCTGGAAAGTGGTCCTTTGGGGCCGACTCAGCGAAATGGAGACATCCATCTGCTGCAAAGTTCGGATAGTGGAAACGGGCCTAATGTGGGCCATGCCATTGCCTCTGGGCATTTTCTTTTACGTTAACAATAGTTCTGCAGAATACATCTGACGTCTTGCATGATGGATAATCTTCTTGTTACCAAATTTTGTTTCTTTATTTGAAGAAATTCAACCCCAAACTATTAAAAACCCTCTACACTGCTTTGTCGTAGCCTGCAGACGCTCATATAGCTGCTCTCCAGCCCATCGGCTAAAACAACGCTCTCCTACAGCTCATTGGTTCAGAAGATCTGCAGCCTATTTCTGTAATCTCAGTTCTTATGTTTGTCCTTTTGGCTGCAACTCGTTCATGAAAACCCCCTCAGGCCAGACTTCTCTGTATATAAGTTGGTGTAGATGGGTCTAAGATGGACATTCAAAGGGAAGTACACCAGATTTCATCTGCGGTGCGACGTTTCGATGGCTGACCACAGAGTCTACGATCATCAGTGCAGCTCGTTTGTGCATCCTCAAAAGAGCTTGAGAGGCACATCTCAAAACCTCCAGTTTGTTGTGAAACCTTCGTCTGGGAGAGACCGTGCTGATGTAGCGTAACGGCTTCATGTTTGGTTGCTGCTGAGTCATTTTCTGAAACAGAAACCACCGTGTAGGAGGCTTAAAACTGGGAGAGCAGCAGCTAAACTCTTAGGTTCACCCTGGTAGTTAGTGATCATTAGCATCTTTTTGGAATATTTGTGTAATCATTCACCCTGGCTGTTACACCAAAGCATTTTAACATTTTGCAAAAATTAAAATATTAAAAGCAGAACTTATATTTTTGAATGCACCTGCCTGAAACTTTTGCACAGCTCTGTTATTTAGGATCTTGTTGAGAAAAACGGGTTGAGCAGGCACTCATAGACCGTTTTCATTACAAAAACACATCCTGGAGCAACTTTCCAGTGAGCGCACCTACGCCTGATAAACATCGTGAAAGACGCCTTTTTACGACGATTTCAGCGATAGCCCTGATAATTCCACTAACGGTTTTATGTCAGAGAGCTCCCCGGAGCCGCGAGGCAGCAGACGGACCTGTTGCCGTCGTCCATCTGTCTGGATGTTGTTCAGCTCTGGTGACAACAGACAAAGTAGAGCCTCCCTAACCTGCATGCCAAGTTCAGCCACCGGGACGGGAGGAGGGGGTGAACGTGAGGTCTTTCATGTGGGTTGAGAGAAAGTTCGCAGCCAAAAGGCGCAGCTTTGTTTTCTCTGGTGTAGCCTCGGCGTCTGCCCCTGCCGCTCGCCGATGATGAGGAGTAAGAATGCCTCAGAGTGATGCAAGTGAAACGAGAGTCGGTTTGTCATGAATGTTTAGGCAGCTTTCAGCAGGGCTGCTAGTGTGTCTTATTTATTAGACATGCCTGTAATGTGATCATTTTATTCAGTGTGTGTGTGTGTTCACATTTCTTTCTGCCTTTGGGAATATGGAGGACAGACGAGGAGATCATTTGCTTAAAATGAGAAAACATGCCAAGAAAAGTTCTTTTTTGAAGTAATTACACATTTGTGTGTGTGTGTGTGTGTGTGTGCGTGCGTGCGTGCGTGCGTGCGTGCGTGCGTGCGTGCGTGCGTGCGTGCGTGTGTGTGTGCGTGCGTGTGTGTGTGTGTGTGAGCCAGACAGGGTGTTGGTCCGGGTCCAGGACCTTTCTCCTGAGAAAGCTGACCAGCTGATCTGGTTGCGCGCCCGAATCCACACCAGCCGAGCCAAAGGTGAGATCACTTCCATCACCCTTCAGCTCTTTGTTCACCTTCTGTAGCTGAGAGACACTTTGAGCTGTGTGGAGGATATAAACAAGAGATACCCCCACACACACACCCCCGCTTTAATCCTCGGCGTCTGATGCTCAGATCATCTGTCCTTGGGCCGTTTCTCCACAACACCTCTTTTCATCTGGAGATGGAGCTGCTGAAACCGAGTTGGTGTTGTTGGATTACACGTGACCTAAATAAATGACATCACTCTCTTTAGGTTTGACGGGTAGCCGCTAAAACAGACGCCTCTAGAGTTTAATAAGACTCGTGTTATTTTCCTGTCGAGTGGTTTGGCCACCGCGGGGAGTTTCTGATATGATCCTCAGCCTCGGTCGCCAACTGGAAGATCAAATGATCCGTCCTTTCTTTCGGTTCCAGCTGCTGGCAGCCATGAGGCGTCTTCATCTGAATACAATGAACCCACAGAGCTTTACCTGGCACCGCACCTTTCCCTTCACCGCTGCAGTAAAACTAATAATCACGATTGTTTTTTATTTTTGCCGTTTCCTTTCAAGATAACTCCCGCAGTGGAGAGTCACTTCCCATCCACTCGAGCTTTCATTCTCTCTGCTCGCTGTAGGATGTCCGCGTGAGAACAGGACAACATCCTGGTTTAGTGTGGGCCGAGGCGCGTCTGCTGGTGGGATTTTGGCTTTGCCGTTATCCCCACAGCCATCGTTCTCCTCAGCAAACATCAAAAGCATCTGGGTGGTCCACCTTTCTGCTGACCCCAGGTTTTTGTTGGCTAACTTGTTTACACTCCTCCTAGGTGTGTGTACGTTTGATAGGAAGGTAGCAATCACACACTCTCTCCACACAGTGCCCTTCAAAGACAAAGCCCCGTGCGCAAATGTTTGACACCGTCCCTTATCCTCGCAGCTGCAGGATACCTTTTAGACGTGCCTCTTTTCCACCGGGCAAACGCTCCGTGCTTCAGATAAATCGCCGGAGGTTTTTCTGTGACAAACCCGTTAGGCCTGCAGTGTCTATTGTTGTCGCTCTGCTTTCAGGGAAGCAATGCTTCTTGGTGTTGCGTCAGCAGCAGTTCAACGTGCAAGCGCTGGTCGCCGTGGGGGATCGTGCCAGCAAGCAGATGGTCAAGTTTGCTGCAAAGTGAGTACTGAGGCTGTTTTTCCTGTCAGACGGGGCAAAAAAAAAGGAAAACAATGGTGGGAAAATCCTGAGCCCTCGTCGTCCGCTGGGCCATTTTCACACATTCTGACTGGGAGGGAGGGGGATCAATCATTTTTCACTTGACAGCCAAAGCTGGCTTTTAACAGGGTGTTTTATAATGGAGCACTTCCTGTTAAGATGGTAGATACAGCAGAGAACGGAGGCATA
Source organism: Aphyosemion australe (assembly GCA_006937985.1). Classification (NCBI taxonomy): domain Eukaryota; kingdom Metazoa; phylum Chordata; class Actinopteri; order Cyprinodontiformes; family Nothobranchiidae; genus Aphyosemion; species Aphyosemion australe. The sequence continues at coordinate 714,491 of SSNS01000027.1, read as the reverse complement.
CTTAAGTGCCAAACATCATTAGTCATTTTAGCAGCTAAATTGAAGCCCATTACTGGTAGTCTATGAATGAACGCAATTTTCTGAGGATACAAAATACATTAAAAGAAGTAGAAGAGGGAAGGCGTATAATAGGCCTGCCTTAGGCGGGCATTAGAGGTTCACAAGGGGCCTTAATTGTGAAATGACTCTAATGGGAGTTTAAATTTACATAAAAAAACAGCATAATGCAATTTGCTGAAATATGCACAGCCTTGATTTCAAAACAAGCATTCGTCGTTCTACACCCGGTGTTTAGTGAATTTAACGTGGAAGACTTTAATTATTACGTGTCTTCAATTGTAGATATTGCTAAATTAAGCCAAAGGTAACACCCACAGCTGTAATCGACCACACGGAGAAGGCCGTTAACACCGAGCTGATGCAATTCAGACGTTGCAGAAGTGAATGCTGTTTAAAATGTTCCTATTTATCAGCAGCAGACGGGATTTTAGGCTCAGCGTCGTCTGCCTGGGTTTGTATGCTGAGCCGCTCTTCCAGGAACATGCAAAAAAAGAGAGAAAAGTTGAAAGTAAATGGTCTGGAGTGGTAGAAAAGAGCAGTGTCAAGCGTGTTTAGAGGCAAGTTAGGCTTTGTAACTGTTCCAGACAGTTACACTGCGTGCTCAGCAGGCTCTGACACCAGCACTCTCTTTGAAATGAGCAGCAAAATAGTTATTTGAAAGTAGTCTGTTTTATTACAGAGAATGCAGTTAAAGCTAAATGTTTTATAGTGCAAAAAAAGAAAAATGTCATTATCTTCCCGAGTCGAATGGCCAGTTTTTCCTTTTGTTTTTAAAATATATTTAAATTAGTCACATTTTAAATATGGATTAAAGGAGCAATTTCGGTAACACTTTACAATAAGGGTCCCTTTATTAACATTATTTAGTGCATTATTAAGCATTAAAAAAACTATTAAATAAAGTATTAACAACTACTTAACCATAATATGTAATACATCACTAGGCAGACACCCCCTTTGTCCTAACACTTAATAGTTAACATCAGGAACGTTAATAAAGGGACCCTTTGTTTATTAATGCTTAATAAAGCACTAAGTAGCATTAATAAAGGAACTCTTAGTGTTGTATTAAGCAATAATAAACTAAGTAACATTAATAAAGGGACTCTTTGTTTATTAATGCTTAATAATGCACTAAATAGCATTAATAAAGGGACCCTTATTGTAATGTGTTACCAAACTTTCTCTTTTTTTTTACTTCCTTTATGAGAAGCTGGTTTCATTTTCCAGCGCTGCATCAAACTACCACTTATTGTCTGACAGAAGCTGCTGGATTAATTCTGAAGCATAGAATAAATCTTCTGCTCAGTTTCGGACAAACTCTGCAAGCTGCTTGGACGACACCTCAGATTACAGATAAACAACTCAAATCGTTCACCAAAGGTCTGGTTTTGTTTTAAGTTTGAAATGTTTTCCAGTCCACGTCTGCGCTCACTCAAGTTGGCTCTGCAAATCAAACCCCTCGTTTCAACCTCAAACCTGAGTTTTGACCTCAGCTTCTCGAACGCTTTCATCCTCATTCGTAACGAGTGTCGCAAAACCCTCGACTTCACCACAGCTTCCCCTCGGCTGACCTGCTCTGTGCTTCTTCAGAAGAAAGCTTCTGCAACATGTCAGCTAGCTCGCTGTGAGCTAAGTTAAGTCAATTTAGGTCCAAATCAGGGGGTTTTAGTGCCTCGGTTGTTCACTTCCTTTGTGGCGTGCATCACCATGGCAACCTAAACCCGAGGACAACACATGACACGTGTAAAAGTGGCTTCCTGCTGAAAAATCCATCCTCCTTTCCACTTCGGAATTAACTGGTTCCATTTTCATTGAGGCTTATCTTTCGTGCAAACAGAGGGAAGTATGAAAAAGTGTCAGGATATTTTTGTTTACTTACACCTCATGCTTGCGTGACAGCTCTTTTTTATTTTTTAGGTTCGTGTCAGTTCCTCAATCTGGTTTTGACAGTTTTGGTTGCAAAACTTAACACCTAACAACGGTGCAAGTGAAAGCTGTGTCTTACAGCAGCAACAATAATAATTTGCCAAGAATCTTTCTGCACATCATTTTTTATAAAAATGTTACTTTTCTTTTTTACTTATCAGAAACTGTCGTTCTGCAGCTTTGCTAGCCAACATCCAGCCGTTCAGACTTCGGTGTGATGATTGACAAGCCGAGTGAGACGCAGGATTAGAGTCAATCCTCTCATAATCATTCTCAGGGCAGAGCGCGGGCATCATGAGGGGAAGTCTTTCTTCCTGTATTGTATATCCAAGTCGTCGTCCTCACACAGTTTAATTAAGTATTCTGCAACCTTTACTCTGCAGCCACCTAAGAAGAGCAGAGTGTGAGCACACGCCTGCTTGGTTGTTTTAATTTAAGCCAGAATCAGCTGTTAGCCTTTTCTTTTAGAAGCAAAAACAACTCCTACACGCTGCTTTAATTCAGCTAAATATCACACGTTTTGTCCCCTTAGTTTTGCTAATTTAGTTTAAATGAACCCTTTTATTGTTTTAGAATCCAAAACATGAGAAAAACATAATTTGGTAAAATGCTCCCTTTTCTAGTCTATTATGCTTTGTTTCATTTGCAGTAATGGTATAGTTACTACAATCACTCCACCTTTGACCATGTTCACCCTTTTTCCGTGCGTCTCTACAGGGTTTTTGCTAAATTTGACTCCGTTCTTCGCATTTACCTCGTGTGTCTTTACCACCAGTCTTTGAGTCCCAGCAGAGAAGGTTATTAATGTAGGGATTTATTTATTTTACTGATCTCCTGCTAGATGGGAGGAACTATGGTGGCAGCTGTCGTGGGGCTGAAGGGACAGCAGTGCCCCAATGTTCAGTCCCTCATTACTGCTTTTTAATGAGAAGGAGTGACGGATTGCAGCAGGTTTTCCATCTGGCCCGGCGCTGTTTGGCAGTTGGTGGTGCTTCTCTTTTCTAACACGGTCCACTGAGTTTCATCCACAAGCTTAAACAGAGAGACAGAGTTTTGTTTTTAAAACTCACTGTGACTAAAGCAAACGAGGTCCCCCTGCTTATGCCGCAATGTTACTTTCATTTTAAATGTGGGTGGCAGAAATTCTCACCACATCAGGTTTTGTAGTAGAGATTGGTACTTCCCAGGACCCACAGCTTCTGTTAACCAGCCCTTAAAGTAACTTGTACTGGATTAATTATTTAACTGCTTAATAGTCACACCATACCGTTATTTAAAAAGCACATTTAAAAAATGACTCAATGCCAGCTAAAGTGCTGTACAGACATGAAAATGGACAATAAAACATTTCAGGACAATAAAAACAGTAAAATACATTAAACATACATATAACACAACAATGTCACCCCACAGAATGAAATAACAAAGAATAAAAAAAATGTAAAAACCACCACTGAAGTAGACGATCTAATATGAAGTGGAACAGCGTTGAAAATCTTAGGGGCCACCGTTAAGAACGCTCTGTCCCCCTCAACTTCAGTCAGGACCTCGGAACCAAAAGCAACAATAAACTTTCTGAGCGAAATAAGGGTAGAGGGGCCGCAGCAGGTTAGACAGGTAACATTTAGATATTTAAAAACCATTTATAGAAGTTTAAAACGAATCCTACAAGAGACCGACAACTCAGTGCGGCCATGACCATGGTAATATGATCATATTTTGTTTTACCAGTTAACTTCCCTGCAGCATTATGAAGTAGTTTGAGATGAGATAAGGTACTCTGGTTAACCCAGAATGAAATGGAATTGCAATAATCTAAACCAGGGGTGCCCAATCCTGGTCCTGGAGGGCCGGTATCTAACACGTTTTAGTGGTTGCTCTGCTCCAACACACTTGATTCAGTGGTTGAATCACCTGTGCAGCAGCTCATCTGGCTCTGCAGAAGCCTGTTAAGCACCTGCTGATTTAAATCAGGTGTGTTGAAACAGGGTTAAAACTGAAACATGCTGGATACCAGCCCTCCAGGACCAGAATTGGGCACCCCTTCCTTAGATTGTCTAAGAAGAAAGAAGGCAGATGACACAACCTTGTTTACATGACCATTAAAACTAAATTTGTTGTTGATTTTTATCTCAAGATTCACCACAGAGCTGCTAAAACAGGGAGATAGGATGTTAGAACCATCAGCACAACTGTTTGGGCCAAACAAAATAGCCCCAGTCTTACGTTTTATTAATGTTTAAGATGTTCTTAGCCATCCATGCCTTCCCCTCTGTCAGTCAAGTAGCTTTCAGATAGAGTGATAATCGGGTTTATCAAAGGGTAAAAAGCTGCCAATCATTCTGCAGGTTGTCGCCTAAATGCAGAATATACAAGGAGAACATCAGTGGGCCCAAGATCGAGCCCTGTGGGACACCTGATGGCAGATGTTCAGCCACGGCTGTAAATGGGCCCAGCCTCACACAGTTAGAGATCAAATATGATCCTTTAGGACTAAAATAACACAACAAATGAGGTTTGTGTGAAAATAAAAGTGAAAATAAGCAGCATTTGGCAACAAGAGTCATTTAAATTAAACTAGGATTTGTTTTGAAGTGACAGAACTTTTTCCCATTTTCTATGACGGCTCAATTTTTCCTTCAGGACCATGGGGGGAAATGGTAAATCGTTCTGTACCGTTACCGACTGTTGATTAGTGCAGGGAAAAGGGGGATAGAGCTTTTGTTGTAAAAGCCTCTTGTGGTATCTCAAATACCCTTTTCTCCTGGCAGCAAATGTCATTTCAGCAGTTGTATTTTTAGAAAGATGGGAAAAGAAAAAAGTCCCACTACTGCATCAAAAATAAAAAAAATCATTCACCCATACTCCACTCTGTCCCGTTCATACTACGCTGTAAAAGTGCAAAAAGCTTGTCTGCAGGTGTGGGTCAGAGTTTAACAGGAGCGTTGTTTGGATGCAGTCGGATGCAGTTGTGTTCTAAGTGCTGTTTGTTGCCGCCGCTCCTCCAGCATCACCAAGGAGAGCATCGTGGACGTGGAGGCGGCGGTGAGGAAAGTGGAGCAGAAGATCGAGAGCTGCTCTCAGCAGGACGTGGAGCTCCACATCGAAAGGGTTGGTGTACTTTCAGCTAGTCGCACAAAAGAACACAGCCCCGCTTTTAATGCACAGCAGGTTCCCGTCACGTCTAAATAAAAACACTCGTGTTTCTTTCGCCTGACGGAGCAAATACAAGCAGACTCCACGGCGTTTATGATCGCTGTTATTCCAGCAGGTGCACGTCTCAGAAGCAACAGATGTACTACAGCTAATATAAACATCACTTTATCTCCTAAAACCCAGCTTGTGTGGGGATCTTTTTGTTGTACGACTAAATATTTGGTTCATATTGAAACTTAAAAAACCACAAACGTGTGTTTTGGCAGCAGCTCAGCGTCTTTCGCTTTGTTCTTATGGAGTCCAGGTACTTTCCAGTTTCTAAACATACTTTTTTTTGTGATTTTTTTTCCTCTCCTCAGATTTTCGTCATCAGCCAGGCAGAGCCGCGCCTGCCCCTGCAGCTGGAGGATGCCGTCAGGCCTGATGGAGAGGGGGAGGAGGTGAGGACAGACGAGAGCTAAACACTGGAGATTCCTTTTCACGGGATTAACGATGATTATACAACACGTTAAAGCATTAGTTTAAGGGTCCGTCGTGCACAAACGGTCGCCGTTTAACACGTTTAGGCGGGATTTGTAATAAAAAATTTAACAATTAGGTCCTGCTTTAGATAAAACACCAGAACAATGGGGATTTGTGTTTTTGGCAGACGGAAAGGTCTCGTAATTAAATCTGATTACCTTGTTTGATTCACTCCACTCAATGAAAATGGTGATTTTATCACACTTTGTTTATCAGGCTGCCAGCAGCCAGTGTTTGGGGATTTCTGTGGATTACAATAAAAGAACTGAGCACTTTTCTCCTTTAGAGAGATTCCTGATGCAGTAAAGACTTTTTATTCCCAACCACGGTAATTATGGATGTTAATTTGTGAGGCTGCTGTTGTGGGGAGTGAATGAGTGCTTCAGCTCTAATTTATTTTAGCGTGTAGGTGTGATTGATTGTTCACTTAAAGATTTTTTCTTTTAAGTTTGGGTTTGTAACGCTGCTGCAGAGGCTTTAGCGAAGCAGTTTCCAGTAGTTACTGTCTCCTAATGTAGAAATGACCTAAAAATAAAGGAGCAGTCGATTGGAAGCGTTTTTATTTTTATTTAGCTGTCTTATGGGAGTAGAGGTGGATCACACTTAAACACCCAGAGTAAACTCATCACAGTCTGTATCAAATCACACATCACCGTATCACTTGAAGTATGCAAATACAGATCTGCAGAGCCACCTGTGATTATTTGTACGCTAACGTCTGCAGCTGCAGCAGCACCTCGGGTGTTTTCTGTTGGGATTCAGCGTGTCGCTCACACACTTGCTGCAGCACCTGTCGTCCCCGGAGACGCAGACCGACTGTCTGCCTGTCTAACACACCCCCTCCTGCATGGAGCTGTTGTAGCAGGATGTGGCTACACGGGCTATTAGCTCATACCCCAGCGACTCCTCTGAGGAAGCACAGCATCCATGACCCTGGAAGCTGTAGTTCCTCCTGTGATGAAACATTTATTCTTTTATTTGTTCTTTTTTTATTGTTATTTTCCATATTTTTACGAGCTCTGTGTTTGCAGAAGTGTTTCTGTACCTTCGTTTTTAATAAATAATCCAATCTTTATGAGTTGATAGTAGGACTGGGTGATAAATTGATTTTATTAATTCATTTAAAGATTTAATTTAGGAAAATCTGGATTTTTTTTTTTCCAATCCTGGGCTTCCGTAGTTCAGAGTAAGGTCAACCCACACGTCTCATAATGCGTACAACGCCGTTTGGCTAAAATGGTCCTCATTAATGTTTTTCCCACAAAAAAATTCCTCAATGTTAGGATTTTAGCAGAAAGAAACATCTGCTGCTGTGTTTTCACTCGTGTTGCTGTTAGACCACCGTGTCCGGGGATTCAAGCTAGCTGCTACTGCTAAAATCGGAAAAATCAAAAATCTGATTTGGAAATAAAAATCTGAGATTTTATGGCAACACTTTACAATAAGGGTCCCTTTATTCATGTTACTTAGTGCATTATTAAGCATTAATAAACAAAAGATCCCTTTATTAATGTTAACTATTAAGTGTCCTTAAGGTTAGGACAAAGGGCCAGGGGGTGTCTGCTTAGTAATGCATTACATAATATGGTTAAGCAGTTGTTAATACTTTATTTAATAGTTTATTAATGCTTAATAATGCACTAAGTAACGTTAATAAAGGGACCCTTATTGTAAAGTGTTACCAATTTTATTTTCAAGCCATATTGCCCAGCGCGAGAAGACGGTTTTGCCCCAATAATCACTTTAAATGCTGAAATATCTCAAAAGGCTTATTTTCTTTTGTTTCTTCCACCCTTGTGAGGTTTAAAAGCTTGATAGCAATATCCACACACGCCTGACTGGACCTTTTCTACCAGACGCGTAAGCGTTGCGTAAAGCCACCATTACAGTTGATGGGCGTGTTTCCACCGGCTGAGAAGCATCGAGTTTCAGATGCATCCCAGAAGCATAGTCTGTTTTTTTACGTACTATAATTCCAGAATGCGTCAAGCTCAGCAGGAAGTAGAACACAAAAGCAGTGTAAAACATCTGGAAACTTTCAAAATAAAAGTCGTGCAGATTTCTAGTTGCTTAATTAGTAAAGAAAGTACGTCAGAACAGAAACTAAACCACAGACCTTTATGGATACATGCTACCATCTTTCTCCTTGCTTGTTATTGCGTGAACCTCGTGGGACCCGCTCCGTAGAACGCTTTCTCTGCCATTTTGCATCTGAAACACCGGTGGTAAGGGAGCTCATGGGTAAAACACATCTGTTACGTGCTGCTTACACATCTACACATCCAGTGGAAAGGCTGGGTTAGCCTGAACACCAGGAGCAGAGCAGTTCTACATGAATTATATCGTCCTGATGATGTTTGTGGTTCTCCCTCAGGAAGGACGAGCCACCGTTAACCAGGACACCAGGCTGGACAACAGGGTGATCGATCTTAGGGTAAGTTGCTACTGGGGGTGTGTATCGGAGAGAATCTGACGATAAGATAAATATGCCGCAATTCAGGGGAGACGATACGATAAATTGTGATATTTGAAGCCAGACGTTATTTGAAAATTTTAAGACAGAACTAATTGGAAAAATTCCGGTCAGACGTTTCCAAGACACATCCAGTGTTATCGCGAGATCTCGTTTCTGTCGGAATGAAGGCGGTAAATCTGCTGCCACCTAGCAGTCACAGTTTGAACTGCACAGTAAATGTTTGCATGTAAATTCTCAATAAAAAAATTGATACACAACTTTTAAATATTTCCTCAGTATCATAACATAATATTGCAGCATATTGATGTTTTCTTTCATCCCTAGTTACTACCTGAACAAAAAAAAATTGGAAAATGAAGAAACTCGTGTTTTACAATAAAACCATTACTACCCTCCAAACCCGAGCAATCCTCTCCGGAAGTGAAAGGGCTCGTCTGAGATTTATCGAGCTGTGTGTGGGAGACGTGTTAAATCTATGTGAGCTACAGAAGCAGAGCGCCACGACGTTTTAGTGATTTACTAAGTATGGATGACGCGGCTGGCAGGAAGGCAGCGACGCCACAGCTCAGAGGCTCCGAAGCCTCCCAATAACACCTGTTTCTGTAGCGCGCTGCACTTTGAGCTCGCAGAAGAAGGTCTGTCATCAGTTTCACACTTAAAAGCACGGTGAAGCTGTAAAGTGGTTCCCACACTGGCAGACAAACACTCCAACTGGGACCAATAAAACTCTTCCAAGAATAGTTCGGTTCCTCTGAAACCCCCCCGGAGCCGTACTTAAACATCAGCTGCTTCACAATGAAACTCAGTGGAAAAGAATCAAGGCTCAAACTTCCCAATACTGATTTTCCATTTTCCTCTGGTTTAATCTGAGATTATTTTGGGGATTTGAAACCTTGCTGTGGTCTTTTATCACCACAGTCGGGGTTTCAGACCTGCACCGCGTGCAGCTGAGTTGTAGCTCACAGTCGGGTACGTTTGAAAGGAACTGCAGAGCTAGAAGAGCTGCCAGCTTGAGGATATTACCCACCACCTACCCATCCACCATCACACCTACTCTCTGCAGACGAGTCGTAAACAGGAAGCGCTTTCGAAGGTTTGAACGTGGCGTCGCGCTCAGACTGCCTTCGGCTCGATTTTCCCAGGTTTAACGAGGGGCTCTGTGACAGAAATGAGTCACAGCTTTGCAAAGGTGTTAGTAAAAGTGTTTCTGAGGTGGAAAGTTTGATATTTTTCTTCACTTTTTGTTTTTTGAACTGATTGCAGCTTCAAGTTTCAGGCTTTCAAATGCTTTTTACCCTCATTTAGTCAAATCAGGCCTGTTTAGGAGTGGACAGGCAGCAGACGACAACTCCTGAGATGAATCAGTGGCTGTAGGGAGTGTACCTCTACGTTTCTGTTTGCTCTGTCGCCCGACCGTTAGAACTTTGGGGGTTTTTACTAACCGTAATCCTGATTCACTTAGAGAAGTTTACTCCCTGCTTGGCTTTCAGCGTTCGCACCGATAATGACGGGTTTTGGGTTCCCGAGGCTCTTGCCGGGCTCGCGTTCAGGTCTCGCCCTCGCCAGCAAATGAATGTTTCAACTTTCCTGCAGACAGAAGGTGCACGAAGAGAGGGAGGGAGAAAATAAAAAAAACAAACTGGCAGTCGTGTTTTTCACATCTGTTGTGATTGTGTAATGAATCCAATGAATCACTCCAAGTGTGGTAATGGCCCTCTGCTTGTGGCTCGTGTGTGTGTGTGTGTGTGTTTTCTCCTAAAGACGACCACCAGCCAGGCCGTCTTCCGCCTGCAGTCGGGAGTCTGCCAGCTCTTCAGAGACACCCTCACCAACAAGGGCTTCGTGGAGATTCAAACCCCTAAAATAATATCAGGTAAAAACGCTGCAATCAATGTTTAACCATTGATGTTTATGGCCGTTTCCATGGAGACGCTCATGTTTCCACCGCGCCACCCGCAGGTGTCCGATGACTCACCGTGTGACAGTTGTGAAGCCGACTTCCCCCACAGACGCTTCCAGGTTGCAGATTCAATTCATGATTCAGTCCCGTAAACGGCGAGGTGTAAAACCCAAAACCGTCGCGTATGTTCAAGCTAACGGTCGACAGAACGTCTAACCTGATGGAGTTTAATTATAATGCACATTTTCACACATTCTTTTGATGTAGGACAAGAAAAAAAGGCTAAAACTGAAAATTCTGAAGGAAACTGGGACTTTTTCCACATTCATAAAGGTTCAGCTAAAACTCGGTTTAAGCCTTAAAGAGAAGGAAATCACTTGTTTCTACACGTTATTGCCCCAGAGCGTGGTTTTACTCCAGCCTGCGGTCTCCCACGTGGTTTTCAAATTCAAAATGATCTAAGCCGCCTTCGCTTCCTCTTCTCGTGAACCAATGGTCGTGCGTCTAGCTCAGGTTTAAAAGTGGCGCTCTTTTCTCTTTTGGCGGTACCTGCCAAACAACACTCTGTACTTTCTTTCTTCCTCTCAAAACCACATCTTCCTGCGTGCCTACGCCCATCACACATGCCCCCCCAACCATGCTTTTGATGACATGGGGATGTCAGACTGCGTTCGATGACGTCTGAGTCAAACAGAGAGCTGCAGATGTGACATGCACGGCTGCACCGTGTTATATAACCGACACGTGTCGAGAGTCACGTGGTGGATGTTCAGAATCGTTTGGTAAACATCTTCTGTGGTTAAGGAGGAACATTTGCTCTAAGTTGGTTCATTTAAGGTGGATTTATTTGATAATCAGGTGAAATGAGACGATCATCAGCTCTTTAATGTGCCGTTTGTCCTCTTCTAGCTGCCAGTGAAGGTGGTGCCAACGTCTTCACCGTGTCTTACTTCAAAACCAGCGCCTACCTGGCCCAGTCCCCTCAGCTCTACAAGCAGATGTGCATCTGTGCTGACTTTGACAAGGTCTTCTGCGTGGGTCCAGGTACAGAAGGATGAAAACAGTGAAAATTCCTCCCCTCTGACACCTTAAAGCACTTACATGCAGAACAGCAAGACGAGCAGCAGGAGTGTAATGAAAGAACGTAGACCCCATTAACTGAGACGACACGTTTCAAATGTGTTGAAGTCGGCCAGTCGTCCCTCAGGTGCTTTCACCGCGGTCGGCGGTTACAGACTCAGAGGGACTTGTAAAAGTTTTCATATCGGGAGAATCCTTTATGTCTTTAGCTGAGCTAACACTGCCACCATCTGATTAGCCAGCAGACACTTTTAGTTTTCATCTCTTCCTGCTTCGCACAAACATTTCTGCTGTTTTCTCAGATTCTCACCCCGGATTCACGTGGAGGGTTCGGGTCGTTTCATCCGTTTCTGTCCCTACAGCAGACAAATCAAAGGGCTTAGGGTCATTACTGTCTTTCAGGTGCTATTGTACTCGCTGCTGTTGCCGTAGTTACGGTCGCACGGAGTCAGTAAAAAGGAACGGGAGTCATCTCTGTGGTCAGAGGTGCGGCTCTGTTCAGATTTAGCCTCCGCCATATGAAGGGAGGAAAGAAAAGCGGGAACAAACGGATGTAAAGATGCTGCCGGTTGCTGCTCAGAGGAGGAAATGTCATCATTTGAAATAGTTTTTTTATTTATTCCCGCTTTGTCGAGGCGTATGCAGAAGGTCGGCTGCAAAAAGCTTCAGGTCGAAGCTTTGTGCATTCGTACAAAAGCAGAACCATGAAGCGTTTCTTCTGCCGCCGCCGCCGCTTTATCGCTGCTCTTTATTTTGTTTTGACGTTGATGTGAAACCGGTTCAGTTTTCAGGGCCGAGGACTCCAACACCCACCGTCACCTGACGGAGTTCGTGGGTCTGGATATCGAAATGGCCTTCAACTACCATTACCACGAAGTGATCGAGTCCATCACTGACACCATGGTGCAGATATTCAAGGGCTTGAGAGACAAGTAAGACACCGTGTGGATTTATGTCCAGAAACCCAAAGGAACGGCTGCTGTGATGTTAGAAAAGGTTGTCTGGGGGAAAATAGCTAAAACTGTCCCCTCATATGGTTGAAGACCTAAATATAAATATTACTCAGGCTTCTGTCACTCTTGGAGCCACGTTCACCTCCAGAGCTGCAGGCGGGACGCTCATCTGAGCAGCCTGTTGAGAAAAAGGGATTTTCTCTAATAAAGATGAATTAGTTCCTAACCTTCTGGTGTGGCTTTATCGCCCTCTGCTGGTGGAATCGGATGCTGCAAGAAGACAGATGCTTGAGTAAATCATGTTTGAGAGTTTTAGCAAATCCTGAAGAATCAGAGTTAAACTAAACATCTGATCTGATGTTGTCCAACTTCCTGCTGCTGCTTTCTTTCATCTTGTGACTTGTGTTCCTCTTTCTGAGGAGACTTGGACCGTTTTTATCCTCATGACTGTCCAGACTTTCCTCTGACGTGTGAATTTATTTTGAATCCACTCCTGACTAATGTTCCACCGCTGCAGACACACATGACTGGACCTTTTTTGACAAATTAGATTTTTTTTTTATTTCAAGTTTTGCAAAACGGATGTAACGTTTGAATATAACGACGATGCATTTGTGTGCAAACGTTAGCTTCCAGACGGAGATCCAGACAGTGAACAAGCAGTTTCCGAGCGAGCCGTTCAAATTCCTGGAGCCCACGCTCCGGCTGGAGTACACGGAGGGCGTGGCCATGCTGCGCGAGGCCGGCGTGGAGATGGGAGACGAGGACGACCTCAGGTCAGGTTACGCCACGCTCACCTTTTGCCCTCAACACCACGTGTTGCCAGATGACCGAACTTGATGAAATCAGTTTAAACAGTTGATTTATGAAGCACCTGTTCCAGGTAATCATATTAAATCCTGTTCCTTCTGTAGTACACCCAATGAAAAGCTCCTGGGTCGTCTGGTGAAGGAAAAGGTTCGTTCTAGTGTGTTTTTTTATTTTTGTTTTTGTGTAAATGCTTAAAAATGTTAAGTTTGGCCTCGTTTGATTGAAAATGTAAGAAAAGTGAGTTAAAGGTGGAGAAACTAAACATTCCACAGGGAATTCTTCACATTTCTGCCTTTATTATAACAAAACCAACCACATTCTTTTCCTACAGACTCTGATTTAAGCAGGAATTTAGGATTTTAGACCTATAACATGCAGCTTTTTCCTGTTGTTTTGAGTGTTTTTGTTATTTTCAGTACGACACTGACTTCTACGTGCTGGATAAGTACCCTCTGGCAGTTCGACCGTTTTACACGATGCCCGATCCGAACAACCCTGTAAGCGTCTCGCTCAGACAAAACAAACCAGATTTCTGAGAGACTCGTTCAACTATTTCTCTTTTTATTTATTTATAGAAATACTCCAATTCCTACGACATGTTCATGCGGGGCGAGGAGATCCTGTCTGGCGCTCAGAGGGTTCACGACCCCGAGCTGCTGACTCAGAGGGCTCTGCATCATCAGATTGGTGAGAGGATGATTTGTTTCCCTCTAGAGGTGAAGAGTTGCAATTACAAGAGCAGAAACAGAACTGGGTGTCTTATTTTGATGCTGTAGATCTGGAGAAGATCAAGTCGTACATCGACTCCTTCCGTTTTGGAGCTCCCCCTCATGGTGGCGGAGGCATTGGTAAAAAAAAAAAAAAAAAGTAGTTTTTATCTAGTTTAAAAAATCTAGTGAATAACCGAACCATCATTTCTTACAGGCCTAGAGAGAGTCTGCATGCTCTACCTCGGCCTTCACAACGTACGCCAGACCTCCATGTTCCCACGCGACCCCAAGCGCCTTACTCCTTGAACCCGACCCGGCGCGGATGAGCACGGCCCCTACTGGACTAACACGAAGATGCTGGTGGTGGAAACTAATCTAGTCCAGGAAGGAGAAGCACCACCCTCTGTCTCTAACACACCACCAAGGAGCACGATGCAGCTGTAGCAGTGAGAGGAGCTTTATTGGTCTGTGGGGGTAGTTCTCTAACAGTTATTAAAGACAGATGTAATAGAGGAGGGGTGGACATAGAAGGTTGCACACGTTTAATTCATCTTCTAATCCCAAACTGTCCATTTGAGGTTTAAACATGAGATTAAAACCGTTTAAACACACATCAGAGTCCGTCTGACTACCAGCACAACCCTTAGAGTAACAACTGAGTCCAACCGTGTGCCTGTAACAAGTGTTTTGTAAGTAATTCATAAGAATTAAACAAAGATAATGAAAACTAAACTGTTTGGTCTTGATTTTTTATTTTTTTTTGGGAGGGATTTTACACACAGGGATCACTCTGTAAATGACGCAATAATAAAAGGGTTTGATGTAATAGTTCTTGCACATAAATATTAAATTACAACTACACAATAATGCAATCATCTCTCTTCATTCATGTTTCAAACGATGCATCAAAGGAGCTCCAGTGTTGCTCATATATAAATAAAACTATGTACACATAAATAAAATGTTTACACAAGTGATTACGTACTCTGGTTTACAAACATATTTAACGTAATGGAGAAAATACTCTTTAGATGACAAAAGTCGAGGCTTATTCCGTTGCTGCTCCGCTGATCTGAAGGATGAAGAGGAAGATGTTGACGATGTCGACGTAGAGAGAAAGCGCTCCGTAGATGTACTCCTCTGGGCTGATGGCCAGCTCCCGGTTCCCGATGAGAAGCTGAGTGTTGTACACTAGAAACTAAAAGAGAGACTTGAGGTCACTGAAACGCTCCGCTGTGGTCATTTCCTACACAGCAAATTCAGCATGCTCAATTTAACAGAGTTGATTTCAACACTTTAAAGTGTCTATAGGGGTCCACACCAGAAAGAGTTCATTTGACTCTTTTTGGAGAGTTGGTACTTTAACTCTGATTTAGTGTCATACATCAACTCTTCTGGAGTTGACAATTTAACACTGGTGTTAGAGTTAATATAGTAACTCTAACACCAGTGTTAAATTGTCAACTCCAGAAGAGTTGGTTTATGACGCCAAACCAGCCGAGCAGACCTTGCGGGTGCCTCAAGCATAAACCAAGCTTTAGCGGGAAGAACACCAGACAAATGTAACACTGTATATCTATGTAGAGTAAGGGGAGTGCAGGAAGGAGCTGGTCTAGGAGGTGTTCTCTGAAGAGCTGGGTCTTCAAGAGTTTCTTATAGATAGACGGAGATGCTGCTGTTCTGGTAGCACTAGAACAACACAGGAAAAGAGTCTGGAAGATCTTTAGCAAGGTGCAGGCACTGCTAGCCCTTTGATGACTGGGATGACAGAGTTATTTAACGCTTTAGGTACATTTTGCTTCTCTGGCAAACTTGATTAGAAAAAAGCAGAAATAATTCTTCTAATGGTGAAGGTGGCAGACCTGAGACCTCTGACAACTAAGTAACAAAAGTATATTTGAATATGAAGGGTGGTGGTTACTGCAGATGACAAAATCAGTTATGTTAAAAACTTACATAAAAATATAATTCATATAAACAAAAAAATATATTAGAATTCACATAAAAAAATAGTCCTTCCCTGGGCTGCCACCTTACTGTGGTGGAGGGGTTTGAGTGTCCCAATGATCCTGTTGTCTGAGGCTTTATGCCTCTGGTAGGGTCACCCATGGCAAACAGGTCCTAGGTGAGGGATCAGACAAAGCGCAGCCCAAAGACCCCTTATGATGAAAAATATAAGTGGAAACAGTGTTCCCTCGCCTGGACGCAGGTGACCAGGGCCCCCCTCTGGAGCCAGGCCTGGAGTTGGAGCATGCTGGCGAGCACCTGGTGGCTGGACTTTTAGCCATGGGTCCCCCTTGCTATGGGCCCACCACCCGTGGGAGGGGCCAAGTGGGTTGGGTGCAATGTGGAAAGGGTGTTAGCCGAAGGCAGGGACCTTGGCGGTCTGATCCTCGGCTACAGAAGCTGGCTCTCAGCACGTGGAATGTCACCTCTCTGGTGGGGAAAGAGCTTGAGTTGGTGAGAAGCGCCGAGCAGGGGTGGGCATACTTCTTGCCCCCCATCGTGGTGCCTGTGTGTGTTGGGGTTTACCCTGGTGAACAAGAGGGTAGCCTCCCTCCGCCGTGTGGGGGGACAGGTCCTGACTGTTTTTGTGCTTATTCACCAAACTGCAGCTCAGACTTCCCACCCTTTTTGGAGTCCCTGGAGGGGGTACTGGAAAGCGCTCCTTCAGGTGACTCCCTCGTTCTGCTGGGGGACTTCAATGCTCACATGGGCAATGACAGTGAGACCTGGAGAGGTGTGGTTGGGAGGAATGGCCCTCCTGATCTGAATCCGAGTGGTGTTTTGTTATTAGACTTCTGTGCTCGTCATGGATTGTCTATAACGAACACCATGTTCAAGCATAAAGGTGTCCATATGTGCTCTTGGCACCAGGATACCTTAGGCCGCAGGTCGATGATCGATTTTGTTATTGTTTCATCTGATCTGCGGCAGCATGTCTTGGACACTCAGGTGAAGAGAGGGGCGGAGCTGTCAACTGACCACTACCTGGTGGTGAGTTGGCTTCGATGGTGGGGGAAGATGCCGGTCAGACCTGGCAGAACGTCTGGCAGAGTCTCCTGTCAGAAGGAGCTTCAATTCCCACCTCCAACAGAACTTCAAATGCGTCCCGACTCCAGGGGGAGGCAGAGGACACTGAGTCCGAGTGGGCCATGTTCTGTGACTCCATTGTCAAGACGGCTGACCACAGCTGTGGCTGCAGGATGGTCGGTTCCTGACGTGGCAGCAATCCCCGAACCTGCTGGTTAGGGATACTGTCAAGCTGAAGAAAGAGTCCTATCGGGACTTTTAGGCCCGTGGGACTCCAGAGGCCGCTGATGGGTACTGGCAAACTGTCATAAATGGATACAAGTGAAGATGAGCTCAAATGATTTTCTTGATGCTCTGAATTATTTAGCTTTTTAAACACGTTTGTAATGTCAAATCTGAAATATCTGGGCTCACATGTCCTGACAAATTGCTATTTTGTGGTTATGAAGCTGAAAAGTTTGGAACCATTGCTCTAAACTAGTTTTTTGCACAAACTGTTTGTGTGAATTGCCTTTAAAGCCTTTGTTTTCAAATACTGCTGACTAGTTATGGTGACTAACTTAGTGATATTTTAGCTTGCCATAAAGTTACAGTTTGCAGGTGTCAACAGCTTACAGTTATTATCATACAACATTAGAGAGACGTGGCTTCAGTGGCGCCCCAAGGGGTGGCCATGGCTGGTTGAGGGACATCTAGTAAGGACATTTTTCTTTATATAGCTCTTATCACAGAAAAAGAACCACAAAGTGCTTCACAAAGATCAACAAAACAAATCATAAAGTCATAGAATCATAAAATTATATTAAAACAAACCAACAAAATATCATAAAAGAAATTAAAATAAAAAAAAAAGTTATAAAATTATAAAACAAATAAAATATGATTATAAATTCAAGTTAAAGCCCCAGTGTGTAATATTTTTACCTGTTTACTACCAAATTCTGTGCATCCAGTGCACAAACTTGTCCTTTTTCATTAATATTTCTCACCAACATCAATTCTAAATATTCCTCTCAGCTTCAAATTTTACATTTTTAATACATAAATTGTGGTCGACGCTCCATGGTCATCCTCCATCTTGAAATACGGTAGCTATTTAGGGACATATGAGCTCCACGTTATGCGTTTGCACTATGACTGTAACCTGACAGAAACAGCAGAGGGCAGCAGTGCGCCGTGGAAGCATGGCGTCTGACAATTCAACTAAGAAGAGACGAGACTAGCTGTTACACCGTTGCTGTACTTTGTTAGTTTGAATAACAAACAATGAAATCAAAAGACACATCAAATATGTCAGGTCTTATTGATTTCCAACACTCAGCAGCCACATATGAACCCTGCCCGCAACAGCTAGACACCAGCATCCAAGTGTTGTTCATGACTCACCTCAAGCTGATCATTTCTTTTCTTCATAATAAAGCTCCCAATCCGGTCCCAAAGTATCAGTTCCAAAGTCCTTCTTCAAGAAAGTTCCTTCTATTAAAGTCTCTCTTACCGCAGCCTGCCGTGTCTCTCCCAACACGCTTCAGCGGTCGTCTGCTAGCCGGTGGCTACGTTAGCATTAGTTACTTTATTTCCACAGCGTGTCCACGGCTCCAGCCAAACCTCATCGGCTATCCGATCGCTAAACAGCCAGTGGTTGATGTTAGCTCCATCTCGATCTTCACTGCGGCTCACACCGTGTGCCACGATCAGCTGATGGCTAACCGGCAGACTCTTGTTTACTCTGCTGCTCTGATCCACATGACACCGGACGCCACAGCTGATGCCACCCCTCCTCCATGTGTGAAACTCTGAACTCCATGGCGCTAAAGCGTCACAATTTTTACCATGATTTCTATGAATATCCCACATGGGACCTTTAAAAAAGAATAAAAACACAAAAGATTGAAGTAAAAGCAGCTGATCTAGGGGGACAATCAGTGACTCTGGTGGTGTTTGAGGTGTGTTTGGTACCTCTGCTAGTTAGAAGGCATCTAGCTTGGTGCTGGTTGAGGTGGACCCAGACCCGTGAGAACTTTTGTTTGTGTGTTTTATAAAATCCACGGGTGATGCTGCAGTTGCTCTAAGGTGGGACGCTCTGGGATGAAACTCTTACATTCTGGAGAGAGCTTCTTGCTAATTTTCAGTTTGATTTTGATCAACTCCATGGAGTCAAACCGTCTGTCATGCAGCATCTCATACAGAACGACCCCAACCTGCCACACAGTTGCTGTTGCAGCATTGTAAATGCCTTGGAACAGCCATTCAGCTGGGGCGTGTATCCTGGTACCGTAGAAGTAGACGTTATCATATGTTTGGTTGGTGAAACAGCTCAATCCAAAGTCGATCAGGCAAAGTCATGGGACGTCTGATCCCGTTTCAGTCAAGACGTTTTCTGGTTTGATGTCTCTATGGAAGATGTGGTTCTCCTCCAGCTGTTTGGCAACATCAAGCAGCTGTTTTATAATTATCTTGGCCTGATTTTCCTTTAGTGGCCCTTTGTTATTTTCAATGTACCACAAGTGATCCACTGCAGGCACTGGTCTCTCCATCACCACGATCAGTTCCTGGTTCAGATCGTACCAGTCCAGGAGGGAAACTGGTGCTGAAGTTCCTATTGAACTGGTTCTTTCTGTCTCCAATTTTTGCATAACAGCTACCTCTACGGAGAGCCGCTGCCCAGAGAACGTTATGCTTTGGTATGTATTTAATTGCTACCAGTACATTGTCTGCCCTGCGGTAGCCCCCATATACAGATCCACAACCTCCCTCACCGAGCTGATTCTGCTGCTCATATTTTGCCTCAAATAGCTTTTTAGCTGAAGATACGGCACTCTCAGGAGCTGAAAGTCTGGATCTCTTTGGTTCCTCGCCTTCTAGGGAGTTTAATTTGTCTGTTTTGATCTGATCCTGGATGGTACTGGATACATCAGAAATCTTAGATCGTTTTCTTGGAGGCTCGTGGTCAGAAACGTCTTTTCGTTTGGTTGATGTAACCAAACCACGTTCCTCTGAAGACCTCTGTGGCACCTTAATATAACTCTCTGAATCTTTTTCTGAGTAAGGGGCCACAATATTTATATAGGGGCCAAATATTATACTAACATCCTTACTTAAAGGGATATGATGCAGTTTTGGCTTGTTTTTAGCACCCCCTAGTGTCCGTTAGTGAAACCAAAAGTGAAACTTATCTCCTCGTTCGTCTTTTTAACACCTTAATCTAACTGCTGAAATGTCTCCTCAGCCTTCATTAGTGTCTACAGGAGCGGTTCATCACTAAATCAAACAAATCAGCTGTGTTCATGATCTAAAACATGCAGGAAACATGCTGGAAGCAGACTGCAGCGCCAGGCATGTCAGCTCCACTTTATTAAGTCCAACAGGGACCGGACCGCCCCTCTGAAGTTGCAAGTGCGGTATTCTGGCCACAGAGGGCGGTGGGGGTCTGAGTGATATTTCATAAAGGGGCATTTTAGCACATACTGGGCTCAAGAAAATGATTTAAAAATATGAAATAGTTGCATGGCTTTAAGTTTCAAGCTGAAACCTCCTATTGGCTCATTAGTACCACTAGTGTTGGAATGGCATCCACTTATAATCATAGCACAAAAGACAGATGAGTGACAGGACAGGGGCGCTTCAGGGGGCCAATCAGATTTCAGCCGGGACCAGTGACCCTGTGGCCCCGCCCTTAGAACCACCACTGTATCACAGTAAAGGGAAAGGCAATCAGTTTACCGGATTTCTAAAAAAAAAAAACATAAATAATTCATAAAAGGGGGAAACTCCGGATTGCTGCTTTAACAAAAACAGTATTCCTTCAAGAAGCCAGACTATCCTGAACCCGTGATATCAGAATAATGTCTTATTTAGTTGTTAGGACCACTTTGTGTTGACCTTTCAAACGCCTGAGCATAAAGAAATCACAATTCCAAGTTTTCTTAGTTCCTCGGGACATTTTAAGGTCACACAGCAGCTCTTCTTGCACAGAGCTGGGGTCAGCTGCAGAGTCTGCATAGAAAATGATTAAAAAGGAGCAAAACTCTGAAAACCCTTCAGATTAAAGATCACAACAAAGTGTAGCTCTTTCAAAAAAACTATAAATGCATTTGGTGCTCGTTCAAGACTCCTACACGGTGCTGCCCTGCTATTATTTCCTCAATAAAGTCATCGTTTTTGGGATTAGAAACAGACGACTGGACTGACGCAACACGAGGACAAGCCCACGAGTCTGAGGCTCTACAGAAGAGCAAAGTGTCAGCATGTTTATGTCTTGCAAAGTACCATGTAATTAAAGACTTTTATGCTTTTTGTTACTCAACAAACCCCTGAAAATCCCAGGATGAAACGCTCTCCTTGAAGTCGTGTCAGCAGAGACTCACCAGAGTGTAAACGACAGCTCCTATTGCAGCGTAGAGCATGTGAAGCCAGGGGACCTGTTGAATGACAGAAAAAAGACTCGTGAATGTGGAATTGGCCACACATGCAGCCTCCCGGGCTTTCTGACGAGCACAGAGGGAATAGATCAAAGCGTTTGACCAAAAGAGTCCTCACGTATTGGAAGGAGAGCACGATGGCCGTAACAATCCCAATGATCATGAGCAAAACAGCGGCGATGGCGAGAAACCCGCCGCAGGAGGTGAAGTCCACCTGTGATGAGAACCAAGTCATTAACAAGATGAAAGGGGGAGCTAATGTGCTTCAAGCCACACAAAGGAGCAGTAAAAAGCATTTGAAAGATGATGAGAGCGAGGCTAAAATAAAAAAGTGTCATGTTCCTGGCAAAAAATGAAACTTTTGCATCTCAAGTTGCATCAGGCAGAAAAGTTGGATTCAGATCTTATCCCAAGATGTTATGAATATTTAAAGGATCTCAGTGGCCCATTGTAACGTGAGACAAAGGAGTTCTTTTACACGGACAACAAAGGCATCCTCTGACAAGAGTCTGGCCGCAGAGAAACTGGTTTTATCTACCTTCGTTTGGAAGCAGAAGACCGTCACCGATATGCACACTACTGCTGTTATCCCCATGGCGAGAAACACGGCTTTTGTCTCATAATAGCTGTAAAACGTAGACGTGTTGTGATTAAAGCAAACAAAACATCATATCAGAGTGTTTTAGTGCATCATCTCAGCGTGAGTCTTTAACAAACCTCGAAACTGTTCCCGACATGTAAGAAAAGGCGAAAGTCTGCAAGAGAAAGCGTGAAAACAAGTTTTGCAGAAATCTTCAATTCAAATAAATGATAAACTCTGGATTATCTAATAACTGTGGGGTGCCATTTGTAAACAGTCATAACTTAACAGCAATATTTTGGGTTATTTAGCCTATCATAAGAGAAAAAATGGGAGTTCATTTTTCAAACTCATATTTTCACCATGTTATTCATAAATTTCCCAAATAAATATTTAGTTGGGAAGCTAAATATTTAATTTAGAGGTAAATATTTATTTTACAAACTAAATATTTAGGTCAGACCTAAATATTTGGTTTGTAAAATAAATATTTAATTTACTAACTAAATATTTATTTTGGAGCTAAATTTAATTTACAAACTAAATATTTAGTTTATAAACTAGCTCCAAATTAAATATATATTTTCCAAAATAAATATTTAGATCCCAGCTAAATATTTATTTTGGGAATAAACCTAAATATTGATTTTGCAAACTAAATGTTTAGCTCCAAAATAAATATTTAGTTGGCCAGCTAAATATTTAATTTATAGGTAAATATTTATTTTACAAACTAAATATTTAGGTCAGACCAAAATATTTGGTTGTAAAATAAATATTTGATTTACTAACTAAATATTTATTTTGGAGCTAAATTTAATTTATAGGTAAATATTTATTTTACAAACTAAATATTTAAGTCAGACCAAAATATTTGGTTGTAAAATAAATATTTATTTTACTAACTAAATATTTAATTTGGAGCTAAATTTAGCTTACAAACTAAATATTTAGTTTACAAACTAACTCCAAATTAAATATATATTTTCCAAAATAATATTTAGATCCCAGCTAAATATTTATTTTGGGGATAAACCTAAATATTGATTTTGCAAACTAAATGTTTAGCTTCAAAACAAATATTTAATTGGGATCTAAATATTTATTTTGGAAAATAAATATTTAATTTGAAGCTAAACATTTAGTTTGTAAACTAAATATTTGGCTCCAAATTAAATATTTAGTTAATAAATTAAATATTTATTTTACAAACTAAATATTTAGGTCAGACCTAAATATTTGGTTTGTAAAATAAATATTTAATTTACTAACTAAATATTTAATTTGGAGTTAAATTTAGTTCACAAACTAAATATTTAGTTTACAAACTAGCTCCAAATTAAATATATGTTTTCCAAAATAAATATTTAGATGCCAGCTAAATATTTATTTTGGGGATAAACCTAAATATTGATTTTGCAAACTAAATGTTTAGATCCAAAATAAATATTTAGGTGGAGTCAGTGCTTCAAGAACTAAATATTTAGGTCAGACCTAAATATTTAGTTTGTAAATTAAATATTTAGCTTGCTAACTAAATATTTAGTTGGGAACTTTAACATTTCTAAATGTAGGAATACCATGGTGAAAATATGACTAATGATAGGCTAAAAAAACCTAAAATACTGCTGTTAAATTATGACTTTGACTTTACAAATGGCACCCCATATATAACTGCCTCTACTTACAAATATTCCCAGCAGCACAAGATTCAACGGAAAACGCCTCCTACGTGGAAAAATCAGAGGAAATATTTCAAAAAGCATCCCAAACGGAAGCATCTCATCCAGACCCACTCACCCTGCTCACCTTGGCTCTTTGCAGCAGATGAGGATGCAATAAACCACAAAGAACACCACACTAAAAAAAAGTAACACATTTTAATGATTATTACTGCAGTATAACATCCGTAATACCTGAGATGTGGTTGTTGCTAACTCACTAAGAAGCCCAGTAGATGATGGGGTATCTGATGACAAACAGCTTCACAGGGTCACTGAAAGCACAGATACAACACTTACTGCTTTTCACTGGGCAGAAACAGCTGCTATACTGGGAGGAACTGGGATGAACTTACACAAACGTGAAGACGGCAATGACTGAAAAGGTGATGGCAAGCTGCACGGTTAAAAGGAGGTAAACCTGTGCACAAACATCCAGAATAGATGAAGAGATTGAACATTTTTTGCATTTTGGATCAGCAGCTGCTTACTTTTCTGATGAAGGCATGCCGAACAGATGTGCTTTCCCACTGGTTGCTTAGGAAATCATCCATGTCTCCTGCAGGACAAAGAGATGAAATTTACAAATAATAAAGGAGAGTCATAAAAGTCTTTAAACTCTTGAAAAACCTTGGTTGGATGCAGGCAGTCCGGATGACAAAGTGGCGATGGGAATTCCAGCTGAAGCAAAGCCAGGGCCTGAGCACACGCTGGGATGAGGGTAGGCGGCGCCCCCGTGGCCCCAGTAGCCAGGCGGGCCGAGGTACATGTCAGGACTGGGGCTGTAAGATGGAGGTGGAGGAAGAGGGGCGCCATGTTGTGGCTGACCAGGGGAATTGTCAGACTTAGGGAGGTGCAGCGCCTCCTCATAGGATGGAGGAGCATCAGTTTTAGACGTCATCAGGAGCACCTTTAAAAAATAAAGATGGAACACACCAGAGTGACACTAGACCTGTACAGCACGGATGGAAATGTGATGCACTTTCCTCAGCTAATATTTATTATGGTCACATTTCAAAATATTAATAAATACTATATTTAATTAAAATGAACAGCACAATCACACCTTCCAAGCAAAACCCAACAATTCCTTTGAGGAGTCTTGCATCAATAGAAAAAGCAGAAATCTAATCTGATAATTCCAATCTGAATTATTTTCCTGAAGATAAACAAACTGAACTTAAACATCCAAAGTTCCTCACCTTCGGGCTCTTGCCTCCGATGGGAACGCCGGGCACCGCGGTCCTCTCTGCTCAGACGTCTGGCTTGCGCCGCAGGAAGAGATGCCATCGTTGTAACTGGATATGCTCACTGAAACTCACACTGCTGTTTCTCAGAAAGCATGCCGACTGGTTACCCGTGGAACCTCTTCAATGAATAAGTAAATACACACAAATGCTGCTAAACGCAGCGGTCAGACTTTAAAATAAACATTTTCAGGGGCTAACCTAACTTAAGTCCTTATCTAAGGAGGACATGCTTCATAAATATAGACCACGTTTATTTGTTATCTTAGATCTGTCATAAAAAATATTTAAGTATATTTTTAAACATTTTCATTTCTTTAACTCATTCTTAATAAATCACAGTCATGAAATGTATTTTAACGAAATTTAATTAATGATTTTTTTAATGAATCTCAATTGAAATATTTATGTATGTCACTGAGGCTAACCATTTTCAAAATAAAAGTATAAATCCCAATAGTTTGCGATGCGATGCACGGCTAGGCTAAACTCTCTCAGAGTTACCACAGCAACCAATTTGGTGTGCCTCCCCAAAATTTGTGGTACTTCCACTTTTTAGTTAAGGTGCAGCTTTCAAAGTAAAAGTTGACTTCCTGTTTGTGCTTTTTCACATTTATAAACTTTTAAACCTTTTTACATTAATGAAAAAAACATGCATAAAAAGTATGTAATGATGTTAAATTAGTAACCAGCGTGCTGTAGGTTCACGCCCCGCTCAGTCTTTTGCAGTAGTTGTTTCCTTGGGCACACGTCACCCAATTTGCCTGCTGGTGGTGGTCGGCGGCATATATGATATCTATGGTCGGCGGGACCGGTGGCGCCAGTGTACGGCAATCTCGCTTCTGTCAGTGCGCCCCAGATCAACTGTGGCTACGCTGTCTCACCACCACCAACATGTGAATGTGTGTGTGCATGGGACTGTGTTGTAAAGCGCTTTGGGGGGTTGTAGAACCCTACAAGGTGTTATATCAAATATCATATAGTCGCCATTTTATCATTACTACCTTTCTTGTTATTACGAGATATTAAACGTGTTTTTATGTGAAACTTTATGGTTAAAACAACTTCATGTCATTATCGCAACTTTTCTTGCACCTTTAACATTGGCTTCTAGCCCAAAATAACATTATTATTATTTATTATTTTTTCATATTGACATCAATGGTATTTAGAGTCCCCGTCCCAGTCCCACTCCACTCCAGTTGGTGGCAGTAACGCACCAAGAAGTGGCTTGCTAACCACCACAACATCTCAAAAGCCCTTTCTATAAGACACATCATGCCAGCAAATCAGCGTAATATTATTATTTGCGGCATTCGTGCCGCCACGCTTGATAGTAATATTGCGGTAATATTGCGGCTTCGCCGGTCTAATAAATGCACATTAAGCCTTGGCGCAAAAGAGAGTGGTGTCATGATCACGTGATGAATTAATGCCGAAAAGTAAACACGGGCTTAAGTTTTGTTTTTGTAAACAGAACCAGCTGAGATGATAAACTGAAGCGATGCGGTGCTCCGGGAGCTTCTCTCCGTTAGATCTGCAGCTCAGATCACCTGACAGTTCACAGGGATGGTGGACGGCACACCTGTAGCTGCTTGTGGAGAAAAAAACTTAAGGAGCGCAGTTTTGATCGCAATAAAAAGCAAGTTATGTCCAAGATAAACGAACGTCCGTGACAGTGCAGATACCGCCCCATAACCCCTTTATTCCGCCATGGCGTAATCTTTTATAAAACGGACATGATTGCGCAACACGGTCCGAGCTCTTATAAACGACCTTAGGCTCCCAGATGCCGCCTTGGCGTTGCGGCAAATTGGCCGCATTGTTTTATAAAAAGGGCTAAAGAAGAAGAGAGAAAAAATGGTCACGGCACAATGTGAAACTCACAAATTGACTAGAATGCAAAAAAAAAAATAAAAATAAAACATTTGGTAAGGGGTGACACCCTCCACCCCCACCCAAAAAAAGAGCATAACCATTGGTGCCACCCATGCATAAACAATTGTCCCACGTGGGCCACCCCATTTTCAAAGGCCTGCACACGCCACTGCTTTTCGGTGCATACCTCCATAGATATATATCTATGCATACCTCTAGCTGATCCAAACTCTCCACCAAGGAGATCCAATCTGGCGCGCTCTCTGTGATTGGCTCAAGTGCGACGACGTCATCACGTTCCGCTCTGAGGCTATGGCGTTTCCTGACTGGATGTTTTCATTGGCAGCCACTGCATCTTTCTTCTGTTTTATATGTTTGTGTGTTCGGTACAGACGCGCTGCTCGAGTGTTTTGGGGGAAATTACTGAGCAGGATAATGGCGCGCACGGAGAGGCCATTGTTCCGGATAGCGTGAGTGCTACACGAGTACCTTAAATGTTGCGTTTCTAACTAAGCTGTTCCGTAGCACAGCTTACCGTTAATGTCTCGTAGCGTTTCTGTATTTTTCCATCTTGTCTGGTGGTTTTTAAGTTAGTTATAACACATCCATCAGATTTGTGGCCATAAATGGTAATAGTTACAGCGTTTATTCGATGTATTTGCTCGAGTCAGCATCTGTTTACATCTACGCTGGAATATGCTCCAGCTGCAGCGCTACTTCCGGTTGGAACATCTTCATTTTAACTAGTTAAAAATGGCGTTAATTTTTGATTTATTTGGTCGTATTTTCTTTAGTTTCGCGTATAAGATGATAAATATACATTATATTGTTTCTAACCTTAATAAAAACATATAAAAGGCTCTTATTCCCTCCTTAGATACACTCTCTACACCAGGACCAAACTTGGATATTTGTACTACAAGAGGCAGATGAGAAAAGCCAGGGAACAGTACCCAGCTGGACATTCCACGTGTTATCCTATGGAGTTTAGTGGTATGCATCACATGGGTATAAATAAATATTATTTACCAGATCCTCAGAGCATTCATGTCCTTCTCGTCTGCCCACAGGTATTAAAATAATTCCCATCTCAGTGCTGTCTGACAACTACAGCTACCTGATCATCGACACATCCTCCAGTGTAGCAGCAGCTGTTGACCCTGCTGACCCCCAAACAGTTCAGGTGAATGTTTCTCCTGGCGTTTCTGCCTTTAAAGAGTGTTTGGTAACACTTTACAACAAGGGTCCCTTTATTAATGTTAGTTAGTGCATTATTAAGCATTAATAAACAAAGGGTCACTTTATTAACGTTTCTGATATTGTTAACTATTAAGTGTCCTTAAGGTCAGGACACAGGGCTGGGGAGGGCTCAGCTTAGTAATGCATGATTTAATATGGTTAAGCAGTTGTTAATACTTTATTTAATCATTTATTAATGCTTAATAATGCACTAATAGGCCTTCCACACTAGCATCGACTCTAACCGCCCTATATAGGGTAGCAAGTGTCCACATCAGCGTAGCCTGGATTTTTTTCCATGCGCAACCGGTCATTTTTTCAGCCTTCTTCCCAAGGCAGTCTGCTTCGGGCTGAACTGGTCCAACACACCCACTGCCGACTGATTGGCCGGCTCAAATTCACACCTACCATTAGGGGAAACTCCGATTGGCGGATAGAATCATCCAGTGAGGGCTTCCCGCTTGCGCGATTCATTGTCATTCTGGATACTGTGGAGTTAATGAGCCTCTGACTGAAGCCAAACTCTCCCCTCACGTTTTAACAATGCAATATATAACGTTTCTGCTACTCTAAATAGTATTTTCTCTATCAAACTACAAAAAAGTCCGTCCTGGGTGGAATGTAAGGTCTTGCTCAGTGGAGGGGGCGGGGTTTGCAGAGCTTCATTCAGATTTAAAGAGACAGTACCAAAACGGGCCATTTTTGAGACTCTGCTCAGAACAGAGGTAGAGAAGGTGTCTGACAGAAACAATAATGAGGAATTCAGACCTAAGAACTGCAGTTCCACTGTATATGGACAACAACTGAATGATTTAGATGCAAAAAGGAAGATATTAAAAGCATGATATGTCTACTTTAAAGGTATCTTTTTTTCAGGCAGTCCTTAAGGAGGAGGGAGTAATGTTAGAAGCTATCTTATGCACGCACAAGCACTGGTGAGTCATTTAGCTTTTTATGCATGTGTAAGTTTGAAGAACAGACCTTTAACTTGAATTTCAGACTTTTATAATGTCAACTTTCAAGAATGTAAAGTGTGGATGTTCTCCTTAATCAAAACATCCATTCTCATCCATTTTTAGGGACCACAGCGGGGGCAACAAAGGCCTGAAACGGCTCCACAGCTCATGTCGAGTGTACGGAAACGCCGCAGATAACATCCCTGGCCTCACACAGTAAGTCCTGTCCCATGTCCTCTGTCAGCACTCCTAGCAGCTGACTTCACAGTAAATTATCGTGGTATGATAAATGCTGCTGTTTAGCCTCTGTGGGAGTTAATCTGGAAAAGTGAGTCATGCTATTATGTAAGAAATAATTATTAGCTATACAAACGTGCTTTTTCTAGGTTTATAATTCTATTTTTCTCTCTTGCCAGTCCGCTCTCACACAAAGACTCAGTAATCGTTGGTCGAATGAACTTTAAAGCCCTTTTCACTCCTGGACACACGGTGGGTCACATGATCTATCTCCTGGACGGCCAAGCGGTCGGTGCCCCCTCCAGCCTTTTCTCTGGTGACCTGGTGTTCCTCTCTGGATGTGGTGGGTTGCACAGCATTTAAAGCTTGTTTCGTTTTTGTTTTTATGTGTAAATAATTTCCTAAGGGAACATAACTTTACGAGATTCTCTGATAAAGTGAAATTTTCACATGTAATTTGAGCCCTTACTCCTAATCTCACCATCATTATCATTTATTTGCCAAAAATATGCTAATTTCTAATTTAGTGGCTTTTGTTTTCTGTTTTTGATATTAGTCTCGACAACAAAATGGCTTTTAATTCTCTTTCACCTTTTTTATGCAGTTTTTTTCCCCTCAAGCTCATCAAGTTGCTACAGGAGGTAATAAAAGGCAGAAAATATTGTGTAATACTTAAAAAAAACACATTTACGGCCATTTCAGGTCAATTAAAGAAGAAGAAACAGTCTTTTAGCGCCTCTCAAGATAAAAATCATGAGGCGCTTCACAAGAACAAAAAGTAAAATAAAAATTTTAAAATATCAAAAAAGGGAAAAGTAAAAATTGTGATTAAAAAAGGATGTGAAAAAAGGCAAAAGGAAAATGAATAAGAAAATTAAATTATTAAATTAAATATAACTAAATTAAATATAATATTAAAAATTAAAATGAAATTAAATATAACTAAATGAATTAAAGCAACATTCCGCAACTTTTACACCTTAAAATTATGCTTTTTTTGTAAAGTTTTTGCGTCACAGTATTATCTATTATGTCCATTTTCATACCTGTGATAGTGTTGGGGGGTCCCACGTCCGTTTACTGCACTATACAGTTTTTGAGCTTCAGGTAGCGCTGGAAGTATATGGCAAGCCAAAGGGATAATAAAAGCGCGCTTTCTAAACGTGCATTATGTCTGCCAAAATGCGTCCTGAACGCGCGTTTTGATGCCAAGGGGCAAAAATTCACGTGTTCTAAAAGCGATCATTATGTCCGCCAAAACGCGCGTCTTGAATGAGCGTTTTGGCGGACATAATGCAAGTTTCAAACGCGCATTTTTTTTTATCCCTTTGGCTTGCCATAATTGTATAACGTAGACTCGCGGTTTAGCAGTGACAGATTCACCAAAGAAAGCTATAAATCCCTTATCAGAGGAATCTAGGAAAAGAAAAGGAGAACGTCATAGAGCAAGAGCAAAGACCAGAGTTATTATTGGGCCGTCTTTTCCTCGCTGGAGAGCTCTTTTAGAAAGAACAGCATGAACTACGGACTCTGACCTAGCCATGCTGCTAATGGCTAGGTAAGTAATAAACGATTTCACCAGGGTTATTGTGTTTGGTCGGGCATAAAGTTGTTATACAGTCCTGATAAAACTATTTATTCAACGTGTGGAGGTGGAAAAGTTTGTTTTCGTTGTTTTGCCTGACATTAGGAATGTAAACATGCCTCTTATGCCCGAGAGAGAGATTTAATGTTACGACAGTGACGTTACGCAGCAAGCCTCTAGAGGGCGACAGAGACCATATAACTGCAAAGTTGCGGAATGCTGCTTTAAAAGGGTATCCCAGGCAGGCAGAGAAATAAAGATGTGTTCCAAATCAGAGCTTTCTGCTTTTATTTTACTTTCACAGAGTCCCATTCATTTATTTTTCCTAATAAAAGCATTTATAATGTATTTTATTCATACACATAAAATTTAAAAGTGTTATTTTGGGGTGTTGGTCCAATTTAACACTAAAAATAGTTAATTTAACACTAAAAAGAGTTACATATTTGATATGTAACACTGACATGAAAGTTAAACCCAAGTGTTAAAAAGGAGTGTTTCCTAATTAACTCTGTAGGTGGACAAAATAACTCCTGAGAAAGCGGTGTTAAATTCAGTCAGTCAGAGTTACTACATTAACTCTAACACCAGTGTTAAATTGTCAACTCCAGAAGAGTTGGTTTTTGACACTAAATCAGAGTTAAAGTACCAACTCTCCAAAAAAGTTAAATTAACACTTACTGGTGTGGACCCATATAGACACTTTAAAAGTGTTGAAATCAACTCTGACAGTGTTAATCTGAGCATGCTGAATTTGCTGTGTAGTTGTCCTGTTTTATCCCTGTAAAAACGTGTTCATCTGATCTTTTTGTCTCCAGGGAGAATGTTTGAAGGGAGCTCCACAACGATGCTTTCATCTCTGGACACAGTTGGCTCCTTAAGTGACGATACTCTATTGTGGCCTGGTAGGAAAATCCTTTTAGCTGTTCGAGGAGGGAAAAAAAACACTTTTTTCACAGATGAGATGCTTAAAATTCAAGTTTTCTTCAAACATTTAAAGTAGCAGGATTGAGTCGTTAAATAACTGACATGCAAATTCACTGACTGTGCAGCACAAGTGCTAGTTGAGCCTTGACTCGTCTCATTATCTGCTCCTTCCCAGCGTCAGTCACAAAGCAAACTGCAGTAATTATGTACAGACTCAAACACGTCCATGATGTGCAGCAGGTTGGAGTGTTTGGCACAAACTGAACATGGAAGCAACAACGACCGAAATGACAGAAAGAAAGGAGAGAGAACAGTTTTCTCAGAGTGATCTGCAGGCGTTAAAGGATGAAGAACAAAGTCACTCCTCCTCAGGAAGAATCACATTCAGGATTTTACAGACGTGTTATGCCTCCCAGACTGCAATCTTCTTATTTTTACTTTATATCACAACTTTGGGTTTATTTTTTGTTAAATTGTTCTGTATTCTTTGATTTTTTTGTTTTTGTTTTGAACGTAAAGCAGCAGCAACAGGATGTTTCCATAAAGTTACTTATTTACAGAAGTAGAACGAGGAATTATTATTTATCTTCATCTACCTGCCCTCTTTTTATGAACATAAAATCTAGTTGAATCTAACCTCTTCTTCATTTCTTTACTCTGCGATACAAATGCAGTCAGTGGTTAATAATCAATATTTCTTGCTAATTGCATGAATCAGATGCTAAACTCTAAACTCCACTCACAAAAGATGCATAAATGGAAGATAATGGGTGAAGTAATTGTGTTAAAGCTTCTACATCGTGCTATTTTAAACCTTTCAGAGCAACGATAGTCCCAAAAATGATTAAAATATTACCCTGTGGCACTGTTGAGACGTAATTTGTTCTAAAATAGAAGTTATTTTCTGGAGACAACTTTTCAACCCGTAAATAAAACAGTTGGATTTAATGAAATCCCACCTCCATCCATGTGATTTCCACCCGTTTCATAATGTAACCCTAGATCCCCAAAGCATCACTGGCCATGAAGAAAGCAAGTTTGGCAACACGCCGTCCACCAGACTTTGTAACCATTCAGCTAGCGGCTAGCATTCTGGTTGCACTCACAGATCTGACCTCTCCATTGGGTGGTTTTTACGTTGGAATGGCACCAGTTTGAAGAAGTAATCTGTCTGAAAATCCACTCTGGTGCTGGTGAAGGTTCAACAAGCTGTGAAATGACGGTCACTGACAAACACATTCTTTTGTGAGTTCCTGATGATAAAATCCAACCATTTCTGGTGATTAAATTCTTCTTTAGGAAGACTGAACAAATTCCTGTACCTCTACAGCCAAAAACGTGTTTTCACATTCTAGGCATTATCAAAAGTGCAGACTCGATAAGAAATAAATCACTTCTTTACAACTGTGGAGATTAAATCACCCGCTTGCTGCTTGCAACTTTGAGAGAGTGGGCGTGAGTGTATACAGTCCATGGGAGGAGCATGCAGGTTAGGCACTTCGGCCCAGCCCCAACACTCGCTCTTCCACCCTTGCACCCTTCAATTGCGCGTTCCCGGCTAGGGGTGCGAGTTCGTAGGGTGTCCTGATTCTCAAGTGCGGAAGTTAACCACGCCCCTTTGGCACCCTTGATCTGCACTTCGCCCAAGTCCGCATTGATGCGGACTTCGGTGAAGGGTACTACCCACAATCCATTGCTGCGTGGGAATTTTGAGAAGAAGGTGGAGCAATGGGTCAAGTGCCTTTTCTGAAAAAATGTATTTTCAAATGAAAGAAGTTCATTTTAAGACGATAAATTATATTTATTCATCTTCTGAATGTTTTAGACTAAGATTTAATGTGGACAGCAATGAATTTAAATTTAGTCAAATATTTGTTTATTTGTCTAGAAGTTGTTAAAGATTTTTTTTTAAAAGTAGCACAAACAGCAACTGGCATCCTGGCATGCGTTGCAGTCAATGCTCACTGTCCCAATCCAACAGTGTTTTGCACACTTGTGTACTACGCACTCGAATCCTTACTGATCACTTCCTCCAAGTGCACTTCACAGAAGAATGTAGGGCGCAGTGCGAGTTTTGGGATTGGGCCTTCTTTGATGGGGATGGGTGGGGCAGGATGACGCAAACAGGCCCCATCCAACCGTTTGCAATAGCAGCTGAGCAGGAGGATTCATGCTTGAAGCCAAAATCCTCGTTGGGGGTGTTTTTGATGATGAAATAATAATATAACATGGTCAAAAGCTCAAAAAAGTAAATTTTGCATGATATAGTCCCTTTTAAACTAAAGTGTTTGTTTATAGAAGCAACTGGAAAAAATCTTTAATATATTTTATGTGCATCTCCTTTTCCAATCTCTCAGGTCATGAGTATGCAGAGGATAACCTGCTGTTCGCCGCCGAGGTTGAGCCCCATAACGCTTCTAGAGAAAACAAATATCAGTTGGTGGTACAGCAGCGAGGCCAGAAACTCTGCACGGTAAGAATGATGCATCGTCATTGTTATGCCTCTCAAGTGCACCATCCCATAAAGGGTCCATGTCTTCCTGCACCGGGGGAAACGAGGCTTATCACCTGCATACAGTTTTATGTGCTGTCAAAGCCTCGCGCGCACACTCGCGTCCCACTTCCACCTTCTGGTCGAGGCTTATGCTCGGGTTTCATCTGTGATACAGTCTACAGCAGAGCAGAGGTGTCTGGTCAGGGCTTACCTAGAATTTAGATTGCTTTTTATCTGTCTAGAGGTTGTTTCACAGCGTAATGCCACCCAAAATTTAGTTCCCATTCATTTCATAAACACATCGAGTGATCATGAATACAAAGAGCTTTTTAGTAAATTGCGAGAAAGCCAGCTGAGCCATTATTCCTTTTATTTTGAAAAATAAATCCATAAATTTAAAGCCGTACCCCGTTTTTAATCTCACAACAGCTTTAAAACGACTTACTGGCGAATGTTCTTTGAATGTTTTTGAAAAAGGAAAGCACGTCTGACATTTTTTTGGTTTGTTGTAGCAGGAAGAGCACAGGTGTTACTAATGAGATTAACACAGAGTCCATCCTATCCAAGTGTCCCACTAAGCTGTGACAGTGTGACGGCAGACTGGCACACACACGCTGCCAGGATACTCAAGCAGCTAAACAGCATTCAGATTTCATTCAGTGTCGGGTAATAATCTTTTAGGGACGTCTTATTTTTCATGTGGTTCCAGATTTAGGTTTCACAAATACATCATAATTGGGAAGGTGTTTTCTTTTCATCAAAAGTGCACGTGTCATTGTAAAAGTACAGATGTTGCTGCCAAAAAGTGAATAAAACACAATGATTATAGTTTTCTCTTTGATTTCAGAGCCCCTCCACTATCGGGGAAGAGAAGCAGTACAACCCGTTCCTGCGCAGCCACTCCACAGAGCTCCATCGGGCTCTGGGCGTCCAGCAGTTTCAGGATGAAGACTGGACCCAGTTCAGGGCGCGGGTTCTAGAGGAGCTACGGAAACGCAAAGACGTCTACAACAGGAGGTAGTAACTCAGAGGAGTGTGGTACACGCCATACGAGAGAATCGATCAGCTCAGTTCTGAGGTTTTTGGAAAAGGTTGGCATGTTTTATAAACCTGAATGGGCATTTGGATATTTTGGACTCTTACCATCCTGAATCTGTGATCATTCATCATTATTATTTCATTCTAGTATTAATAACAATCCAGATTCTTTAGTTATTGTAGGTAGATGTGTGAATAAATCAGTGCACCGTTATCACATCACACTAAAATGTAGACCTACACAAGTGCTGTTTGGTTATTTTCCATGTACACACGTAGCTGGGTTGTGGTAAAACCGAATATTCTCCCCCGCCCATCTAGGAAAAAACGTGGGTCCACTCTACCTGGTTGTAAAAAGAATCCAGTTCATTGTGAAACACATTCATCTGCATGCTAAACCTATAGGTGGCATCAGTTCCCCAAATAATTGCCGAAGAACATTCCACCTGTGGTCTTCTACATAGAGCAGTAATTGGGCTTGTAAAAACAAGAAGGTGGGTGTAAACATAGGTCGCATATCAGTGATGTTACAAAACCTCAAACCCCGGTTATTTATGTCCACAAGCTAATGCTGACAACGGAGAATCTGCCAAACTCCACCTTGGTCGGCGTTTTTGAAAGAATCGATTTTGGTGCCGTTTATCTTCACTCCCGTGTGTATGACGGGCTAAACCACAGAAAAATATCTCTGTTTTGTGGGATACCAGGCTACATGTGTACAGGGACTATCCCACAAGATGAAGATATGTTTCTACGGTTTGGCCTGTAATCCACACGAGAGTGAAGGTTAACGAAAGATTTGTCCAAAAACTCCAACCAAGGTGGAGATTTGCGAACTTTTCATTGTCAGCAGAGGCAGACTGGCAATCTGTGAGTTCTGGAGAACATCAGAACGACCAGTGTGCTCCAGGGCTGGTGGATGTGATCCGGGCAGTTGTTGGCGCTCCCCCTCCACCTCCTACCTTCTCATAGAAGTTTGGAAGTTTAAACAGCAGATTTCTTCCAACAGTGTCGTCACCTCCCGCCGGAATTTTTGTTTCCGACAGCACCCCCCCTCACCCCCGCTAATGCATACGGCCGGACAACCTGAGATATTCCAGGGATGAATTATTGTCCCAGTCTGCCTCTGATTGCCAGCATTAGCTTGTAGATGTAAATAACCAGGTTTTAGGTTGTGCAACGTTACTGCCCGAACAAAAGTGCTCTGACATCACATGTGCGACCTGTGTTTACATTTACTTGTTTCTACAAGCTAAATCACTGCTCTATGTAGAGTACTACAGGTGAAGGACGATGTTAAGGACAGTTATTTCCCACCACCTTGTCATTCCACGTCCAAGGAATGTTTTTCTGGCAAAGATGCAGACGATTTGGGAAACAGGCTTGGCATGCCTATGAATGTGCTGCACAAAGCACTGGTGGTGTGGACCCAAGTTTTATTCCTAGATGGGCGGGGCATGATGTTCGGTTTTTACAAAAACCTGGCTATGTGTGTACATGACCTTAGGTACAACCAAGTTTGTTTTTTGGGGGAGTTTGTGAAACACAAGATTAGCATTTTCCTACACCACCCGGTAGTTTTCACTGTTAGGTTCTGAATAGTTGCTCTATGGTTGAGGTTCCTCTTCTTGTCCACATGTGGTGCTGAAGTGTAGTTCTGTTTTTTTTTTGAGGAATTGATTTTGAATATTTGATATTTTTTGTAAACCATAAAGGTACTTTTTTGTTTAACAGATGGCCGCTGAAGTCTCTTTGGTACGTTGGGTTTGTGTCAGATTGTAAAGAAGACTACAAGGTTTTTGTTAAATCAAAGTTTATGACAAGAAAACCTAAAAATAAGCCAAAGTTGAAACATTTTCCTCTGTTGTCCCTCTCAGCAGACTGTCTTTGCACAACAAATTTGTTTTCATATTTAAAGGGATGTTTTTATTTTAATGAAATTGAAATAGATTCAAGAATTCAGTGTTACCTGAAGCTTGGAGAAGCACAAAGATTTCTGTTGTCTTCAGGTCAGACGTCACACAAACTCATGAATTGAAACATTTCTTTAACTCGTGAAATGTGAACAAAGATGATGAGCTGTAAACTGACTGAACTGTTGTTGAAGGGAACATTTTTGTACGAAGGCCGGAGAAATTCTGACCGGCTTTATTATGAAGGTAATGACTAGAACCAGATCAGTTCTAAGCTTCTCTGTGCAAAAGAAAATGTGACTGTAATTAAATTTTCTTTCAAGCATGAAAATGCACTGTACAGTTTAATAAAACATGTTTTTTTTTATTATTTAAATTTAAAAACTACGGAAACCAAAACTGTATGAGTTCTTGAATATGCTGTTATGCTGTGACATAATAAATGGCATTTTGGAATAATATCCAAACCTAATAAGCTCCAACTTAAAAAAAAAAGTTTAGTAAATCTTGAATTACCAAATATGTGTTTTATGTGTTGTAGAAGCTCCTTTTACAGCTATTTTAAATAATATAAAGGATCACAATCCAAGCATTTACAAAAAACTGCTCCAATGTTTCTGAACCAGAACAAAATAAATGTTTAAAATTCATAAAAGATTTAAAAAAGCTTCACATTCCTCTAAAGCAGCCTGTAACAGCACCCTCTCTCCCCTGCTGATTGTTGACTCAAATGTTATTTCATTTGTTTGATGCAGATTTTCACCTTATTTGCATGCGTTTGAGTTATGAATACCAGCACACAGGAGACGGTTTTTCTTCAGGTTATGTTTTAATGAGGAGGTATGAAAGCAGTTGTTTCTACGACTGCTGAAAATGACAGATGAGTTATTTCTTTTTCCCACTGAAACAACTTTTAAAATGTAAGCTTAACCTACTTGATGATGTGATGTGAAACAGAAGTTTGCATGATGATAAAAGAATCACATCGAGCTCTGTGGTTACAGATTTTTCTTTTTTGCTTTTTCCTGAATATTTTTAGATTTTTCATAGATAGACATAAAGATATTTAAATTTAAAAAGCTGCATTTTATAAAACCACAAATAATTTAACAGATAAACAGACATTCTCCTCAGCTTCCTCCTTCATCCCCTTCACTCTTTGTCCTCTTTGTTCCATTCATCCTCTTCCATGTTTTATCGTAATTCCTCTGTTTGGTCAAGGTATATGTACCAATATTTAATTTATTAGTAATTTATCAATACTCGGACAACAACGCCAACTGTTGCAAACAAAAGTGGTCTAGGAAATTATACACACACTGGTACCATTAAAGATTCTTCAGGTTATTATTGACTAAATACAAACTGTGTTTATGTTCTTGAAAAAAAACAAATAGATGTGAATTTTTGTTTTTCTTTTTTGCAAATTGGTCAATTTTGTTTTATTTCATTGGAATAAATGACGATATGTTGTTTTGTTATAATAATAATTCATTTGTATTGCGCTTTACATTATAAAAATCTCAAAGTGTTCACAGGAAAAAAAAGTTTGTTGCAAAGTTGGGGATATATTGTATATTTTATATGTCAAATAAATTATGGTCTTGCTGATTCTGTCTGTTTTTTTATTTTATTATTAATTTATTTTTATTTTGTTTTTGCTTGTTACATCTAAGCAGTAGGACCAAATACGTTTAAATTGCTCCCTATGCCTTTTCCAAATAAATGAATGGATTATGCGATGTGATTATGATTTGATTAACATGTAGGTGAATATGTTTAAAATTTAAGTACTACTGCTACTAAATAGAAAGTGTTATTTCACCAAATAATACTATAATTAAGTGAAATTTAGAACAGAATAGAATAAACCTTTATTATCACACAAATGAGAAATTTAAGTGTTACACAGCTCTTATAGAAAAAGGAATATAGACTAAGACACAAAATAGTTCTATATGCATAGCAATCAAACAACACTGGTATGAAGATAAAGTGTACAAAATGTACAAACCCGTATAAAAAAGTATAAAAATGTACAGAGATATGTACTCGCTTAATGTCTGTGTAAATAAATAATGCGTTTCTTAACAGTATTTACTACAGATCCTGCTTCATGAATATAATAAAACAAAAGGCGTTTTGAAATCGTCTTTTGACGTCGTTTCTGTTCAGATGAGCACCTCTCCACTCCGCTCCTGTAAACGCGCTCCACTCCGGGTTTTCTCGGTTACCTTCGCTACGTCATCGGCGCAGCGTAGATGCGGAAACCACTGCTGGAAGCTAGTCCATCAGGTTGTTCTGTCACAGATTAGCCCCTCTCCTCTCAGTCAAGATGTTGAAAGCTGTCATTTTAATCGGAGGGCCTCAAAAAGGTGAGGATAAATCTAACCTACTGTTTCTCTGTAGTTGACATGATGTGTTTGTGTGTAGTTAGGCTACAGAGAAGCTAGGTTGCTAACGCTAACAGACTAGCTGAGCTTGTTTATATGACTGACGTGGCTTAATCCGTTTATGTAAACAACACAACTTTACTAACTTGTCAGACAAACAACTGTTTTAGTTTTAGTCCTCTTAAATATTGAGTAAAAGAAATAATTTTAACGTGTTTCTATTTATAAATAGGCTTGTTTGAAATTAAACGATCATTTTTTTCAAATGCTAATTTTACTTTGACCCTTTTAAAAATACAACAAATGTGTTATCGTCATTTTGAGAGTATGTTTTATATAGAAACAGATTTCAGATCAAAAGTTTAGATAGAAATCCTGGAATAAATGTTTCGCTATGCATTCTAATCTGAAAGTTATTTGTGTGCTTTGCTTCTTTTTCCAGGCACCAGGTTCAGACCGTTATCCTTTGAAGTTCCTAAACCCTTGTTTCCTGTCGCTGGTGTTCCCATGCTGCAGCACCATATAGAAGCTTGCGTCAAGGTGAACGACTCCATTATTTACTACTGAATAAATGAATGAAGCCGAAGTTGGTTCCCAGTTTTGGTTTTCCATTTGGAAAGGGCAATTCCAACCAATTTTCCATTCCCTGAGCATCTTTAAAGTGACAATGTGTAGTTTTTACCATTAATCTCTGGAAATATTAATCAAAATGTTGTTGAAAATAAATAAAATGATGTCCAGTCGTTGAAAAATATTGGCAACTTCGTCGTATATAACCATAAAAAATTATTCTAAAATACATAGGGCACGGGTCTAAGTCTCTGGGGGACGCCATATTAGACGCCATGTTCCTTTCTACATGAGCCAGCTCGGGGTCCTGCGCCTGCCGATGACATCACACTAGATCAGGGGTGGGGAATCCTGGTCCTGGAGGGCCGGTATCCTGCAAGTTTTAGTTGTAACCCTGCTTCAACACACCTGATTTCAATTAGCAGGTGATTAGCAGGCTTCTGCAGAGCTTGATGAGTTGCTGCACAGGTGATTCAAGCACTGAATCAAGTGTGTTTGAGCAGATAAACCACAAAACCTGCGGGATGGCGGCCCTCCAGGACCAGGCTGACAACTTACAAAAGTTGCGTTACCATGTTCGAAAATATTTAGGTGGTAAGAAACATGAATTTAATACCAAAACTGCTTTCCAAAATCTATATGAAAGAACAGAATCGAAAAAGAGACGCAATATATTTTGGCCAAGTGGTATTGCCGTAGTTTGACATCATCGGCAGGCGCAGGGAGAAGGTCTTGGGTGCAGCTTGTAGGATGAGGCGGAGAGTGGGCACTGGGCGGGCACAACCATACCAAAGGTGCCATTGCTTTCCGGAACTGAAGGGGGCGCTATTTCCTATGTCAACTGCGGTGTCTGAGTTTTGTTTTGTTTTTTTTAAAACCAACCATTAACTAGTTACAACTAAATTATTTTTTGTTCATTCGTTTTACTTTTATTCCACGTTGTTTTCAACACAATATTTTTCAAATATTGTTAAAAATTTTTTATTAAGAAACAATTTATTTTTTCAAACATCGTAGTTTTATTTCTAGCTTCCGACTCGGAAAAGGGCTAAAGGGCTATTCCAAATCATTTTTCTATTTCCTGAGTCTCTTTACTCAGCTCTAATTTTAAAACTACAATACTTAAACGTTTCAAACCAAGACTAGATTATTCTGCATTAACAGCAGTGGCCTAAAACCCCAGTTTGTGATTTATGATCCCTTTACTTAATTTGTGAGATTTTATTGGAAAGCATAAGCTGTAGTTTTATGGAATCTTGATCACATTAGAACTGGTCCAGCTCAAAATCTACAATATTTAAACACTTAAAACGAGACTAGATTATTCTATTAGGGCAAAGTAATTTGTGTCAATATTTCTACACTAGATGCAGACATAGGACTGAATTAAAGAAGCCTTAAGCAGTATTAAAGTTTGGACTTGTGTGTTAATGTATGGGTGAGTTAGTGGTTGCTACAATAAAACAGGTTCTAGTTAAACAAAATAAAAAGTGTAAAACTTCAAACATTTTTATTAATCAGCTTTTGTTGTAGTTCAGAGAATTGCAATTTCTCTATTTCTGCCCTCAGCTGCAAAAGGAGCTCCTCATTCAGTTATGAAGGATGAATCTTTTTCTTATTTTTTTACATGTTCATCTTTCCTTAGTCACTTATTCTCTTACCTCTCCTCCACCTGGCCACGCTCACTGTCTTGGTTTTCCAAACCATTTATCAATTATAAATGACATGTTAAACAGCTTTTTATTATTTGTTGGGAAGGTATTCCACACAGAAGGGGTCTCACTCCCAGAAGGAACAATAGCAGACATTGAGGACAGCTACAAGTACCTTTGTATCCCACAAGCAAATGGCAACCTCAATGAGGCCACGAGGAAATGAGCCAAAGCCAAATATGAGTAAGAAGTCAGCTCAGTGCAGTGTTAATTTCGTTGACGAATTATTTTCGTTTTTTTTTTCGTGACGAATGAATTTTTGCGGACTAAAACTAAACAAAAACGAAAATATACACGCCAAAAAAGACTAAATTATAACGAATATTGACCGACATTTTCGTTGACGAATAAGAAACGACAACGAAAATTGACAGAAACGAAAATCCAATCAGAAAACGGAAAGGATGGGCGACCGGAAAAAATAACCAATCATCAAATCGAATAGGCGGGACTAAATAAGAAAAGAACCAATCAGAGTCTGGAGCCGGCTGTTGTTTGAAAAAGCTAGCGGTAAGCAAACATAAGATGTTTATCCCGGTAAAAGTTATGTCTGAAGGGATAAAATGTCCGCGGCTGGAAGGAAAAGCTTCAAATGTGACCATCTGAGACGTATTTGCTTGGTGAGTACACACCTGGGGTTTTCCCTGGTTTTAAAAGTGTTACGGTGTTGTTAGCAGCGAGCGGAGGCGGGGTGGGAGTGGTCAGCACATTACTGCTGGTGCCGTTCGGTTTGAGCTGCGGACCTGCGGCACCGAACCGAGTTCACGCAGGGTCAGCGCGCTGCGCATCTTGTTGTCTAATCATTTTTCTTTTCTTGGCGCTGGTACGGCCGATATGATCAGTGTTCAGTGTTCTAGCGGTGTTTTTGAGGAGAAACGTTCAGGTGTCCCACCTTGATAAATCAGTCTAAGCACAGTCTGAGAAAACAATTCTTACCTTTAGTTTACCTCTTATTATTAGAGTAACACCTTTTAATGTTTTGATGGTATGATGTAATTTCTTGTCATATTACTGCACAATACAGAGTTTTTTTTATTTTATTAATACTGAGAGGCACAATTTCAAACTGTCAGTGTTAAATTAGTTATTTTCCATTATTATTGTTATTAAAACAATTATAAATGTAGAGTTTTATTGATCCAAAATGTAAAATGTGATTTTTACATATTTATTTACAGTTTCAAATGGGTGTAGTAAACATTTCCTTTACACAAGTAGAAAAATTATTGCATCAGAAGAAAAATAAACGTGTTTTAATTTTAGCCTTATTTTAGTCGACTAAAATTGCTTTCAATTTTAGTCGACTAAAATTGAAAGCAATTTTAGTCGACAAAAATAAGACTAAAATAAAAACTAATTGGATGACTAAATTGTGACTAAAATTAAAAATAATTTTAGTCAAAAGACTAAGACTAAAACTAAATTAAAATTTCTTGTCAAAATTAACACTGGCTCAGTGGCAAGAACAAGATTCAGGCAAGAAACAGCTATGCCTTGTCAGTAATCAGATATCCTGCAGGAATAATAAGCTGGCCAAAGGAAGAAATACTGACCACAGATGTTAAGACATGGAAACTCCTAACCATGCATGGAGGGTTCCACCCCAAGTCCAGCACCCAGACTGTACACCAGCCGTAAGGCTGAGGACTAGTGAGTGTGAGAGCAATTGTCCAGGATGAAACAGCCAAGATCCATAAGTACTTCAAGGATAAGGCCCCATAGATGACGTACTCAGTGAATGTCTCAGACAATGGTGAACAGGAGGTGCTGGAAATACCATCATGGGAGGACAAACCCCTACATGGGATGTACCACCAATAACTGAAGTGGCTGAAATCCTATATGGCTAGAGAGAGCTGGTCTGAAGGACAGCACACAGGCACTCATCATATATATATATATATATATATATATATATAAAATTAAAATTATATATAATTTTAATGATGGTATTTTTTAAGAACCATTGCATAATGATGTTTTTTAAAATGTATGTGGCATCAACCATCCTGACTGACAGGGACTGAAGATGTAAATTAGTCCTGGCTATAATCTTGTGTATTTTCAAATGTGTAAAAAAATATGTACAGTACAAATAAACTAGGGCTATATGGTTTCTGAGCTGGACCAGTTCTAATGTGATTCAAATGCAAAAAAGGTGCTGAAACTAGCCTTTATTGGGCTTTCACAAATCAAATAAAGGTCTAATGAATCACAAACTGTTTTTTAGGATATTGCTTTCAGTGTAGAATAGTTTAGTCTAAGTTTGATGTGTTTAAGTATTGTAGTTTTGAAATTAGAGCGAATCAAAAGGGGTCAGGGGGTTGAAAAATTAGTTGGAATTACCCTTTATCTGTTTTTCCAAATGCTCGGTAGATAAAAGTTGAACAAAGTCTACGATGGTTGTAAACACACATTTGTTCTTAAATAAGTTTAGTTTAATAATGTTAAGAAAGTCCTGTGTTGAAAAACAACGTGGATAAAAAGTAAAATCCATAAATTACGAAAGATATGGCCGATATCAATAAAGTTTAAATACAAAACAAAAAAAAACGGATACCGGAAATAGCCCCCCTTCAG
Source organism: Aphyosemion australe (assembly GCA_006937985.1). Lineage (NCBI taxonomy): Eukaryota > Metazoa > Chordata > Actinopteri > Cyprinodontiformes > Nothobranchiidae > Aphyosemion > Aphyosemion australe. Next base: position 670,374 of record SSNS01000027.1, on the reverse strand, counting down.
TTCCGGGGGAAATGCGTCATTTCCGGAACAAAATGGCGTCATTTCCATATATGGTGTGGTCGTGCCCTGTGCCCACTCTCCGCCCCGTCATACAGCCTGCATTCAACTGTACTTGGGCGCAGGACCCCGAGCAGATCCGGAACTTACCCCGCCAGAATACTAGGCATTGCATTCTCTTTATGGAATTAACTGAAGGACTATCAAAGTCTGAGGAGTCACGCAGAGGTCGCATGCTTTCTGCTCGACAGGTAACATTTACCGTAATGTTTTTTTTTTAAACTAGCGACAGTCACGGCGATATGGTGTAAAACTACTCTTAAATGTATACTGTCTCCTATTGCCAGGAAACTACACATTGTCTCTTTAAGCTCCTCTAGATATAAAACTACAACACCTAGACTCTTCAAACCTGAACTAGATAATCCTACTCTAATAGCAGAATCCGTAAAACCTAATTAGTGATTTGTGAACTTTGATTTGTGAAAGTTCAAACAAGGCAGACTTCAGCATTTTTTCTTGCATCTAGACCACAATAATACTGGTCCAGCTCAAAAACTACAACACCTAAAGCCCCACAGCCACCCACCCAACCTTACCCTAGCACAGGGGTAGGCAATCCTGGTCCTCAAGTGCCGCCATCCAGCATGTTTTCATTGCAACACTCCTGATTCAGTGGTCGAATCACCTGTTCAGCAGGTCATCAAGCTCTGCAGAAGCCTGTTAATCACCTGCTGATTAAAATCAGGTGTGCTGGAACTGGGAAACAGCTAAAACATGCAGGATAGTGGCACTCGAGGACCAGGATTGCCTACCCCTGCGCAGAATAACTACACTCACCCCCACATTTGGTCAATGTCCTGACTGCATTTAACATTAGACACCCTGGTAGCAAGGTTAGATTAAAGCATTCGGTTTTTTTGGGGGGGGGGGGGGGGGGGTTCACAAATGTTTCACAAATCACAAACTATGTTTTTATGCTGTTAATGCAGAGAAATCTAGTCCCAGTTTGAACAGTTTAAGTGTTGTAGTTGTATATTTAGATCAGATTAAAGATGGAAACCAAAAATGAGAACCAACTTCAGCTTTGTAACAAATGTATTATAATGCTTAAATAAATAAATAAATCTTCATCTTTTTAGTGAGGATTGTGTAAATAGTGTCCTCACTGAAAAGATATATTAATGTGAAACAGTTTTATCGTTTTGGTGTGTTTTTCTGATTTGCACGTTTGTATATTTATTTTAGCTTCGTTAACATAATTAGACTGGTTTTTAAAATTATAACGAGTCCATTATAGCTCTGATCATTGCTTTGTCTGATCTTCAGTGAAGTCATAATCTGGATTATCTGCTATTTCCAGGTGCCAAACATGAAAGAGATCTTGATCATTGGTTTTTATCAGCCCAACGAAGAGCTGAACAGATTCCTGTTTACCTCTCAGCAGGAGTTCAAAATCCCCATCAGGTAAATGACAGAGTAGATCTATAGTTTTCTTTCCTCGCTAAATCCATTGATTTGAAGTCGATTGTAGTTCCAGTCCGTGGAAATGACTTTTCCTTGCGTTATGCACCAGAATCGCTGAGCGATTTCTTTCTGTTCGACTCTGCACTGCAGGTATTTACAGGAGTATGCAGCCCTGGGCACAGGAGGGGGCATCTATCACTTCAGAGATCAGATTCTCTCTGGCAATCCTGAAGCTTTCTTTGTAATGAATGCCGATGTTTGTTCAGCGTTCCCTCTGGCAGAGATGCTCATCTTCCAGAAGGAACACGGAGAACCAAACAGCTTTGTTATCCTCGGGACAACGGTGAGACTTTTGGATTGGCACCTGCTGCGTTTAACAACATAAATGTAGTGATTTCCAAAAGGTTGTTGTTAAAACATGAAACCATGTTTCTGTCCTCTCAGGCAAACAGGAAGCAGTCGTTGAATTATGGCTGCCTCGTGGAAAATGAGAACACAAATGAGGTATTTCCCCTTTTTATTCTTTTTAATCCCTATGAATTAAGTCCTTAACTATCCATAGTACAAAAAAAGCAAATTCGTTTCTCTTCACAGGTGTTGCATTATGTGGAAAAGCCGAGTACATTTGTGAGTGACATCATTAACTGCGGTATATACCTCTTCAACCCGGAGATCTTCCAGCACATCGGCACTGTCTTTCAGAAGAACCAGCAGGACATGCTGCTGTAAGTTTTAGCGCTCTTTGATGTGTGGAGCTAGGATTGCATGTAAAAATCATCCTTTTCATTCCTTTTGCTCTTTCTTTCTTTCTTTTCCATGCCATATTTCTGTTTCCTCATTCATTCATCAGCTATCCATACGATGGGTAAGTTTAGGCTGCACGGTGTGGATGTAGATTAGTGTTGGAGTGATCGGTAACTATCATGGTGAAGGTGAAATGACACGACTTTGTGTTAGAGCTGCCTGACCTCTTTTCACTACTTTCTTCTAAATTCCATTGTTTGGTATTTTTTTAGCTTTTGTTGGCTGATGTGCTCGTGAGCTAGATGAGCTGATCTGATTTTTGCATTTCTTGGTTCACTAATAAACTGCTTCAAAGATAAACAATTTCCATTAAAGTGGAAAAGCATTAAAACAACACTTTATAGCGTGAAGGTGGAATAGAAGATGTTTTTCTTGCCTTTCAAGCAACCTACTTTTTCAATGTACTCATTTCAAAGGTCCAACCTCCTTTCTTCAGGCTTCCCCCTCAGCTGCAACTCCAGAATACAGGAACAAGCCGTTGTTGGCAACTTTTCTGCCATAATTTCCAACGTAACACACCTACATAACCAATTATTAATTTTGCATGCTAGCTAAGGCATTTTAGGTCGGTGGTGCCCACCCCGTAACCGGAGGGTTGCAAGTTTGCACCCCGCTCACTCTGTCGCAGTTGATGTGTTCTTGGGCAAGACACACAGTGTTCAGCAGCCTCACTTTTGTCAGTGTGCCCCAGGGTAGCTGTGGCTACTTTGTAGCTCATCACCACCAGCGTGTAAATAATTCATTGTAATGTGAAGTGCTTTGGAGTCTTTCAACCCCGATTTTCTTCATTATGCCCCAAAAGAAAACCGACTGGAAATACTCGGGTCAGAAAAAGTCTGTCCCTTTTACGTCACACAGTAAAATTTGCATTCACAAACTCACCCACTTTGGCTTGCGACCGCGGAAGGCTGCGTTGAGCGCGTCTTGGCTAGTAGACGCTAACCATTATCATTAGCAACTCCACAACATGGCGGAACACGTTGAGTTATTTGTGGAGATAAAACATCAACGTTGTATTTTTTACCCAAGAAAGAAGAGCAAATGAAGGCAGCGGAAGAGTTGAGTTGCTGTTAGCCAATCAGAGGAGAGAAGTCCACATATCATGAGTAATAATGAGTAAGACTTTGAAAGCTGCTGTTTTCAAGAATGCATGATTTGTGCACATAGAGGGTTATGTGCAGTGGCGGGAGAGAGACTGCCAGAGGGCAGTTTGATGGGTGGGTCATGATCCAGTCATTAAGAATGGGACGTTCACAATGATTGGATGAGGTTTTTCGAGGATTGTACGTTTCAGAAGACATTAAAATTATTCCTTTTTATGACAAAACATTTAATTTATGTAAAGCATTTTAAGCAATATTGGAAAAATGCTTTAGAAAAACATTTCTTATTCCACCCTTAAAGAATTGAGAATAAATATGCTAATTTGTGATCCAGGTAGGTGCACATGGGGTTAGTGTTTATCCAGCTTTCCACCTCTCACTGAAGCTAAGCTGCCAGCTGTCTGTTCATATTAAAAGAAAAAACAACTTCTGATCCTCTCATCAAAGCTTGTGCTCGAAAGTAAATGCCCATTTCCCAAAATGTCAAACCTTGGTTCAAGAGTAAAGCCAAAATGCAGCTAATAGCCACAGTCAGATTTTCATTTTCGTAAAAAGAACCCCCATGTCACACGTTAATGACCTCATGCTGGTAGTTCTCTTTAACTTTTTACAGTCAAACAAAACACTTTACAATATTTACTGCATTAAAGCTTCTCATTTAGTTTGAGCAGAGTTGTGTTTTTTTTACGTTAGTGCTTGCTGTGTAATGTGCTTTTCTATTTTAGAAAACCCTTCATGTTAATAGAGTGCCTGCAGCTTCTCGTGGAAATGCAACACTAGAAATCAATATATGGATTTGCGTTTAATTTAAATTGTTTGCGACACTGTTCTAACATTGGCTGTATAGTAGTCGACCCAACAATCAGCCCAGCAAGGACACTTTAAGTACGTTACCAAAAGATAAACCACCGTATGCATAATTCACCTGCTAACATCAATAGCACTTAATTCACGCTGGGTGCTGAGTCAGCAGAACTGTGGAGCACATCAGAGATTCTTGATAGAAGTGAGAAAGCTTTTAATGCAGTCTCCCAGGGACCGCTGAGCCTCTTCTCACATCCACTCCTTTTTGGTAAAACTTTGATTAAGGCGGTGATTAAAATATTCTTTTTCATCAATATTTAACGCTCTTTTTCATCTTGAGGGTTTCACAATACACCCTGATTAGGATGGAGCATTGAGACACTTCTACTTTAAGTTTTAGATTACTACTTAGTAATTAGCTTTGGTTTTACCCCAACACCAGAACTATCAATGTCAGTGTTGCTTTTCCTGTGCTTTTATTTTAAATTGGAGGTGAGATATTGGGGCTATTTTTGTTGTTTTTCTGGGAGACTGAGGATAATTGGACCACTGGGTTGTTGTTTTGAACTAGGGCTGCACGATATTAGGAAAACCTGCGATATGCGATAACAGTATTGCGATATCGATATTACTTGCAATAAATGAACAAATACTTAAACCTGCAGTTTTTGTATATATACTTCAGACACACCACTCCATCCTCTATCATTAGTATTAATACAGTAACAAAATGAAATCATGCAAGTTTACATTACAAAATTAGCATGATCTGTTTCAGTATTTTTGTAAACAATAATCATTAAAATATGTTGGAGTGATTTAAAACATTAGGACAACGCTGTAGAACATTTACAGTGCTAAACGGATATGTTTACTCCCGTAGAACTTAACGACTACTTCCGTTATTTCCTTGTACCGCTTTGATAGTTTCTCAAAAGGAGTTCCACCCATGGGCATCTGCTGGGCTGTTGTGCTCTTACTTGTCTTAACGTCAGAGACTTTGGGTTTGTTAACGCTAGCTTTCTAGAGCCCAGTATATAGACCTTTATGGTTGCGTTGGAGGTGACGACGGAGATTTGTCATGTTTCCCCTCGTGGTTGCCAAATGTTTGGCATGTCTTGCAAAATACTTGTGTTTGTTGAAAACATGTACTTAGAAATAATAGTCATGCTGTTGGAATTATGAGTTCTTTCTTGCTACACACACGTCTTACCCTCAGTCATTGCGACGCTCTCTAAGCTAACTCAGGTGTTTGCTAGCCATCCAAATGAAGTGCCGTCCACCTAGGCACCAAGGCATCTAACCTATAAGAACCCAACCGATTGGCCAAATGGGTGAAGGGCTCTATTTGATTAGTCAAAAACTTCATGCTTCCATTTGATTGACAAAATGCATTTTGTGTAGCAAAAATCTGAGATGACCATTAATTGCGATATTTTTCTGTTCTTTGCGATATGCCTATTACGCATGCTGATATTGCGATAACGATCAATTTTCAATATATTGTGCAGCCCTATTTTGAACATAAATGACTGTTTCGCAAAAGCAGCTTGATAAGACTGAAATAACCCGGTTATTAAAGATTCTTTTGCATCATTGGTATTTGAAAAAATCTCAAATATTTATCAGGTGGTCAGAGAAAGGCAGGTGGAGAATTCTGACATTGTGGATTCAGCACAAGCTTCCAAGGAATTACAGTAACTTCCAGGGTTCGAGTTACGGGGAAGCTAAGGGGAGCCCGGCTCCCCTGAAAGACACACCCAGGGGGAGCCCGAAAAAAGATCCCATCTCAACCTATAGTACATTATTTATATGTACTCTCAGCATTGAATTTACTGATTAAAAAGCCAAAATTTGATTGACTGACTTTCCGCGTCTGGTGAAAAGGCCGGATAACCCTAGCTTCCCACTGGACGCGTAAGGGTCACGTAACGTCTGTGAAGTGTAGTACGCAGCTAATAGCCACTGTTATAGTCGATGGGTGTGTTTCCACCGGCCATGAAGAGGCACATTTTTGAAGCATCCCAGATGCGTATGGAAGAAATACAGTCTCACAAGAATATGACTTTTTTAGACACTGAATTTATGACATTGAATTTTTATTCTGTGAAATTATGTATTTTAATTTTTTTACTTAAAATACACCAGCAAAGTGCATCCAAGGTGATTTACCTTCTCATGCAGAGAGGAGCCAACCAATGGCTGGCACCGTGCAGAGGTCATCAGGCTGGAGCAGGATATTTTCACCGCCCTGGCAGGACAGGGCAAACTCTACGTGTACAAAACTCTCAGCTTCTGGAGCCAGATTAAATCTGCAGGGTGAGGAAAACGCCATCCAAATGTCAGGGAGACACCGGGGACTAGCCTTCACATGGGCTCTACATCTAAAAATGTGTTGCCTTCAAAATATTTGAAAATATCAGCCTTTTTTTTTTTTTTCAATAGGTCTGCAATTTATGCCAGTCGGTTGTACCTAAACCAGTATCACACCACACATCCTGAGAGACTGGCCTCAAATAAGGAGGGAGGACCCACAATAAGTGGTAACGTTGAACTCAGTCGCTACGTTTCCCTTCTGACACAAACGAACTTTATTCAGACTCTGTCATTTATTTCAGGTAACGTTTATATTCATCCAACAGCCATTATTGATCCCACTGCCACAGTAAGAGCTCTGTTTGACCTAGTTTAACTAATATCATGCAAAAAAACTAGAATAAAAATGACTTTTCGTCTAATTTCTTTGCAGTTGGGCCCAAATGTCTCAATCGGCACTGGTGTGACTATCGGTGCTGGGGTCAGAGTTCGGGAATCCATCATCCTCCACGGTGCAAATCTGCAGGTGAGTCGCAGTCTGTGTTTCCTGTTCCGGTACTTTGGCGTCTGAACTCCAGCCGCGGTAAAACGGACCTCAGGCCGATTGAGCTAAAGGTGAATTTATCTGCCCCGTCACCCTGAGTGACGTCTTTACATCTCATTAGTAACATAGTCCATGATTCATCTCTGACTCATCTGAAATTTATTTTTACACTTATCTGTCTCAGCAGAAATATTGTCGCCGCTGCCTCTCACTAAGATGTCATATTTAATGATTTTGAGGCGGTCATAATTTAATCCTTTGCCTCCTGTGAGGACTGGGGGCCATTTAAAGTGGATTTATGCTGCTGGTGATTTATTGGTTTTCATTGCATAAAGCCTGCAAGGACATTTTCTTAGTGGAAGTACTCTCCAAAATAAACACCCCTGGTTTTAGATCTGATTTCACCTGTTGGAACTGTAACAAATCCAAACACTGATGTTTCAGACCATCTAATAAAAACACTGTTTTCTGTTCTTTTCAAGGATCACTGCTGCGTTTTGAACAGCATCGTGGGATGGGAGAGCACCATCGGCAAGTGGGCAAGAGTAGAAGGAACGCCGAGTGACCCGAATCCGAACGATCCTTTCGCAAAGATCGACAGCGAGACGCTTTTCAGAGACGGAAAACTCACGCCATCTATTACTATTCTTGGTGAGCATCGTTACATGTGTAGTAAGGTCTCTACAGATTTTTTCAAGTGACATTCGTCAGTCCCAAAAATGCTAATGGGCGATATTTTCACGCAGATAACTGTGAGATGTTTTGTGGGTCTGACATGTACCGCACAGAACGATCCACCAATCATGATCGTTTTTACTCAGTTTGCGGAAGAAGATCTACGAGGGGTCCAATGACATTTTGTTGGCTATTTCCCTGCAAACCGTCAACATCGCATGGATCTTGTCTATATTGTGTCTGTCAGTCCAGACCACGTCTGTAGGATGTCCTAACTAGGTCTATACATAGTGGGTTTATGCGTCAATAAACATACTGCACCGCAATTAGTTCAAGGGGGCGGTACTTCTGAGCTATCTGCCGATAACTGATGTTTTTGCCTCACCTGGGGGGGTAACCCTTCTCCTGTTGGATAAGGTGGGATGTTGATTAAAAGTTGAGGATGTTATCGGAGGTTATGGCCATAGACATGTATATAAACACTAGATGACTCACCCGCCGATGGATTGTGACGTAGCAACGTGGCGGCCATCTTACTTCAGACAGCTGCCCCCTTTCGTAACATTGGTGTCAATGGTGCATGCACTATTTAAATAACTCGAACTTGCTCAATTTTCGACTGATTTTCAAACGGTTTGATTTGTTATAAACGCCAGAAATGTGGCTGTGAAATATGATGGATTTGGCCCGTTAATTTAAAAATGTGGAAATATGTCGTCTCAAGCCTATGTGTTATAAGGGTTGTAATAATGCAACCTGCTTGTAAATCTGTTAAAATTTCATCAAGTTAAGAGTGTTTTTGTTTAAGTTGTTCACTCACCTTCCATCTGCTACCATTGAGAGCGGAGCGTCTGCTGTCTGACGTAAGATGGCCGTCGTTTAGCTACGCCCTCGACTCCCGCTTTCGCCATCTAGTGTTTATATACATATCTATGGTTATGGTGAGAAAGAGACTGTATAGGTACTGCAGAGAAAAACTCCTGATCCTTGTGCATGTAAAAACACAGTTTAAGTCTCTGATGGCTCTGTTCTTTCAACGGTGAGGCTTCAAACACTAACTTAGACATTATTTTGAATATTCAAGTTTGTCAAAAGCGTTTACTGTGTCTACAGTCATGATTGTATCATGTGCATGTATTGTCATTAGAATTACAAGAATCCTAGCTTTCAAATGAGGTAGAACACGTTAAAGGACATAGAACGAGTGTTGCTAAAAGGACGCCGATTTGACATGAAAGTTTGAAACGTCCCATCTACAAGAAGGCATAAAATATTCATCACTCATAAAAAACGATTGGCAAAGGGATCGCCCAACCTTAGTGTGTAGAGTTATTTATGAACACTACAAAAAAATATGTGACATCATCATCATCTCTAAAAATGTTCAATACTTTCTTTTGTTCTGGTTTCAATAAATAAGCAGAAAAAGTGCCTTCAAACGTCACTTTAGACAACTCTCCTCTAGTCGTAAAAATCAAGCAAAGCAGGAAGCAGCTTAACATCATTTCAGGTTTCTAGAGTACATAAAAAGACATTGGAGGTGTTACATTTCGTGCATTTGCGGGTTTGCGATGACGTTCATGAAGTCATTAGAGGAGAAGTGTGAGGCTGTTTGTTAACGCCCGTCTGCCCACCGTGGCCTCGTGCACTGACGTGACTTGTGTGGTCTGATTTATCGAGTAGATGATTCACTGGAATGTTTCCTTCCTGTGAAAACTAATCATCCTGACTTCGTTACATCATCTGTAAGGTCACGGACACGTTGCTTAGTAACAAGGGCTCTACCTACAGTTGACCCAAGGCTTTGTGAGAGTCGGGACAGACTTGAAAACTTACAGAAGTTATTATTTTTTTTTATAAATGAGGCTGCGTTTGATCATATTCAACACTGTACCCACATGGGTACTCAGTAGAACAGATGGCAAGTTTCAAGTTAGGATGAATTAGGAAAAATAGACATCCAGAACCTTATGGATGTTCTCAGAAATGAAAAACTGACGGATTTATGAGAAAGATATTATTGCTTCTACAAGATTTTCCCAAAGACGGATGCTGGAATTTGTTCTCAGCTTGCATCACTGTAGCGTAATTATTTAACATATCTGTGAATCAGCTTGTCGGCCATCTGTCGGACTCCTGGAACTAAACTCGGCTCACTGTGGATGTAATCCCGCCACGATCGGCCACATTCGCCTCCACCATCGTCCTCGTGTCGTCTTCAGATTCTCCTGTTTCATGGGAAAAATCAACAACCGGATCAGATTTTAGTTTTTAATCAGCGAAAAGTCGCTCTTTTTGTTTTCCTTTAATAGAAATTAGCAGCCTTGTGCCTCAGAAACACTGATTGGTTTAGAGCAGGGGTGGGGAACCCTGGTCCTGGAGGGCCGGTATCCTGCAAGTTTTGGTTGTAACCCTGCTTCAACACACCTGATTTCAATTAGCAGGTGATTAGCAGGCTTCTGCAGAGCTTGATGAGTTGCTGAACAGGTGATTCAAGCACTGAATCAAGTGTGTTTGAGCAGATAAACCACAAAACCTGCGGGATAGCGGCCCTCCAGGACCAGGATTCCCCACCCCTGGTTTAGAGGGTGAACAGGATCAAGCCCTGTGAATTTAAATTGGCATCAAATAAGGATTTCTCAGTTTTGACATTTTTGTTTTTATGCAATAATTGGTCCATGTGCTTCACAATTAGTATTAAGACTTAGTTTTATAGATCTGCAGTTTAATTTTGCTTTTATATCTAAGGTCGTGTACATACATAGTAGTTTTTGTAAAACCAAATATCCTCACCCCGGCTTTTCACCGCAAGTGAAAGTGTCACAAAACGGCCGCGAAACGTTCTACGCGGCAATTAGCCGCCGTTATAGTGGACAGGGTGCTTTCCACCCTGTTTTGGACGTGTCCCAGAAGCGACGGGACGCTATCATTACGTCTCGAGTATATTTTTTACGCGCAACGCTTCTGAAACACGTCGAGCTACGCAGTTTAGATCAGGACAAACAGGAGTTCAAACACGAAGGCAGTGAGACACATCCGGAAACTTCCAAAATAAAAGTCACGCACAGTACGTCATTTCCTGTGAAACCTCTTTAGCCGATGTAAACAGAACAGAAAATAAACCACAGACCTTTTTGGCTACATGCAGCCGTCTTTCTCCTTGCTTGTCATTGTGTAGACTTCTAAAAGCATGAATGGTGTTGCAATTCTCCCGTGAGTTTGTGACCTCGCAGGATCAGCGGCCGGTGTGGAATGCTCTCGCTCCCGTTTCATGTCAGAAGCGCTCCCAGTTGGGAATGAGCTTGTGGGTAAAACAGAGCTATTATGTTGCGCGCCGCTTTCACGTCTTGTGGAATGCTGGGTCACCAACCCATCCATCCATTTTCTGTAACCGCTTATCCGAGCAGGGTCGCGGGGGGCTGGTGCCTATCTCCAGCAGTCATCGGGCAAACAGGCGGGGTACACCCTGGACAGGATGCCAGTCCATTACAGGGCAACACAGAGACACACAGGACAAACAACCACACACACACTCACGCCGAAGGACAATTTAGAGAGACCAATCAACCTGACAGTCATGTTTTTGGACTGTGGGAGGAAGCCGGAGTACCCGGAGAGAAGGGTCACCAACCATTTTAGGAAAAAAACCTCGTTCTTTTTTGGGGGGGTGAAAAAGTCCAGTGAAGAACATTCATAGGCATGCCAAGCCTGTAGGTGGCGGTAGTGCCCCACATTGTTGGCGTCTTTACCGAAAAACATTCCTTGGACATGGAATAACTAGGTAGCCGGCAATAACCGTCCTTAAAGGTCAACTTCACTGAAAAAACATTTAATGATTATTTCTGATTATAATCAGTCACTCTGAGTTTATCATGCAGGCTGAACATGAAAATAGTCTCCTCTACCTATCTCCTGCATTAGCTTCTCATAGAAAATAGACGGTGAAACTGTAGGAGTAGAAAATCCTGACAGACGTCACACTGTCACTTAACATTCATGGATTCACCCATCTTGACTCACGACAGGGAAGGCTGTTGTTGGTTTAGCGTCCAGGAAACAGCAGAGAACGTCTCGCCTTGTAGAAGCTAACTGTTAGCATTAGCAACTCAACCACATGGTAGAATTCCTACGGTGATGTAGTGAAACTTAAAACCCTGGTTGTTTACGTCCACAATCTAATGCTGACAATGGAGAGTTTGCAAATCTCCACTTTGATCGGAGTTTTTGAAAGAATCATTTTTGGTGCAGTATATCTTCACTTTTGTGTGGACAACAGGCCAAACCGTAGAAAAATGTCTTCACTTTGTGGGATAACTGGCTACATGTGTACAGGGTTTAAAGCAGGGGTAGGCAATCCTGGTCCTCGAGTGCCGCCATCCAGCATGTTTTCATTGTAACACTCTTGATTCAGTGGTTGAATCGCCTGTTCAGCAGCTCGCATTAATCACCTGCTGATTAAAATCAGGTGTGTTGGAACTGGGAAACAGCTAAAACATTAGGATAGTGGCACTCGAGGACCAGGATTGCCTACCCTTGGTCTAAAGTGTAACATGTTTTTTATTGTCCAGTTAAGTTTAGCATTAATGCCGCTTTGCTTTGTCTCTTCAGGTTGTAACGTCACCATCCCCTCAGAGGTGATCGTCCTGAACTCCATCGTTCTTCCACACAAAGACCTGAACCGCAGCTTCAAAAACCAAATCATTCTCTAACGATGAAGGACGCTGCTCACCACCCCTGGAACTGATTACCACTTACTGTACATAAGATGTCAAAAGTGAATATAAATATATATATTAGGCCTTCATTAAATTTGTTTTGAAAGGTAAATCTTCTGTATTTGTCCTCGGGCCTCGATGCAACATCGGGTATCAACTCTGTTAGAATGAAGGCCATCATGCATGATGATTCACCTTGAGCAGGGCCGTCATGCCAGAGGTTTCTATTGGTTTTTTATCAACTTAACCCAACTGTAAAATTACTTCAGACACAAGTGTTTACAGACTCTGTTTTCCAAGGTCACGCCGTCGATCTCGACTTGTTACTTAAACACGAGCGGGGGAATGATCAGAAAATACAAAAATCACCGGCATCCGACCGCTGGTAATTTTCAGCCGCGATCATTTCTGCAGAGCTTTGATTGAAAGCTTTTAGTAGCCTCATTGTTAGTCTCATAAAAATGACTACCATCAAAATAAATCAGCAGGATCAGGATTTACTCTGCAATCAAGCAATGTTGCCTTTTTAAAAACTTACTCAACCCCCCACCTCCCAAGGCCCGGCATACCTAAATTGTGCATTCGCAATCACCGGATGAGCTGTTTCAATTTATTTATACAGCTTCTTAACATTTACTTGTTAAGCCCTCAGGCACTCATGATCACTTTGGGACTTTTGTTCAAATTAGTGCAACAAGAGTGTTTATTAAGAAGCGATGTTAATTGTAATACTGGAACAGCTTCATGCCATGTTTAATTCATACCTATTTGCATGTTAATGTACATTTTTATGTGCAAGTTGTCTGAAGTTTGTAACTTTGTGGATTTAGTGCCTCATCTCAGTATGCAGGCGCTAATCCCTGCATTTTTGTCTGTAATTATTAGTAGATTTTCACATGAAAGGGCCTAAAATCGTGAAAGGCAATCGTAGAAGTCATTGGATCAAATAGGCAGCCCACTTCTGTAGCGACACCATTTACGTGAGGATAGAGATGTAAATATCCAGTACTATTAACGGAAGATCTTATAACATGTTGCTGAAAGCTTGTCGAGGTTTAATTAGTGCTTATTTAGAAAGTTCTGGAACACACAGAACAATGAAATCGAGTTAAAAGTTTGGGTTTTACACACATACCAGATAAACTTAAGCTTATCTGGTCATATTTATTTGATCCAGATTCAAAACTGAATTTGTCTGATAGAACAACAGTAAATCAAAGCAGACCTGTGGTCCTAGATTTGGTGAAAAATGTAACAAAACATAACAAAATCAGAAAGAACTGAATTGTGGGTAATGTAGTCCTCAGAATTTCCCTTTAAAACATACATGTTTTACCACCATTTAGCACCTTGGTTCCAAACTGTTGATTTTTTTAATTCCACAAACTTTTATGATTTGCTTTTAATAGGAAACAAATTCCTTAGAAGTGCATATTTTCATATGTGACTGAATCTTTTATTAAATGAGTATTTAAAGGTGCAATATGTAAGAATTCTACAGTGAAATAATCACAAAACAGTCTAATGTCTCAATCATGTTGGAAGGAAGGTTACATTAGGTGCGTTTCCACTGTCGGAACTTTGGGGTAAATTTACCGGAACTTCCCGGCATGCACGTGTCTCCACTTCACCGTTTTCAGGAACTTTTGGAGTACCTGAAGATGGATAGGTTCTCTGGATTTGTTGTAACTCAGTAGGTACTGTCAAAAAAAAAAAAAGCATTAGTCAAATTAGAAGAGTTGCTTGTGAAGCAGAGTGGAAGCAAAAAAAATCACCGTTACTAAACTCCCAACACTGGAAAACATGGCAGAATTCCCCCACGATGATGTAACTCACGGAGCTTGTTGTCTCAGAGCGCTGTAAAAAACAGCTTCTTGTCATTGAACGCCACATTTTACATCATGCAGCTGCTCTCGTCCTCTTTGAATGTTATTAATGTTACTGCGGACGCTTTTTGGCGCTGATCAGTGACGTCACTCACTGCCGACGCAGTCTTGATGTGCTGACGTCTGTGCAAAGCCCTGAAAGAGCTGAATTTGCATGGAAACGCAACAGCTGAGAGGACCAGGCCATCGAACCTCCCGGTCACAGATTTCCTTCTCAGCCAGCTGGGGGGGTCATCAGTTTTTCTCCTTTTAAAAAGTCTGTTTACAATCTGTCCTGCCTTCATACTTCCTGGTTCCAGAGCCAACCATATGTGAGCAGGTATTCGTAATTTGACACCGGTCAGCAAAGAGCAGCAGCGTTGTGGACAGAATGTTGGCCAAGAAAAGGAGCGACCCAGAAGTTATTGCTTGTAACACTAAAGCCTAGTTCATATGTCTGCGCAGGTGTAGAGACATGCAGCGCCATTATCTGTCAACACGAAGACTCACCGAGCGGCAAATTTTACCTCAAGATGTCATCACTTCATGCACCTTTTAATAAGTAGCCATATTCAAAATAGTACCTTTTTTTGGGGGGGGGTCGGGGGGTCAAAATAGCCCTCTAAGATCTTCAGTAAAAGACCAAGTTTTCTGCAGGTGAAGGTACAAAGTTGCTCCCAGATGAGTGAAGGAGCTCTGGCAGCGACTGCAGGCAGAAGTCCAGGAATGTTTCCACTCCAGAGGGCAGGCGGGGGGTTTGCACGTCTGGACACTGAATAGATGATGAGGATGATGACTAACAAAAGCCTGCAGGAGAGACAAATGAGCTGTCAAACAGAAAGTGACATCTCTCCCTGCTCAGATTCATACGGCACAGAAAAATCACATTGGACTGTCATGCTTCACCAGTAAAGGCTAATCTTTTGCTAAACTGCGCGCTGAAACATCAAAACGTGCCAGTTCTTCACAAAAGTGTAAAGCAGACTTTAAAAAGTGACCTCCCATGCTGACATTCATGAAATACAAGATTCTGTTTTTAAAAATGAAATCAGTTCTAGGCTGCAGGAAACTCGTCCTTGAACGTGTTTGCATCACCGTGTAAATAAAAACGGATCGTTCTGACCTGCAGGGCATGCTGACGGAGGCTGATGCTTACACATACTAATACTGCCATAACTCTAATTGTTTTTACATTTTTTTTATTCCTCATTTGGAGCAGCTTCAACCCTCTCTCCAGTAGGATTTCTCAAATTTGTGTTTTTCTCAGTAGACCTCGGCAAGTCTACGGAGCCAAACCTCTGCTCTAAAAATGGTGTTAGTTCCACTTCTCAGCAGACTGAACTCACATGAACTCGACTGCTCTCCTGGTCAAAAACCTCTTTGGAACAGAATTAAACCCACTGTCTGGGAAAAAAAGAAAAAAGCAATCGCTTGGACAAAAAAATGTCATTTTTTCTGCTGATTTGTCTTGTGTGCTTTTGATGATCTGCAGTTCAAAGAGTTCTGGGTAGACTCGAGAAAACGAGTCTCGTCTTTGCAGCGAAGACTCGACTGCAGATGTCCACTTCCATTCAGGAACAATTTAGCCTTGTCTTTAGGATTCCCTGAAAAAAACGTCTGAAAAGAGAGTTTTTATTCTAATTGTGTGCTGAGTAACTCCGACACCCTTGTAGCAATAATTAGCCAGTAGAGACTTGTAAAATATAATTGGAGCAACAGACTTGAAAGCAGAAATCGGCTGCATCTATAGCTGCTGGGGGACAATAAAAAAAATCAGATTTGCAGCACTCAAATGGCTCACTTTCACTAATAAAATGGGTAAATAGCATTCTATTGGGGGAATTAGAATTTTCTACAACCTAAGAGCACCAAATCTGACTTCAGTGTCTGAAAGCCACAAGAACCAAAGTAATAGACGGTCTTTATTACAGTAAAAATAGAAGGACAGGGCGAGCATGGGGGGGTGTTTACAGATTTGGAGAGAAGGGCAAAGCAGTGAAGCCTCCATAAAAGGGGCTGGAAAGCTTCTTGATTTATGCAGTTAGGTAGATGGCTCAAATGTATCCTCCTGCAATATTTATTAGACACGCGGACCATCACTCTACTTTCTGAATGCAAAAGTGGTGGGTGGACAGAGCACCATGCATAACATTGCATAATTCAAGGCTGTGACATACTAATGGAGGATGGCAGTGGGATTATTTGCATCATTTCCATAAAATCATAATTTTGCACATTCTGTGCATCTAAGATGAAAGCGTTGGGGGGGGGACGCCCCGTCCTGGAGGGGCTCGGGGTGTTTGCCTGTGCTGTGCTGACTGCAGCTGACAAGACGGCTCCTGCATTAAAATCCTCTTAAGTACGTGGATGTCTAGTCAACGTAGCATAGCAGACTTCTCAAACTGTTGTCAGGATACCTGCACCATAATATGTGCTAAATGTAATTCTATAGACTTCTAAGATGTAGCGGTTATAAAAGCTCATTATTTAAAATGTCTTACGAGTGCAGCAGAGAGTGGTGACTATTAAATTAGAAGAAAACACCAAATTCATAAGTTTTACTAACAAAAAGCTTTAAAAAAAATCACATTGGTCAGAAGTGAGCTAAGGTGTATTTCATTGTGTCCAGTAGAGGGCACTGTGGGTGTTCACTGAGGCTCGTCATCACAGTGTGTGTGTGTGTGTGTGTGTGTGTGTGTGTGTGTGTGTGTGTGTGTGTGTGTGTGTGTGTGTGTGACCACCCCAGTGATTACAATGTTTGAGCAAAGCTGTGCAGTGTTTGTTTGACTTTGTGAGTCTCAGTAAATAATCTGCAGGGCAGCATTTGAGGCTATTTTCTACCTTTTAATGTTGCTTCTACAACTGTAAGACCAGAAAAGGGCTAAAAAGGGGCCACATCACTCGGTTTAACGACGTATTTAATCTTTATAAAGATGGATGCTTGTTATAGTTTGAATTTTAAGTGGAAATTTTAAAAAGGAGCTGAAACATGCAGTCCTGATGTATAGAAACCAGGTTGAGTTTGATGCAAACAGAAACGTCAGAGAAGAAGTGAGTTTAGATCTAGATCAGATATAATCGTGGGATGCTGTGGTTTGTTTTTGTCGTAAAGATTTCTGACTGACATCACAAACATGAAAAACTCTAACACTTTACAAAAAGGCTCCCGTTATTAACGTTACTTAGCGCATTATTAAGCATTAATAAACAAAGGATCCCTTTATTAACATTACTGTTATTGTTAACTATTAGGTGTCCTTAAGGTTAGGACAAAGGGCCAGGGGGGTGTCTGCTTAGTAAATGCATTACCTAATATGGTTAAAGAGCAAATTGCAGGTTAATTTTTTTCTAATTCATATAAAATGCTGTCCAAAAAATACTATTTGAAATGCTTATTGTGGATACTTCGTTTTAAAATACATAATAGCACAGTTTTTCAAGTAAAAAGTGTCCTTTTTCAGCAAAGCTTCTAAAAACACTCTTTTTTCTAAATCTTAACCTCTGACGTAACCAAAGGGAGTTCTAAGCTAGGCGCTGCCTCAGCTCAGTGTGGAGAGTGGAGAGTTTTAGGGTAGAGAGGTCGTGGTATCGAATCAGTGTGTGTGTTCACTAGTTTATGATTGCGTTAATTTTGATAAACTAATGCTTGTGGAGGCTGTAAAAACTCCAACCTGTTCCGACATCGAGTCCACGGGTTTCCAAATAAGAGAAACAACGCCTCTATCTCCGTGCCTGGGGGCGTTTTGTGCAGCTGAAAAGACGGGACTTCTGGAACCCACATTGGTCGGTACCTGGTCAGGGAGGTCCACGCTGGCCTCCAGAGACCCGTGGCAGGTTTTTTAAAAATTAAATGCTAATTTCTGGATCTCCAGAAGAGATGCGCGGCTCAGTGGGCTGGTCGAGCTGGTTTCTGGATCGGGTCCAGCTCACAGCAGCCCGCATGAGCTCCAGAGCCGGATGACAGGCGTTCTCCCTCTCTCCAAAGTGCTAAACTACGCTACGTGAACGGATATTAATGAGTATGAGACTGCTGACAAATGCTCATTAGTTTATTATTGTCAAGTATTAAAGTAGCTCTCCGGAGTATTTCTTTTATCTGATGGCACCATCTAGTGGCTGACAAGCATATCACACCAAATTGCTTTGAATTTTTAAGATGGCGACTGCACGTTTCTTGTTTATGAATGTGCTTCTGTAGCCGACAAACAGAGCTAAAACACGTTGTTTTATAATTATTATTCTCATGTCATGTTGTGTTTTCATATATTTATATTTTAAAGACTTACTTGTCCGTGAAAAGTTCATCAACGCTGCATCAGCCGAGGTTCTTCCTTAAATTTGAAGCATGTAAGCGGTAGTCTAACGCTATTGGTTAGTTCTGGTTGGCGGTCAGTTTCCTATTGGATGGATTTTACGGGGCAGGGGGCGGGCTTAGCAAAAAAAAAGACATATTGCTTACATTATATTACACTACATGATAAGACAATCACTTTTACGGATTTCTGAAAAATTATACATAATTCCTGAAAGGGGAAAACTCCAGATTGCTGCTTTAATGTTAAATTAACTGACCGATACTATTTTAATTGTCTGCTACATGATAGTAATCTGTACAATATTGTGATGTTAGCACACGAGTTTAAGCTAACATCGTTAACTCACCAAGACACCTGCTGCTCTCCACTGCTTCTCCTCACATCACAGCTCAATTTCTCTCCTTTGGCCGATCGTTTCTCCCTCTGGCTTGTCTCTGCTCTCTGAGACGTGCACCAGACTCATCATTTTATGGTTTTTGTCCATCATGAGTATAATTATAAACATTTAAAGTTTCCTCTGTGTCAGAGCCGCATTAGAATCCATATTTGTCTCTGGATTAAGCTAACAGGACTCCCTCTGCTGGTTGGTTTGGCAGAAAAAACATTTTTCTCACAAAAATGACTCTAAAAGCCTAAATAATTTATGTATGTGTAATTTTTTAATTAAAGCAAGTTTCTATTACGTTTCTCTAAACATTGGTTCATGGGAGTCTCTAACTTGCAATTTGCACCAAGTGTTAATACTTTATTAATGCTTAATAATGCACTAAGTAACGTTAATAAAGGGACCCTTATTGTAAAGTGTTACCAAACGCTTATCCCTTGTTTTCCTTTTTTTTCTCTCTGAAAAAAAAAGTTTATATCAAATCTCCAGCTGAGGCTTGATTTAAGAAAAGCCCATTGTTAATAAGCACAACAGTTTTCTTTTCCTTGCGTAAAAAAGAGATTTGCTTCTAAAACACTCCCGAGTTATCAGAGGCTGGTTTGGAGGCGACGGATTTAGCCGCAGCTTTAATTTAAATGAATGGAAGTTTATCTGTGTGCGACGTTATTTGTTGCACAGCTGACATTGCTGTTAATTGTCCTCTTCACTGCAATTACAGCGGGTCTTGAGAGAAAAATATTTGCTTTCACAAGTTTGATTAGGCTGTTTGTAACAGGAGAAAATAACCAACTAAAAATTGGAAATCGGATAATTGGCAGGAAAAATGCACATCGTGTTGGCTGTAAGAGTTTTTGCATAATATTACTGAGAAAAAAACAAGTTCTCTTGTCAAAAACTTCATTTTTTTCTTTAAATCGGTTGCAGTTTTGCTTATTTGCTGTATAAGTAATTATAGATATAAAGAAATGCATAAAGAAATGAGAGTATTGCTCTAAATTGGCCATTTTTCTCTCCTGGTCATTGTGTGCAAATGTATTTCTCCAATCTATAAGAAAGGATTAGAGGTTTTATTTACTTTTTCTAAAATTAAAAAGTGCTCATTGAGGCCAAATCCTGTTTTTAAAAGTCCGTAAGGTAATTACGAGGGTTGTTTCTTGCTCTTGTGACACCTAAATTCTTTTTCTTCTCATGCAATTATAATAATAATGGTTTCTCCTCTTTGTGGTCATGAGGTCACTGTTTTGATTGCTGAAAAACATGTTCAAGTGAGTGCAAAACCAAATAAATGAGCACAAGGTTTCCTCGGGAGCTTTTCCAGTTATTCGTTCAATCTGGAAAGTTTTCCCAGCTGCTCATCCGCTCACCTGAGCAGGTTGGAGCTTTTAAATCCGTGCCCTTTTGGAACTCCCAGTTGGAGTTTCTGCAGCCTGGCAGCTCTGAAACGGCAGTTTTTCTGCAACAAAGAGGAGTTTAATGTCAAAATTTCTGCATAATAAAAAGTATTTTATTAAAAACACCACGCGGGAGTTCTGTTGAAACCTTTAATCATGTCAAAAACTGTTGGCTTCACCTCCAGACTTCCTCCAGATGTTTTTCGGCTCTCCCCTGACCGGTCAGAGCGTAAGCATGTGGTATGGAAGCTAAATTTAGCTCCCCCCTAAAAAGCATCGTCCCCGTTGATTTCCATCTGACCAGGGCTAAAGCGGGGTTTATCCTTGCTTCATGTCATCATCCGTTCTGTATTTTATTGCCTGAGGTGTGTTTTGCAACAGCCTGTAAGTCTGATAATTAATTTTTAACTGTTCACCATCAGAGCGCCTCTCCTCTGACTGACAGAAACTGAAATTCAGTTGCTATTTTCCTTCCTTCTGTGATGTAGATGTGAACGCTCTTATTTGCCCCATTTGAAGGTCTATAAATAAACCGACCCCCCCACTCAGGGGAGCAACATGGGTGACACAGGTGATGAGAAACACAAACACAAAACAGGAAGAGAAATAAAAAAAAAGTAAAAGTAAAAGAAGGGAGATCAATGGGAAGATCAAAGCAGGATTTGACTTTTGGGTTATTTTCTTTATTTGTGTTTTAGACTGAAAATCTGCAGCTCAAGAGGAGCGCTAACTTTTAGATAAGTGTTATAATACAAATGCTACTTTTATTAAAATAACCCTCCTTGGCTCATGTGGATAGTCTAGTATTATCACTTTATTTTGTTTTCTGTGAAAAAAAAAACTTAAAAGAAAACAAAAAGATTTTATTTTCAAGTGGAGTTTTGCCAGGTTCTTTGACTGCGTCACCTGCTGTAGACAGACAGTCAGTGGAGTCAGAGGAACCTTTAGCCATTTTGTGGTGATATCAAAATTTTATCAACAATAAAACTGTTGCACCACTCATTTTCTTTCATTATTTCCACAAAAAGTCCCAATCGGCCTCCTCTCACCTACCATCAGTGGTGGAAGAAGTACTGATTTCTTTTGATTAAAGTAGCTCTCCGGAGTATTTCTTTTATCTGATGGCACCATCTAGTGGCTGACAAGCGTATCACACCAATAGTCGGTCGACTCGATAATTTAAGATAGCGACTGCACGTTTCTTGTTTATGAATGTGCTTCTGTAGCCAACAAACAGAGCTAAAACATGTTTGTTTACAATTATTATTCTCATGTCATGTTGTGTTTTCATATATTCATATTTTAAAGACTTACTTGTCCGTTAAAAGTTCATCAACTCTGCATCAGCCGAGGTACTTCCTTAAATTTGAAGCATGTAAGTGGTAGTCTAATGCAATTGGTTAGTTTTACTCGGCAGTCAGTTTCCTATTGCACGGATTTTACGGGTCAGGGGGCGGGGCTTAGCTAAAAAAAAAGACGTATCGCTTATATTATATCACACTACATGATATGACAATCACTTTTACGGATTTCTAAAAAATCATACATAATTCCTGAAAGGAGAAAACTCCGGATTGCTGATTTAAGTTAAAGTACAGATAAAGGGCTAAAAAATTACTTAAAGTAACATTGAGCAGTTTCCTGCTCCACCTACTGGTTGAAAGTGGAATTACAACTGTCGTAAACAACCCTGCTGTAGCTAGCGTTAACCAGCTAACACTAACACGAGCCAGCTAATACTGAAATAAACAACAAAGTAAAAAGATTCACACTGTTGGACACTGTTACTTACAAGTCCAGTAGCATCAAAGCAAGGTCACCATCAGTTTGTGATTTTGTAGCCTCCTTTAGCTCCCTCAAACTAGTGTAGGCTGTGCCGATGTTAGAGACATTACTCTCTTACTGTTACTTCCACGCTCCACCATGATGCCAACAAAAAAGTAAACTTCTTTTTCTTCTTCTTGTTCTTTTTATTGAAGATCGACAAACTAAAATGCTAACCGCTAACATTATAGCTAACAGCCATAATGCAGATATAAGAGCACCCCCTAGAATACCTACCCGCTCCACTAGATGATCAAGTGCGGTTTTTGGTTAGCAGAGGGCCGTGGAGTGGTGTCAAATATGAAACTGGCCAAGTTATTAACTCAACAACCACAGAGATCAACGTTAAAACTCTAGCTTAAAGTTTAAAGAACTATCTGTTGTTACTTTAAGTTAAAGTACAGATAAATTCCTTAATTAAAAGAAGTATCCAATATTTTAAGTAAGTAAAATTATTAAAGTATGCATTTTCAAATGTACCTAAAAGTAAAGGTATTCAACTAATAAAACACAAATAAAAGTACTATTACCTTTGGAACTACAGTCCAGTGCAGACAATGTGTGCTGCTGGCCTCCATCAGACTGAGGGTGGGTTGGGGGTTGGACAAAACGCAAATTAAAGTACTTTTACTTTTGAAAATGTTTAGAAAATGTAGTGGAGTATAAGTACAGAATACAGATAATTGCTTTAGAATGTAGTGGAGTAAAGTAAAAAAGTAGGCCTCAAGATAATTACTTAAGTAAAGTACAGAAGAATTGTGCTTAAGTACAGTAACAAAGTACCTTTACTTGGTTACACTCCACTACACATCCAACTTTAGCTTATTATCTGCAAATCTGACCTACGTGTAGGCCATTTTTATTGTTGATGCACCCTAAGGTCAGCTGTCTGCGGCGGCCATCTTTGATTGAGTCGATTTCAAACGGTATTCAGCTGTAGATGTTTGAGTTTGACCTTCTGAGAGTTTGATTGAAATCTATCCAGTAGTCCATGAGATATTTTTCTAAATCTACAGAGTCTCTCTCACAGGCACAAACCTTTCCGTGATAAAAAGAGGTAATGTTCCTTTAAGAGGAGCTGCCAAGCTTTTGTTGCCTCCATTGTTGACAGCAGCGTTGCATTGGAAAGGGGTAAAATCTGACACACATCCAGATGTCTCATGTTACCAGAACGGCCGGTGCCAATAAATACCTGTTGGAGTCATTTAGCCGGGACATGAATGCCAATTGTACCTCTTCCCACTGAGCACAAAAGCCAGATAGTGGGTGTTTGTGAGTTTTTGTCCAGCGTGACAAGGCCTTTAGTGGCCCTGAGGAGCAGATTACAACTGCAGCATAGAAGATTGTGATAAAATGCTTTTCAGCGTGCAAGCCCATCAGCCATTGGGTGACTCATTCTTTTATCTGAAACCATTTTCAACACATTCCTGTCCAACACATTGCTGCAGGTGACAGCCTACACTTGTGTTTGACACACAATTCAACAAAGAAAGTTATTTTTTTTAAGATTATCTGTATTTTCAACAACCGCTGTGACAAAGAGATTTATGTTTGATTCTGTGTCGATAATTAATCAGATTTAGGATTCATGTTTATCCGATTGGTCCATTAAAGTATCTGTAACTAACTACAAACAAGTTTTACAGGTGTAGATGTAGGTGAATGTAAAAGATGAAGACAGCAAATCAAATCAGAAATGATCGATTTTGCCGCTTTTCTGCACTTTTATACAGTTAACACACTAAATGATGAAACACTCTTTTTTGGTGTAAATTAATTAAAATGTTTAATGCAATCTACTTTGAAATGAAAGCTTTGATCAGTGCCTGCCAATCTGCATCAAAAGAGAAGCTAAAACCATCTAAACTTGACCAAAATAATGGAGTTTTCACTGGAAAATGATAAAAGCTGCACAAGTTTTGCCTTTTATTCAAAAACCAACCATAACCCACCCCCCCACTTCCCAGCCTCTCACACTGCTAAGATCAATCTGAGGTTGCAGCGTTTCTGACTTCTGTGTTTGCCTCTTCAGACAAGGTCCTTACGATGTTCGATTTAAGAAGTTAATGAGACGTTTACTTGCCTCAAGTCCTCGGTTGAAATGTCCCAATTAAAAGAAAGCAACCGTTTCTGTATCTCTGTTCTGAGATCTGTTTTAAACTCATTAGGTGCACTTGTAGAAAGAAAGTACCTACAGATGAAACTCGAAAAATGAGAATATGGTGCAAAAGTTTATTTGTGTCGGTAATTCAACTAAAAAGGTGAAACTAAACTTATTACTAACTAAACAGAGGGTTTCTGGGCTTTTAAAGGTGTGGTTCACTGAAAAACTATGAATAAACATCATTAATGGTCTTAAAATGAACTTCTTTCATTTGAAAATACATATTTTCAGAAAAGGCACTTGAGCCATTGCTCCAACTGTGGGTAATACCCTTTGCCAAAGTCTGAATGCGAAATGGGGAATCCAGTGTGCAAAAGGGGCGTGGTCAACTACCGCACTTAAGAATCGGGACAGCCTATGCACTCGCATCCCTGGTCAGAAACACGCAATTGAAGGGCGCATGGGTGGAAGTGTGAGCATTGGGATTGGGCCTGAAGCTCAGTGAGGGTCTGACTTCTGTTTCCTGGAAATGGTGCACCAGTGCCCCCCCGAGTACAACTTACCCTAACCCTAGCCCATTCATTCCTACTAGAGACCACTGCAAAAGTATTGATTAAACGAGTGTTCATCACCTTTAAATGGTCTCTCAGTCTAAGTTGAATTACTGAAATTAAAAGACTTTTGCACCATATTGTAACATTTTGGGTTACAAGCTGTGGTGGTACCCTCAAATGCACTGTTCCTGCACCCTAAACCATAAATGCTCGTTGGCATCCTAGCAGTTTTCATCCAGACCATCAATCACCTGTTTGGTTCACATCTTAGCTCAGATGAGCTCAGATGAAGAGGAAAATCCAGTGGAAGAACCCTTTAAGGGTGTGAGGTGGATAAAAAACAAGAGGGGTCCTTTCTTTTCCCTGACAGTTTCAGCTTCTTCCTTGGAACCTTCGTTATAAGCTGTCATCT
This sequence comes from Aphyosemion australe, assembly GCA_006937985.1. NCBI lineage: Eukaryota > Metazoa > Chordata > Actinopteri > Cyprinodontiformes > Nothobranchiidae > Aphyosemion > Aphyosemion australe. The sequence continues at coordinate 645,098 of SSNS01000027.1, read as the reverse complement.
GTTGGAGCGATGATGTGGCGTATTTCAGGTATGAACTATGTGGGAGTGATGCACATGGGGCCGACAGGTGTGCGTAAACACCTGCTCCCACAGGCGCTGGATGTCCTGAGGAGCGGATCTCAGGTTCTGGACACCAAGTAGGCCCCTTTGGCTCTGATGATGGTCCCTTGTTTTCGGATTTCTATTGCTTCCTTTTATCCATCTTTTGTAACGATTGTTTTGTTTTCCTACAATTTGAGTTTTGTTCCAATCTATTAAATGTTTTTTTTTTTTTTCCATTGGTCTGAAATGGCCGATTTCTTTATTTGCAAAGTCTTCTGAAGTGCCCTTTTGTTTCTTTCTCGCATTCCAGTTGGTGTTCTCTTTTCTTGTGACAAGTATTGTCCCTGTTTCTCCAATATAGCTTTTCTTGCAAGTCATGCAAGAGACCTGGTAAACGACATCGCATGTCACGTCTGGGCTGATTTTCTCGCCACGTCATCTCTCCAACAGGTTCATAAAGAAGGCTCCAAGGAAGAAGCTGAAACTGTCAGGTATAAGAAAGAAAACCCTCTTTTTTCACCTTTTACCTTTGCCTTATTAGGAGGAAATTGTAATACTCGTTAAATTGACCGAGGCATAATGATTTGCAGCTTTAGGTAGTGGCCGAAAGAATGAGATCACAGATACAAGCGGCCGAAATGAGTTTTCTTCACAGGGTGTCTGGGCTCTCCCTTAGAGATAGGGTGAGAAGCTCGGTCATCCGGGAGGGGCTCGGAGTAGACCTGCTGCTCCTCCACATTGAGAGGAGCCAGTTGAGGTGGCTCGGGTATCTAGTTAGGATGACTCCTGGACGCCTTTCCTGGTGAGGTTTTCCGGGCACGTCCAATCGAGAGGAGACCCAAAGGAAGACCCAGGACACGCTGGAGGGACTATGTCTCTCATCTGGCCAGGGAACGCCTTGGGATTTCCCTGGAGGAGCTGGCCCAAGTGGCCGGGGAGAGGGAAGTCTGGTCCTCTCTGCTAAGGCTGCTGCCCCCGTGACCCGACCCCGGATAAGCGGACGAAAATGGATGGATGGATGATGACTTTCATAAGACAAACCCTTTATGTACTTAGGCTACCTTGTCATCACTTATATTACAAAAGCAGGCAATGATACCACTGAGCTAATCAGTCAGTTGGATCCATTCAAATTTTGTTCTGGAAGACAAAAGTATGAGGATGACCTGATCTATTTGAGTCCAGTCCAGGTTGTCAAATAGCTGTTATAATACAATCGAAGTCAGTGTCCTCTGTGTCTTTAGAGGAAATGCCTCCGTTGGGCTTTTAGGTTTGATTTGTGACCTCACAGATGATCTAAGAGAATATCGGTGTCATCGTGGGTACTTACACTCATCTGGTCTAATTTATACCGTTTCTGGTCAACTTACCAGAGTTTTTATGGCGTTAATAGTCCAGGTACTTTGCACCCAAGCTTGTTATTTTGTGACAAGCATCAGTTTGGATGGCACAAACTGTCAAACCCAACAATTAAAATATAGTTGTTAAAGTCATATTTCATGTGAAGGAACATAAAAAGTACCTGAACTAAATGCTAACTCTCAGAGTTTGGTGAATTGCATTAAAATCATTCTGGAGTAAAATAGAATTTGTATCTTTTTACAAGTTCAGTTTAAAATTTAATCCAAGGGGAAAAACAGAACATGCAATAAACAAAACAGGATCTAAGCAGACATCAAATCCAATCCTTGAAATGTCAACTTGAGTGTGAACTCGAGCACTCGTGAGTTCCTTGGCAGCCCCGTTGTGAACGCACCCGTTTCTAAGCAGATGAGGTGAAAGTGTGGCACTTCAGAATCCTCTGGGAGCCATTACTGGCATCGCTGATGCAGGAAATGAATTCAGTGTAGAAAATAATACCCTTGAATAATTAATTAGATGAGTTTAAATCAACAGCGAACACATTGGCTTCATAAACAGGGAGCAGGTAGAATTCCAACAATGCTGTTAAATGCTCGTGAGTCTTAAAGATAATCAATAGGCTGAGAGAGCGCAGCTAGATTTATTAAATGCTTTTAGAGCCCGTAATTCAAGTTACTGCAACAGAAGTGTCCTTATAAATTTTAGCACAAAATGGATTTTGGAAAATGTATTTAAAGGTTTGGTGACGGGAGGGTGATGCACGTGTCACGGGTGGGAATGAATCTGTTAAGGAATTAAGAAATTAGAGTGAATAAAGATTAAATAGCATGTTAGCAGGGTGATGTTGAATCAACGCTGCAGATAAAGAGTTTGTGAGATTGTGTGAAGAGGTAGGAACCATCATGGAAGCACCTGGTGACACTGGGACTATGAAAGTGAAGGACATCACTGCGGGTGTGTCAGCCATAGATATCATATAAACACTAGATGCCTTAACTGGGAGTCGACCGCGTCCCTACACGGCGGCCATCTTACCTCGGACAGCTTACGTTCCGTTCTCAATGGTAGCAGATGGAAGGTGAGTGAACAACTTCAACAAAAACACTCTTAACTCGATTAAAAATGAACGGATTTACAAGCCGGTTGCATTATTACAATCCTTATAACACATAGGCTTGATAGGACATACTTTAACATTTTTAAATTAACGGGCCAAATCCGTCATATTTTACAGCCACATCTCTGGCGTTTATAACAAACCAAACCGTTTGAAATTCGGTTGAAAATTGAGCAAGTTAGAGTTATTTAAATAGTACAATCACCATTGACACCAATGTTACGAAAGGGGGCAGCTGTCCGAGGTAAGATGGCCGCTGCGTAGGGACGTTCGTCCAATCGACGAACAGCGCGGGTAAGGCATCTAGTGTTTATATGATATCTATGGTGTCAGCAGCCCTAAAGGAAGTCACTGCACTAAAATGTTTTATTCAGTTTGTGGGACTAAAAAATAGGGATGCACCGATACCACTTTTTTGGAAAACGAGTATGAGTACGAGTACTTGCATTTCAGTACTCACCGATACCGAGTACTTAATAAAAACATGATTTTAATTTACAGATAACAGCTTTAGTTGTATACTTTAACAAAAAAACAAGGCACTCGTTTGGAATTAAGAACATTTATTTAAAATGAAAACTGCAGCATCTTTTATGCGCCTGTGATTAACCCCTTACACGCCGCTCAAACAGACATTTCTCAGACCGTGGTATCGGTCCCCGGTATCGAGGGACTTTTAACGAGTATGAGTACTTTAGAAAATGTGGTATCGAGGCCGATACCCGATACCGGTATCGGTGCATCCCTACTAAAAAAAGAAGATCTAAAATCCCAGAGAGGCAGCAGGTAAGATAAACTCTTCACTTAGTGCTGGTGCTGTGGAGCATTGATGTGTGATGTCACTGAGCTGACTACTTGGCGGGGCGGAGCCTAAAATGTTTGTATCTGAAAAGCTGCTGTTGGATGGGAAAAACAAACTGTTAGTGAAATCCTCGCTGTTTAAATGATGGTTTAGTGTGAATTATTATCTGTTTGGTTATTTGGGTTTATTGTTTTCACTCTGAGACGTTTAGATTGTCTTTATTTGATTAGTTATTGATGACTACTTGGCTTGTCTTTTTGTGATTTATGCTACATTATGGTTTTTATGGCTGATCTGATTAACAAAGTAAACAAAATTAAAGTAACTTTAAATACTGCTGTAGGTTTTCTGCTACTAATACTTCAGCAGTTCTGGGTAAATCATCAGATTTAACTTGTTTCAATTGCATTAATGTAGTAATTTGATCAAAAGCTGATATTGTTCCCACCCTAATGCTTAATTTAAGTGGTTTTCTCCTATTGCTACCTGCTACTAGTAGCTAACTGTCAAAAACAACATATTCACTACAACATAAATGATGGAAAAAGAAGACATTAATTGGTTAATGCTTGTAATTATGTTTCAGTACACCACAGAAACAACTGAAACAAAGATCTAAAAGCAGTTTAGCAGCAAACTTTGTGAAAACTAATATTTGTGTCATTCTCAAAACTTTTGGCCACGAATGTATTCATCAGCCTATAAATGAATGTTTCTTATGCTGCACCTTCTACACTGTATCTGCTCACTTTTATAACTTTGTCCTTTTCTTTTTAATTTATAAATCTAAATTGAATTTGTATGTATTTTAATTGTGCTGTCATTTTGATGTTATTGTTCTTGCCATTCTTGCTAAATGGAAAGCACATTGAATTGCCTCTGTGTTTGAAATGTGCTATAAATAAAGCCGCCTTGCCTTTTACAGCATATAAGGCTTGGTCTCTGCCTTCTCCACACACCTAGTTCTAGTTTATAATCACTACACCTGAATGTGTTTGTCATTCTGGTATTTGCATTACTTCAATTTCATATTTTGGTTCTAGTTTTTTATCTTCTTGCATTTGCAGAGTCTTTCGTTTTGTGTATAAAATCAATTCCCTGTTCATTTGTCTTTGCTCATTTGGACATGATGACATGAAACACATCAGCACTTGTTTTACGGCAGTTTTAAAATAGGATAAACAACACATTTAGATTTGGAATTACCTCATTTTTTAATGTTTATATTTCTGGAATCCCTGTTTTAGCCTATTTAACTTTAATTCTGCAAAAGAGAAGCATAATTAAAGTAATCCATCATTTCATAACTTTAGACAGACATAAAAAATATTAATCATCTTGGTACTGTAATGTTGTGAAACTAATTATGTATAAAATATAGCAAATACCACACTGTTCATGATGATAAGTGGAAAAATCTCTGGCTGATGCCGCTACTAGTTGAGAGTAAATTAGGAATATTATGAGTAAAACCCAAATCAGGAGATAAGAAAAAAACAATCACTTTTTAATTAATATCTATTGTTCTAGTGTGAGTTTAATATTCATGTGGCGTAAAAGACAATTAAAAATGATTATTTTTCCTGAGTTTTGTTGACTTGTTCAATATATAAGCTGAAGTTTACGGCCACTGATGGCTTGATAGTGAATAAATAATGTAAAAGTGCATCCCGTGATTTTATGAGCTGATATGTTATCACAGAACAATAATAACGCATACGTTTATTCATAGAGTTTTTAGACAAAAACATTCCCAAAGGGATGCGGAAACTCACTGGTTTAGTCTGAGAATGAGTCGGAAATAAGATTTGAGATGCCATATAGATATTAGAGGCTGAGACTTAAACCTCTAATCGGCGATGACACAAAGAGATATCCTTAAGCTTTATCGGAGCAATTAATGAGACTGTTTAAACTCAGCTGCTGAAACTGAAAGTGCAGTATTCAGAGAGAATTTGTTCTCGGAGCATTAAAATCCTATAGAAAAGTGATAAAATGTCAAAGTCAAAAATTGTTTAAAGCTCTCACCCTAACTCACTCTCATTTCCAACTGTTTATTTTGATTTACATGCAGAAACTAAATGTCCCGGAGAGCACGGTGAAATCGACAGGAGGAGGGTGTGTATGTGTGAGTTGCTCAGTGACCCGTTCAGAGATAAATGAGCAACAGAAGAGCAAAGCACCTATACCACAGAGAGCTGTTTGAGGTAAAATACATGTCCTATTTACAATTCCCCGAGGACTCCGGTGAGTTCGAATAGGAAGGCTGTTTGGATAGCTGCTTGTTGGCTTCATCTACACAAGGTGTAATGTACATTCTATGGATATGACCAGAGACGGAACTAAAAAAAAGTCAAGGGGTGCTTCTGCCAAATACGGTTAGCAAAATATAAAAAGGTTTTGTTCAGACACTGTTTTACTCTGACATGCTTTGACTGCAGCCTTCTTGCAGCTGTGACTAAAGCCTAGTTTATACGACTTCATTAGCTCAGGTGCAGAGTCGATCACACACGTTGGCAAAGACATTTTCCTGTCAGACTTCTCTGTTGCCTGGGGAGTGTTGCAAAGCAATTCCCCGCCAAAACAACAGAGGGTGTAATGCTCTTCTGGGGGGTGAGGGTCTGGCCACCACTGCAGTCAAGTGTTTGACGATGGTGTGTTTATTATTGTGTATTAGGGCTGGGCGATATGGCCTAAAATCAATATCACGGTATATTGAGGAATTCACTTCGATAACAATAAATGGACGCGCAAAAACAAAAGTTGTCCACTAGATGGGGCTGTCACGTGTATTACGTTGAGTCACGTTATCATGTGACTCTACATGGTACAGCTTCTTAAAGGGACAGGAATGTTGCCAACCTACACAAATCTTTTAATTTTTTTATTATGGAATTTATTAAAATAGGAAAAGTTATTTTGGCTAGAGTCAGAAATTTTGATAATGATAAATTTTCAATTTATTTCCCATCCCTAGTGTGTATTGGTATTTAAATTATGTAGATGTATTTCAGCGACTTTTAACACACAAAATTGTCCCTCATTCTCTTTAACCTCTTCATGTGGTCAGCCACCTCCAAAGCCATAATTTCCTTCCATGTATTGAAAGTCTTCTGCACATCTTTGCACTCCTTCAATCACAGGTGCATAAATGTTACAAATGTGCAGTAACATCTAAAAGTAGAAAAGGTGACAATCTGTTTCTTAAAAACTAAATTTAAAGGTGCTATACGTAAGAATTTTACAGTGAAATACTTACAAAACAGTCTAATGTTTCAACCATGTTAGAAGGAATGTTACATTGAAAAAATTGGGTTTGTCAGTGCTTTTCAAAAAGACCAAAGAGGGATGTAATCTTTGTTTACAGTCTGTGAGCCTAGGGCTGCTGAGTCAGTGCCGGCATTTGTAATTTGACACCAGCTGGGACAATGCAGCAGTGTTTTGTAAAGATCCTAACCCTTTCTTCATACTGATAGCGTCCATTCGCTTCTGGGACATGTCCAAAACGTTACACTTTGCTTCTGGTTGAAAGGAACCCGTCCACTATAACGGCGGCTAATTGCTGTGTAGTACGGTTTCCGGCTGTTTCACAACACTTTCACTTCCGGTGGAAAGAAGGTGTACGCCAGTACCAGGAGTGACCCAGATGTTATTTCTTGTACCCCTAAGAAGCCATGGCATCTTTTTGTTTTACTCTAATATCGAGTGAAGCAGGCTGGCTAGAGGTTAACATTGAGCTAACAATGCTAACGGTGAATTTACCAGCAACTCGATATTACAGTGAAAAGTATTTATCTACTTATCAACTTACTGTGTATGACTCGTCTTTGCTCGTCATCAAAAATCTTCTGGTGCTGATCCGTAACTGGCAACAACCATGTTTGTTTAGAATATTGACTGCAGTACCCAAATTTGACCACAGGATGTCAATCTTACTTCATGCACCTTTAAATTTACAGAAGCTAAACCTCTGCTTTGATGACATAATTAACCATTTTCAGTCAATAAAATGCAGATTTTTGGGTAACAACCCCATTAAAACCCATTATATTAGTGAAAAATCATTGAGGCAATTTGAACAGTTTGTTTTTAAGACCAAGAAAATTGGTAAATATTTTAAAGAGGATGTTTGACCCCAGCCACAATATAAAGGTTACATATTTTTTCCGTATGGTCACATGTTTTGGATGTTTGCGTGGATTCCTAAACTCAAAATTCAAATTTCCATGAATGGAAATGTTTACAAAATCTGTTGATTTTTCATTATTCACGTCATCCTGTTCATGACCCCGGTGTATCTGATGCTCACTCCCTTGATGCATAACATGGTTGCGTGTTTGCAGGCAAATTTTGATTCATGGTTTCATTTTAGCACTCTGTACTTTTAAGTCAGAGATATACAAGCTTTTGTTTTCAGGGAAGAAAAAAAAAAAACTATAACAAAATAAATTTAATTTGCATCAGTGCTTTCAGGAACCGCATTCTGAAGCCTCTCAAATTTACTGACGCCGTGGCAGAGAGATCAAATTTAATTGTTGATCACGCGAACTTCTGTCTCGCCTCTTTATCAGCGCCGGTGAGAGCCAGTTGCATTAGGAAGCGCTCGCTCTCACTCGAACCAAACAAGAGCTTTTAATGAGAGCTTACATTAACTTCAATTTTGCATGAACTTTGCTTCATTTGCTTTATAATGGGCTTGAACTAGGCCTCCTGTTTGTGTAAGATGAATAGCTGATAAAACAGGTATGATGTGTTTGAATGGAAATGCCTTACATCTTTGCTTTCTCCGACTCCCACTCCTTCTACTAGATTCTTGATGGGTTATTATGAGTTGTACGACCACATGGTATCTGTGGTGAAGCTGATTTACAGTCAGCAACCCTGCAACAATCTTTTTTTTTTTAAATATTTTTCTAAAATACATAATGGAGCAGATTGCCAAAGACCTTTCTTCATGGTCTGGTTCATATCGTCAACAGCAGAATCCTCCGGAGTCCGTCTTTGCTTCTGGATATTTGTTTTCGTTGTTGTCTCAGCCTATTTGTCTCCCGCGGCATTAGTGGGATTGTGCACTGTTTTCAGTTTCATCATATCACTGAGCTTGACGAGGAAGCAGGTGTTTGAGGAAAACCTTCCCTGGTGTTACTTGCTTTAACACAAAATCCTCTTAGAAAGTCTCCACTCGCTGCCTGTGACAGAACATCTGAAGGAGATCTGGCACATACCTGCAGAGCGTACGGAGAAAATCACAAGCCCTGTGTATGAAATGAATAGGAAAATCTTCAAATGCGTCAATGGCACCGAATCAGAGCTTCCATTCAGAGGCCAGTTTGACGGCCGTTCAGCTCATCGCCTGTGGGACATGGTGAAATCTTGTCGCTTTAAGAAGGCCCGCTGCACAGCCGAAGACTTTGAGTCGGAGTAATTTTCTCGCTTGCCTTTGAACTTAATCCTTTCAGTGGAGGTTTTGGCCTTAAGGTCCTCACAGTTGTTTGGACAATCTGAATAAACCAAGAAATATGCATACAATTCTCAGTCTACTGAAGAATCAAAGACTTTCTCAGTATATAAATTTTTTTACCTGGTTTCAGAGTCTGCTTGGTTTAAAAGGACAATAAATTCATTTCTGTATTTTTACAGCACAATGTTTTTGCTCAGTGCAAATTAAGTCTACTTTGTTTTGGAGACGCCATTCAGACTGAGATGAAATTATACCCACAGTTAATTTATGTGGGCATCCTGGTTATAATTTTCAACATCAATCAACTACATTTGTGCAAAGTCATGTTCCCTGAATGCTTAAAAATCATAAATTTTATTTAGTGTCCAGTGTATTGTATTATAATTTCCCGTATCAGACCTAATAAATGACATAATTTCAATTTATTTTGTTTTTGCTTCAATGTGACTGGTGGCAAAGATGCATCATTTAGTGAGAGAGGACAAATTGTTGGACAAAGCATGTCGCTTACCCTCACTTTGCTGTAGAAATGTTTTTATTTCTCATTTTGGTAGATATTGATGTATGCAACAACCTATTATTAAATGATTAAAAATACTTTAATAATTTAAAGTAACACCAAGCAGTTTCCTGCTCCTCTGCCCTATTGGTTGAAAGTGGAATTGCAACTGTTGCAAATAACCCTGCTGCAGCTAGTGCTAACATTAACATGATCCACACTGTTGGACAAAAAATATTATGACTTACAAGTCCAGTAGCAACAAAGCCAGGTCACCATCAGTCCGTGATTTTGTAGCCTCCATTAGCTCCCTCAAACTAGCGTAGGCCGCGTCGATGTTCACTCTGGTTTTAGCTCTTTGCTTCACCTCCAAAGACATTACTCTGTTACTTTTACTTCCAGGCTCCGCCATGATGCGAACAGAAAAAGCAAACTTCTTCTTTTTCTTCTTCTTGTGCTTTTTATTGACGACCGGAAAACTGAAAATGCTAAACGCTAGCATAACAGCTAACAGCCGTAAAGCAGGCATGAGAGCGCCCCCTAGAACACCTACCCGCTCCACAAAACTAAGTGCAGTTTTTGGTCAGCAGAGGGCTGCAGAGTGGTGTCAGATATGAAACTGGTCAAGTTTCTAACCCAACAATCACTGAGATCAATGTGCTCTAGCTTAAAGTTAAAAAAAACTATCTATTTTTATTTTAAATAAAAACTGTCAAAATTTTAATTAAAAGAATACATTTTCAAGTTGTATTGTCAGAGTGGTGTCAAAAAATGAAATTGGAAAAAAAATCAGCTCTGATGCTTTTAATTCCTTATTTTTACCTGATAAAACACTTAGAGTTATTATTACACAATGAGAAAAATATGCAATACCTTCACAGTTTGGCCGGCCTGAGACAAAAGAGCTGTTTATAGTGTAAGAAGTTTTAATTCCATAGTGCAATAACAATTAATATCTGCAATTTCTATTTAAAAAAGGATTTAATAAAATTCTGCATGAATGTAAGATGAGTTCCAAATCAGACGTGTTGCCAGTTCATCACATGGCCACACAGAATGACAGACAAGCATCCATAATAGATCAATTGAAAACCACCATCCTGATCTAAACTTCTGAAGCTGCAACCCTCTTCAAAAGCTTCTGCAGCACCTTCCTGTATAGAACATCCACTTTGCCGGCAGCCCTCAATCAAAATTAATATTCTCACGCAAACTAAATGTCCTTTTCATCAAATGCTCTGTGAGTAAACAGGAAGTTTTCTGACTCCTCACCACAAAAGTTAGGTGGATTATTCTGTGATATTTACAATCTCTTTTCATTTGATTAGAGATCTGCAGGCATCAGGGTAGATTAACTCTGCCCCCGAGGTGTAAATAACCCCCACAAATCTCTCCATGTCCGTGGCAGCCACTCACAGGGCATTAAGTTGTGAAAACTTTATCGATAGCCTCTGTGTTTGGAGGTTTAATTAAAATCCTGCACGCTCAAGAAGGCGGTGGCTCTCCGCTGAGTTATCCTCCACAAAAGATCAGGTTTGTCACAACATCAGCTGATCATGACACTGCTAGCCAATCACGTTAATAACAGTAACATATGAGAAAGTCGGTCATGCTGTAGGTGTCTTCCTGCTTCAACTATGTGTTTATTTATTCAGTCACAATCTCAGGCTGCTACACAGTCTGAAACAATGCTAGCTACTGATTACTCCTCTTCACTGTTAGCGACCTTTTCAACTCCTTTTTAGATCACTAGCTCCGTCCGCATCGCAACGACAGATCTTAATAATTCAGAGAGACTTTCTGTCATACCAGGTAACCAGGTCAGTAACAACCAGCTCAACTGGCCTTTAGGACCTGGTTTCAAAAGGACAAAAATGATTTTGAGATGCAAAGAAAAAAAAAACAATTCAATCAAATCACGACGAGTCGTCTCAAGGCACTTCACAAAGTAAACAGTAAAAAGTAGTAAACATATCTATATATAGATATGTATATCATTTAAATTAAAGGTGCTATATGTAAGAATGTAAGTAAGATGGAGACCCTGTGTCAAATTTGGGTACTGCATTCCATTTATAAACAAAATGTGACTCTCTTACTGTCGTTCCGTGACTTTTATGGATGTTGCCAGTTATGGATCAGCACCAGAAGATTCTAGATGGCAAGCTAAGACGAGTCATACGCAGTAAGTTGATAAGTAGTTAAAAACATTGTCATATCTGGTGTTAGCATTCTTGGGTGTTTTATGTCAGGGAGCACTTGCTACACTCATTATGGTAATATTTCCCCAGCATTAGAGGAGTGTGGTTGTTTAATGTCTTGCTGTTAGCTTGCTGTTATAGTTCTGAATGACTCATTAAAGGAAATAAAACCCCACGATTGGCTCATTATTCACTTCATACATTCATTTCACTGTAATATTGAGTTGTTGGTAATTGAAAAAGTAGCTTAAAGGGACACTAGTCAGTTTTGGCTTGTTTTTAGCACCCCCTAGTGTTCGTTGGCGAAACCGAAAGTAAAACTTATCTCTCCTCGCTGTGCGTTTGTCTTTTTAACACCTTAATCTAACTGCTGAAATGTCCTACCAGCCTTAATTAGTTTCTACAGGAGTTATTCATCACTAAATTAAACAAATCAGCTGTGTTCATGATCTAAAACATGCAGGAAACGTGCTGGAGCCAGACTGCAGAGCCAGGTAGGTCAAGCTGAATTTTTCTAAATCCCAACAGACCTGACGGCAACTGTGAAGTTGCAAGTGGAATATTCTGGACACAGGGGCGGCAGGGGCTGGGTGACTTTTCATTAACCCTGTAAAGGGTCATTTTAGCACATACTGGCTCAAGAAAATGATTTAAAAATATTAAAAAGTTGCAAAGTGTTCCTTTAAAATATTTTTAGAGTTTGCTTCTAATTCACCGTTAGCATTGTTAGCTCAACGTTAGCGTCTAGCCTGCGTTACTCAATATTATAGTAAAACAAAAAGATGCAGTGGCTTCTTACCCCTCCGTTCCACCGGATGTGAAAGTGGGGTGTAACGTAATAGCAGTGTTTTACCCGTGAGCTCCCTTCCATCCAGGAGCGATTCTGATGCGAAAGGTGAGCAAAAGCGTTCCACACAGCTGATCCCGTGGGGTCACAAAATCACGGGAGAATTGCAACACCGCGCGTGATTTCAGAAGTCTACACAATAACAAGCAAGGAGAAAGTTCTGTGGTTTATTTTCTGTTCTGTTTACCTCAGCTATGGGGGTTTCTACATGAAATGATGTACGTTTATCTGCACGTGACTTTTATTTTGAAAGTTTCTGGATGTTTTACACTGCTTTTGTGTTTGACTTCCTGTCTGGCCCAATCTAAACTGTGGAATTTGATGTGTGACGTTACACTTTGCTGCCGGTGGAAAGGAAACCGGCCACTGTAAGGGCATCTAATTGCTGCGTAGTACATTTTGCAGCCGTTTTGCAGCCGTTTTACAGCGCTTTCAAATCTGGTGGGAAAGAGGATTTAGGGATACATAAATAACTTCTGGGTTGCTCCTGTTTACTGGCTTCAGTTCTTTAAACAACTCTGGAGCTTTTTGCCTGTGTCAAATTACAAATTCCTGCACTGCAGCGTTAGCTTAGCGCAAACTTGTCAACCTCGCGGGCTCACAGATAGTAAACGGTAGCTACGTCCCTCTTTAGTTTTTTTTGAAAGGAAAAACTGACAACCTCCTCAGCCGACTGAGACGGAAATCTGCTTCAATGTTACTGTCCTTCCAACATGATTGAGACATTGGACTGTTTTGTGATTATTTCACTGTAGAATTCTTACATAATGGTCCTTTAAATATTTGACATGACATTTCAAACTTCTATTTTTATAGCTATCCTGTAGCTTTTTTAATGTTTCACCAATACATTCTTTAAAAATTTTTAAAATTAAAACAAAGGTTATAAAAATATAGTCAGTCGTGTAGTAAAATAAGAACTGAGAATATCAGAGAAACTGAATTCTTCATAATCAATCAAACTTTATTGATGAAGTGCTTTTCATACAGCGCGTGCAGCTCAAAGCACAAGTGAACATGAGGGAGAAAGCACAACAATAAGAGAGATTGTTAGGTCAAATAGTATTTTGTTAAATAACCCACCTAGACCAGGTCTAATAAATAATTTATGGTGCCTCGAATCATTAAAGAAGTATCCTGCAATCCAGATAAATCCCAGTATGCAAGAAGCTGGAACCTTAGAAACAACCAAGACACATTTCTGAGGTGAAAATCCTCATCGGCTCATCTCATCACTAACATCTGGTGCTGCAGGGTCAGGAGATCCTCGGTAAAGATGGTCCCAGTTTGTTTGTTGTTTCATCACACATTAGCCGCAGCGACAGGTCTCGAGTTTTTGTTCCCTTTGGGAAGTTTTTGCTTCTAGTTTCTGTTTCTCCTTGTATCCATGGTGACGTTTGAACCCGTTTGCTCACTCCATCCAGCTCTGCCTCGTGTTTGACTTGGCCTCCTGCTCCTTGCCCATCTCACCTCTGCCTCCTCACCAGCACTATCTTCTGCTCCATCTCCGGTCCTTCTGTAACTGGAAATCACACAGGTGATTTTTTATATAATTTTTTGGATTAAAAATCAAATTCTGAATAAAATCCACCAACAAAAATCAAACTAAACCCATTAGACTGAAATAGATTAATAATACAATATTGGAGGGACAGACCTTGACTTATTCTACTGTAAACAGTGAAGAAAATACTCTACTTGCTATTTTTGCCCATTTTATTTTCCATATTTTGTTAGATTTCACCTTCTTATGCTCCTGGAGAAAAACTAAATAATGTTAAAGTCTTCTGGGAGGAAATAGCTCACGTCTGAGTTTTAAACAACGATTGTTAGTTTTTCTCTGTTGCTTTGGTGCAACAACATTTCTCAAAACAATAAGTACAAACTGCAAAATGTAGTCGATAATTTCTCAAAAGTAAGTATTCATGTCAATGAAAGAGTCTGTATCCTCATAAAGAAAAGACCTGTCATCATTGTTCATGAACAAGTTAGTCAGACTGCTTCGTCATGTTTTCATAATGGCTGTTCACTCTAGAAGGGTTTCCTAAGCTAAAAGGTCAGATCTTGTTGACCCAACCTGAAAATGCTCAAGACAGCACTATTATATTTTATTTGAACAGCCATTAGAACTCTACTAAGTGGATACAACACACAATGTTTTACGTTTTTACTGTACATCTCTTTGCCGTTCTATTTTGTTCTCAGTATTGTGCAAAAGCAAAGTAAGAACATACATGAGAAGCAGCTTTTGGGTAAAGCTGTGCACATATTTCAACATGTAACACAAATGAATACATAACAGTCTTGCACATCTGGACATTCTTCATTATCAACATCACCTATGTAAATATTTTTCAAAAAATCTTCAGGAATAAATGATAAAGGCATGAAATTGACAGATTTTGACAACTAATTTAACATTTTCCTATGTAATGAGTTAAAACTGGGGTTGTAGCATGACGTCACCAAGGAGAGGAGGAGATTTTTCAATTTTAATGGCTATAGCCCGCGGCCCTGCTCTCCTTCTTCTTGTCGGAGCTGAAAGCCACGCCTCATACTGTGCACACAAACAGCCTTGTAATGCTAACGGACAAGTAATGTTTTCAATATGTTCCTGCTCAGACACACATGATTCTAACTGTAAATTATCTCAGCCTTCATCGGGTTCTGCAGGAGCTGCTACTTACTCATTCTAATGAAATCTGCAGAGTTCAAGCAGGTACGCATCTAAAACCAGCAGGAAATCTGCATTTACGATGCTAACACACCCCTGCTAATGCTAGAACAGGGTAAAACTAGTCATCGCTTTCATCCGGGTAATGGCGTCAATGGCATTTGCACAATGCTGGGGGGCAAAAAGTGCTTTTGCACCTCCTCTCCAAAGCTGTGCCTCCGCGATTTAAGCTAACAAAATAAAACCTAGGGATTTAGATAATCTAGATCATCTAACACATCTTTGTGCAGATGATCAAAAAATAAACATCTCAAAGCTAACGTTTAGCGCAAAGCTTCCAGATCAGTTTGAAATAGCTAACGAGCTGTGAGATGACAGTCCTCCTCAGAACCGGCCGCCTGGACTTTACACAGCTGAAGCAACAAATGTGTAACCGGATCTCTTCTGCGTTGTGCGGGTTAATGCTGAAGGATCGCCGTAACGTGGTTCGTCTTTGGAGATGAACAGATTCTTTGTTTATTCTGACGATCTCAGTAAACAGAAACACGAAGCAAACAACATTAGAGGCTGGGCAGATCTGAGGAGGGACAAAGAGTTTATGATTAAATAACTTTTAATTGTTTGACATGCCTGACGAGCTCAGTAAACAAAACAAATGACATTGGAGGCTGCTCGCTTCAATTACAGAACACATTTTGTGTAATTATATAAAGAAATCTAATTTAACACGATTACAAAGGCATATAAGTCAGTAGATGGCTATAGCTGTTTCGTGTCTGAACATGTGGGGTAGATGCTTTTTTATTCTGTTGTTACGGCCGCCACCCGCATGTGTTTGGGACACCGCAGCGGTCTCCACCTCCACACCATTCGTCTTGGTTGAGCTTGGTTCAGCACCTCGGACAGCTTCGCCACAGTGTGCTCTTAGCGGTTCAGGACCCAGGACCGCGCCACAGCAGAGGAGCGCTTCACCCTGCAGCTGTCCTGTTGATGAGCCGCACCTTTTTAAAGAAGCCAGCCGTGATTTGGGGGAGAAGAGAAACAGCTAAGAGGCAGAGTTGTATCATGGTCACTCTTCTTCCCCTGCTTCTTGACTCGGTTGAATGTTCCTTTGATAAGCTTCTGGCCTTAGGAACTTGTGTAACTTGGATGCTTTAGATAAGCTTGTGGTTTTTAGGACTTGGAGTTGTTGTATTCCTTAGCTCTGCTTTTGGTTTTCTTTATAGTTGTCTGCTTATTTTGTGTTTGGAACTGAGCTAAGGTTAAACCCTTTAGAATTATGGTTATGTTTATAATTTACTAGCTGGTTAAGAGCGGTATGACCCTCAGAAAGACCAACCTAGAGAGGTTCTCCAGTAGCACTGATCTTACCTTCCTTTTTCAGGGATTCCCTTAAAGACAAACCGGAAGTCCCGTAGGTAATTGTGTTTCCTTTACCTTTTACCCTGATGCCTCAAATAAAACAATTTTTCTTTTGACAACACTTCACACTCGTCTCCTTATGCTGCACCCTGACCCATCCTCCTTACAGAGCCACCAAGGGGCGTAACATCTGTCACGAGACACCTACGATATGGGTGGATCATCCACTTGAACTCTCTTCATGGCTGTTAACCATTGCTTTCTGTGTATTGTATAAGCTGTGAAATTTTGCGTTACTGTCCTTCTTTCGTCTATTTGTGCAGCCTACAACACTGCATGTATCAACCATGCTGATAGATTTTATTTTGCTGCCATTTAGCACAGTCTATTGACAACTGACAGATAATAACAATGGTAATCAACGGGGGTGAGGCGTCTTTTCACCCTCCAGCCAGAAGCTGGGGGGCGGGAGCTTGGGCGTGTGACATCACGTGTCATCCGGTCAATAGTCTGATGTGACATAAGCTACGCTAATAAATTAGCTCCAAAAAAGGGACTTTTCGTTCCCCTTCTTTCTCTTCCACAGTTACAGACTGACATGAATTCAACACAGCTCGAGTTAGCATTCATGCTAGGTTGGTATGCTAAGCTGACTGTGTGTCACTGCATCATCCCGTGGTGCATGCTGGGAACTGAGGTGCATTCTAGTTGATTGACAGCTCCCTCTTGTGGAAGCTTTAGGCTCACATAAAAGATTAGTCTTGCTGTAGAGGCCAGGGGAGGGACTTGGGGAAATATAAATTCTGAAAGATTACGAAAAGTTGCTACCTCTCATATGATCGGCTGGAGTTTGTGCTATGAACATGATCACTTCTGCCACATGAACGTTTTAAGACATATTTGGTTTACAAAGGAGAGTTTGCCTTAGCAACCAACTGGGCTGATCCAAAAAGTTAATCAGCTGTAAATGAACACACAATTTTGACCCAAAACAAGACAAGGGTTAAATTAAGTTTGTAGCAATGATCTTGCATGATGTGTGGTGCTCAGAGTAAGTGATGGAGATGAGTTTCAGCTACTAAACGCGTCAAATTTGAGCGCAAAATCTGCATAAGTGAATGAATTATAGAAAAATCCAAACTGATGCCAAAAGCCATCTTCCTCCAGCAGATGAGAGGTGAAAGGACAGCAAAGACACAATGTTTCCATGTTTTCCCCTCTCATGCCCTCAGCTCCATGATTGTTCACTCCTGGCCTTAACATGTATGTTGCGTGATCCCGTCACAAGTCAAAAGCATTTTAAGACTCGTGTTCAGAGAGAGAGACACACTTTTTCACTATTGCTCTTCTGGATGGAGGCTTCCTCCTCCACGTCAGTCTCTGCATGTTTTATTTTATTTTCTCTAGTGATGTACGAAGGCCACGGTCATGCAACCTTCCTCAAATTTTATTGACTGCATTTCTGAAAATTGCTGTTAGCTTTTCTTTGTAGGATTTTCAATTTGTTTACTTAGAAGCACCGATGTTATCGCCCCCCTCATCTCTAGTATCAGGGAAGGTGATGTGGTTCAAGATGAAGCCTCAATTTCCTGCAACATCCTTCAGAAGCAGAGAAATGGTGTTTATTTAGACAGTTGGTGTCATCAGGACACTTTGACTTTTATTTCTTTAGCCTTTTTGAGGATTTTAAGAGGTTCGAATTGGATTATTCCCCAAATGAGACGAGAAGGCTTCTAAAGTCAAAACATGATGATAGATGGATGGATGGATGGATGGATGGATGGATGGATGGATGGATGGATGGATGGATGGATGGATGGATGGATGGATGGATGGATGGATGGATGGATGGATAGATAGATAGATAGATAGATAGATAGATAGATAGATAGATAGATAGATAGATAGATAGATAGATAGATAGATAGATAGATAGATAGATAGATAGATAGATAGATGGATAGAGAAGTAATGGATTCATTTAAAATGTTGTCATGCAGGCTGAGCGTCGCGGTTTCCTGCTCAGCAAGTATCCATGGCAACTATAATTCTGCAGGTGGGGCAAGATCACTCGTGGTAATTGTTTCAAACTGATGCATATTTTTACTGAATTGACCTTTACAAAAACCCCAAGGCATATTAATCATCTGTTTAGTTCCACTTTAGCTCTGGTCTGTCTGTGCAGGATTCATATTGATTCCTACATCCAGGCTGCAAGGAGCCAAACTTTCCAGATGATGTTCAATTTGTCAACAAGAGTGAGTGAGTGAGCGAATGGATGGATGGATGAATGCATAGTTATGAACCTGCTGTTTTTGATATTTTAATATTGCAGACACTACATGGTGCATTTTAACTGGATGTTTGGAATCTAATGGTTTGCTTTTGTCAACATGTTTAATTGTACTGACACACACACACACACACACACACACACACACAAATAAAATGGTAAATGGTAAATGGCCTGTATTTGTATAGCGCCTTCTTAGGGTTCTACAACCCCCCAAGGTGCTTCACAACACAATCAGTCATCCACCCATTCACACACACATTCACACGCTGGTGGGGATGAGCTACGATGTAGCCACAGCTGCCCTGGGGCGCACTGACAGAGGCGAGGCTGCCGAGCACTGGCGCCACCAGTCCCTCCGACCACCACCAGCAGGCAAGGCGGGTTAAGTGTCTTGCCCAAGGACACACAGCAGCATTCTCTGGCCGGAGCCGGGATCGAACCTGCAACCTTCGGATTACTGGACAACCCGCTCTACCTCCTGAGCTACTGCTGCCCAAAATGTGTAAAATCTTTACTTTTGCAGACAAGAAATTATAATAAATACAACATTGGGACAAATTCCATGTAGTAGAGGAACATTAACTCCCAAACCACTTCTGATTAACCCTTGGAGGTCCCTTAGTACATTTTTTTGTGCAGGCAGTGTTTCTTGTTTTTATATAATGCAAATGTTTTTAATAATCCCTGGCATTAAAGGGGTTAAATCTAAAAAAACACACATTTTATTATGTTTAGTGAGTGCTGAGGCCAAGGATGGGATCTGTTTAAAAAAAATCAGACTTATTAAATAGTATATAATTTTCATAACACCTTGTGATCAAGGACATTTTTTTGTGCTAAGGGTACCCAATGTTACTTTTTTTAAAGGGACCTCCAAGGGTTAAAGCGACAAGCTGGAGTTTTCTTCCTTTCAGGAATTACTGTATATTCACATCACCAGGCTGAAGTTTTAATAAACAGAGTCACAATTTTAAATTGCATCTTAAAATTTTAAAATAAAAAAACTTTAAAGTTTGAACATTTGTACAGATAAACTTTGTGATCGACTTCCTATAATCTGCATTCAATTACCTTAAAATCTGGATTTAATCAAGTAACTCACTGATTGTTTTTATTTACTGTTTTATATTCTTCAATGATCCCAAGACCTCCAGAGTTTCCACAGCAGAAAACACACACCACCTTCCATCCATTCCTCCTGCCTGTGTATAATTAAATTGAAATGCTGCTCTCTGATCGCTGACAACACATTATCCTCCGTGTCAGTCCCACAAGCACCATTAGGGCGAGTGTTCCTGGTTCATGTTCTCATCACTTCTTTTTTTTTCCTTCATCTTGAGCTGTGACCCCAAAGCTGTTTGCAAACCAGAGGAATCAAGCGGGGATTCACTTAGATGAAATGACAAGCTAATAGCGTTTAATGAGCTGTTTGGGCACGATGTCGTCGTCCTTTGCTTGTTTGCAAAACACAGCTGTATGACACTGCCCATCTGCAACCTCCAACTGTGTGCATGTGTATCTTTAGCATGCTGTCATATCTGTGTGTGTGTGCGTGTTTCTTTGTGTATGTGAGTGGTTGTGATCAGGCGGGGACAGGCTGACACAGCTAATGGAGAGAGATGTACAGTTAGCAGAACTGGCAGCGCACAAGGGGCTTTCAGCTCCTTAGCCTCTCTTTTTTATCATTATTATTTTTTTGAAGCTCAGGAAGACTAATGGTCTGAGAAGATCTCAGCTCTGCTAGAATCACAGACAAAATGTAAGAGCTTTAAATGCGCTCCCAAGAGGAGCAGACATGATTTAAGTGAGATAGTTATTAAGATGAGAACAGACCTCCCACGTAAAACCCCGGCTATAATGCGAAGGTGTCTAAAGCAGGATGTGCGTATAAGTACATCAACAAGATCCACGGTTCAGTTTAATGGGATCATCAGAAGGTACGACTGCTGCAGCGTTATTTATATTTACAGTTTGGACATTAAGGAGACAAGTTGTTACGGAAAATTAGCGGGAAAGGTGCAAAGATTCCTAATGCAAAGCTAGGAAAAAAGAGAAACTAGAATTTAAACGTTGCATTCCTGTTTCCTGGAATGTTTCTTTCCAAAGAACTGGTTTAGAAACATTAACCTTTGGGACTCCCCAGTGAGTCGTAGCGGATGGCTGCTCATACTGAGCCAGGATCCTCTGGAGGTTTCTTCCTGTTAAAAGGGAGTTTTCCTTCCCACTGTCGCTACATGCTTGCTTAGTATGAGGATTGTATCAACACACAGTCTTGATGCAATCTGCTGGGTTCCTTATATAGGAAACCTTTTTACTGATTGGCTTAATGAACTGAACTGTATTGGAATGTTTACTTTGTGAAGTGCCTTGAGACGACTCTTGTTGTGATTTGGCGCTATATAAATAAACTGAATTGAATTGAAATGAAGTGAAAGTCCTTCTTGAAAATAACTAAAGTAACACAGAGCAGTTTCCTGCTTCTCCACCCTACTGGTTGAAAGTGGAATTACAACTGTCGTAAACAACCCTGCTGCAGCCTGCTGTAGCTAGCGCTAACAACAAGCTAATGCTAACATGAGCCAACTAATACTAAAATAAACCACAAAGTAAAAAGATCCACACTGTTGGACAAAAAATATTACTTACAAGTCCAGTAGCAACACAGCCAGGTCATCATCAGTGATTTTGTAGCCTCCTTTAGCTCCTTCAAACTAGCATATGCCGCACCAATGTTCACTCCAGTTTTAGCTCTTTGCTTCACCTCCAAAGACATTACTCTCTTACTTTTACTTCCAGGCTCAACTATGATGCCAACAGAAAAAGCAAACTTCTTCTTTGTCTTCTTCTGCTTTTTATTGACGACTGGAAAACTGAATATGCTAACTGCTAACATTACAGCTAACAGCCGTAAAGCAGGTATAAGAGCAACCCCTAGAACACCTACCCGCTCCACAAAACTATCAAGTGCAGTTTTTGGTCAGCAGAGGACTGCAGAGTGGTGTCAAATATGAAATTGGTCAAGTTTCTAACTCAACAATCACTGAAATCAACATTAAAGCTCTAGCTTAAAGTTTAAAAACTATCTATTGTTACTTTAAGTCATTTATTTGTTCATTATTTAATTCTAATTCTAAAATTTACTGGAGGCCAAAGCAGTGATGACTCCTTTAAATGGAGCGGGGTCGGGCTCGCTGTGGGGGTGTTTCGGTTTGGGCTACAACAACGCCTTAGTGGGGGTTATTGTAACGTTTCACCAACCAATCAGAATGGGCATCAAAAAATTTTAATTTCAGCTGCTGGAAGTGTGTCAAAATAAAGGTCTACATGATATTTCGTTGTGTGTCAGTTTAACACAATTACATTAAGTAACCTGACCCCTAACCCTTAAGCCTGGGACGCACAGGAGACAGACGCGCTGCGCCACGGAAGCGCCGCAGTTAAATGGTCACACAGGAAGCGCCGCGCCGCTGAACCAAAGACTGTATAGCGCTGAACGCTTCTTGGAAAGTCACGTGATAGTCACAACATCTTGAGAACAGGAACAGCCGCTCCACGGCGCGCCGCCGCGCTTGAAATAGAACTGGCGCCTATCTTCAGCGCCTCTGGGACGCGACACTGCGCTCCCCATGTAGCCACTCTCATGGCTTCTAATGGCTTCTTTTTAAAATGATGGCGCGGGCGTGACACGGCGCGGGCGTGACACGGCGCGGGCGTGACACGGCGCGGGCGTGGCGTGGGCGTGGCGTGACGCGGCGCGTCTGTCTCCTGTGTGTCCCAGGCTTCACAATATCTTATTTAGAAATATATTTTTTGCAATAGTCAAAATGATCACTATCTTATTTTGAAAGATCGATTGAGACCGGATGTGAAGTAACAATTCAGGAACGAATAAGAAGGAGTTTTTTCTGTTATTGAAGGGGGGGTGTTTATCGTTTACAAACCAAAACGCCCCTTTTAGCTGCTGGCTGGATGATATTGTTTTGATGAGGAGGAGCAGCTCTACTCTGATCTCTCCTTAGCTGGTTGACGGACTTCCATTTCTAAGGCTGAGCCCTGAGCCCATTTCAGCTGCTTCGACCCAGGATGTCCTTCTTTTGGTCACCATATGTCAAGATGAACCCCTGATCCATCAGTCCCGTTCTGTGATCTATCGGGAACTTCTCCAATCCAGAGGGAGCGAGTTACCTATATTCCCACCAAGCTTCAGACTTTCAGTTTTATTCTGTCATATCTGCATCGCGATCATCTGCTCACCTTGTCAGGTGGTTTTTGACGCCGTTTGAAATCTCAAGGGAATCTCATGACTTCTTTTTTAAAGAGACGCTGCAGTTTTTACAGTCTTCTGAGAAATTTCCTCCCATCTCAGCTTTTGACATTCTTTTCTTTACCTTGTGCGATATCTCTTGTCATTTCTTTGCTTTCATCACTTTAAGAGCCCTTTTAGTACCTTTATGAAAACACAGTTCCAATAAACGACGGGCCAACTGTTCATCCATCTGTTACAATGTGGGCTCTCTCCGATAGACTAATTTAAATGTTTTCTCGTGGTTCACACCACAACGTGAACAACTTGAGGAGGAGAATGTGTCACAGTTTCGCTCCTCCGAAAGCGTCACCGTTCTTTCAGTGTTTAATCTCGGAGACTTCATACGTCGCTCCATCTGAGATTGTTTCAATGATTTTTTTTTTTCACCAAGCAGAGTGAAGAGGAAGAACGTGTTCTGTATAAATATATGGTTAATCATCTTGATGGCACCTTTGTAAATGATTTCAGTGAACTGCACTGCTGGATTTTTCTTGGTAATATATTGTTTATTTGAATTCTTTCCAATAACAATCAGCCTATATATGCATATATTCATGGAGCCATTGCATCTGATTCTGCAGAGACACTTGTGATGCATCACAAGTGGACTTATCTCGCAATTATGTCAATTATCATTATTATGTCAAGTATCTTGTTGCACGAATCATTCATCCAGATAGAGGAGGAGAAGAGGTGCACTCGGAGAAAGATTCCTAGAAAAAGGTTCTGCACAGTTTTCTGATGAACTCCTATAATAATTACAATAATAATCATTATGAATCTAAGTTATTGTCTATTTTTTGATGTATAAATACAACTTTTGGCAACACAAACCTATTTAAGCGCACCAGAAGAGACAAACCTTCAACGTTACAACACAATGAGTCAGAATTGGGTTATTTTGGCTGCTCAAATCAAACCCAATCCTGAAAAACTGAAGCTGAAAGCTCAGTTTTGAGTCATCTTTACTTCTACACATCCTAAATAATGCAGAAAATGTAGGATTTTGAAATATTGCTCTTTTATTTTGAAAAACTCACTAATTTACAGAAGCACTTCACATCATCTGAAGGAATAACGGACATAAAAGATGCAGAAGTGAGTTTTTGTGGTTTTAATGCGTGGAATGCACCTTTACAACGTAAACAAACAGCTGAACGTAGCTCAGACGAAGGAGCGGGATCCAAGAGAAATCCAATTAAAGGTGGAGACCTGAATGTTGTGACTGTGAAATAAATTAGAGCGCAGTTCATCAATTATATGATCAGGTCAGACAACTTCATTCCGGTTATTTATTATTGCATTCCGCTGCTGTCCTGTGGTCGGGGGTGGGGGTGTTCTACTGTTGATGTGGAGGTTATTGGTCTATAAATGTGTTGTAAAAGAAATGATGATGTAAACGCCGCAATGCAGTTAAAAAAAATTCTATGAGAACAAAGAGTTAAAATGAGACATCAGTGGTCGTAATGTTATGGCTGGCGTTGTTTGTCTGCGCCAAGGTTGAAAACTTTCATTTTTAAATTAAATAAGTGACAGTGTGTAGTTTCCTGGTGATAGGGGGCAGTACATACATTTCAGGGTAGTTTTACACCATATCGCCGTGACTGTCGCTAGTTTAAAAAAACATTACAGTAAATGTTACCTGTCGAGCAGAAAGCATGCGACCTCGGCATGACTCCTCAGACTTTGATAGTCCTTCAGTTAATTCCATCAAGTGAATGCAATGCTGAAGCTAGTTATCTGGCGGTGTAGGTTCTGGATCTGCTCGGGGTCCTGCGCCTGCCGATGACGTCAAACTACGGCAATACCACTCAGCTAAAATATTAGGAATGTAAGAACATATCGATATGGCAAAATATCGTGATATTTTTTCCTGCAATATTATATCGTTATTCAAAAGCCATGTATCAAATTTTTGGAAGTATTTACATGCAAAAATGTGTGTATTTTCTTTTATTTTGGTGCAATTCAAACGCCGACCACTAGTTGGCAGCAGTGTGCAGTGGGTTTTGTTTCCACCATTGAAATGTAAATCCCTCTGTTATGGTTCAGATACCTCATGTTAAACATGTTACGTATCAGTTTGGACTGTTTATTGAATTTCCCTACAATAAATTCAGTCTAAAAAAATGGCTAATATCGTCTGGCTGAATGTATCGCAATATATCATGATATATCGTATCGTCTCCCCTGTATCGTGATACGTATCGTATCACCAGAATTTTACCAATACACATCCCTACAAAATATATTGCATCTCTTTTTCAATTCTGTTCTTTCACATAGGTTTTGTAAAGAGTTTAGCAGTTTTATAATTAAATTCATGTTTCTTACGGCCTAAATATTTTCGAACGTGGTAACGTAACTTCTGTAAGTCGTACGTTCAGCCAATCATCTAGTGTGATGTCATCAGCAGGTCCAGGACCCCGAGCAGGCTCACGTAGAAGGAAACATGGTGTCTAATATGGCGTCCCCCAGAGACTTATACCTGTGCCCTATGTATTTTAGACCCGATTTTTATGATTATATGTTACGAAGCCGCCAATATTTTGCAACAACTGGACATGAATTTATTCATTTTCAACAACATTTTGATGGACATTTCCAGAGATTAATGGTAAAAACTACACAATGTCACTTTTACTTAAAGTTGCTGCTTCTTTGGCGCTCACTCCATTAATTGGCCCTTTGCACTTACATCACCTAATCATGTGGTTCCACCATGGCGGACGTCAACAGTGAGTTACGGGAGTATTGAACAGAAAGCAGTTGCAGTAGTTCACTTGTTAGAAGACGTAGCTAGGTTGAGCTCAAACAGAGCGCTATTTACAAAAGATAGTCAACTAGCTTAGAAACCATCTCTCACGTTCTCCCTGCTGCCGTGTTCACAGAAGTTGCTGACGTTGCCAGAATTCACCCCGCAGGATTTATACTGTGATCTGAAAACCAGCGTTTCACTTTACACTGGAGCTGATTTAAAATGTTACAAAAGTCTGGATCCTCAACAGTTTTTGTCACTGGTTGGGTCACCGGGACCAGCTGATACTCTCACACCAGCGAAGCTCATCATCAAATAAATAATGTAATTTTAACAAACATAGTCCTGCATTGGATCAATATTATCAGTATCTAGTTATTCACTATAGTTGACAGAAAAACACGTCCTCCACAGTGAAATATAGGATTATCAATACTAAATAAGTAATATAAACACATCACATTTATCATTTCAGGTCCATCACAGTCAGTCCCTGTCCTCCTCTAGAAATACATGAACGTTAATCTTACCTGGTAAAACGTGTTTGCTGCAGATCCGTGAATACTTCGAGTCTGATTGATTGACAGCTGCTGTCCATCATGTCGTCTGTCTCCATTAAACGTTTAAAATAAAAAGACAAGTTGGGTTTACTCCCTTGTCTGTTAGTGCAGCTGACCACGCAGCATTTTAATGTGATATAAGGCTACAAACTAGCTTGTTTCAGACTGGTATTACTGGAGTGTTAATGGACGTGAAAGGTTCAATTCAGTTTGTTTATATGGTGCCAAATAACGACAAGAGTCGTCTCAGGGCAATGCCAATGAGTTAGGTTTCCTGCATAAGGAAACTGAGCAGGTTGCATCGAGTGACTTGTTGAGTCACAGACTTTACAGCAGGGGTATTCAATTCCAGTCCTGGAGGGCCGGTATCCAGCATGTTTTAGTTTTAACCCTGTGTCAACACACCTGATTTCAATCAGCAGGTAATTAACAGGCTTCTGCAGAGCCTGATGAGCTGCTGCACAAGTGTGTTGGAGCAGAGAAACCACTAAAACATGCTGGATACCAGCCCTTCAGGTCCGGAATTGAATACCTCTGATTTACCGCAATCCCCTAAAAAGCATGTAGCGACAGTGGAGAGGAAAAGTCCCCTTTAACAGGAAGAAACCTCCAACAGAACCTGGATCAGTATGAGCAGCCGTCTGTCATGACTCACTGGGGTTTGAGAAGACAGAGCAGACACACACACACACACACACACACACACAGAGGGAGCTCGAGAGCTCCAGAGGGTATCCCATTAGTAGTATGGTGGCAGGTGCAAAGGATCAATTCTTTTCTCATCCAACATGATAATTATTTTAACTTTTACTCCATATTTCAAATTGGCCAGAAAAAATTATTTTGTTAATTTCAAATTATTTTCCTCACAAGCAAAGGGACATAATTCAGTTTTTCTTTTGTTATTCTGCTCAGAAATGTGTGATTTATTTTGAAATGTGTTCACAGCCAGAAACTAAATTTAAATTTAATGAACAGCAAAAGATGAACTGATTCTTATTCTTTTATGTTGAAATTAAAATAAAGATTTGTTTTTCTGAGTCACGGGCGGTTTGTTTTCAGCTCTTAAATCAAATAATGATGCTCAGAATAAAGGAATTCCTCTTCTATTATCCACACTACCTAAACTTCAGGTTATAATAACTATAAACCTATACCTCAGAAACCGAGAACGGGTCTAGTTTATCTATATCGTGCTTGTCACATAATTAAGTAAGTCTGGCAGACCTAAATGTTACAGAACCCTCTCCTGCTTCAAATTAATTTCCTCGACCACGGTGAACTTTGCATTTTAATAAGCTCTTATCTCATAATCTGCATTATTGTTAAATGAAATAACCATTAGAGATGCACACTCACAAAAGAAAAGCCTAATGAGTTTTGCATGACTTATTGTCTGTCTTCAAGTCGGTTTCATTTATAGCCGTGCTAAATTGATTTGGAAAATATTATTAAACCCACTGAACCATCCTCCATCTAATTATTACAGGGCAACCTGAACATTTATATTACTATATATACACACACGTGGTGAAGCTGCAACCCAAACTGAACCTTCACAGCCCTCCGCTCTCATCTTTGTGCCTCTGCATGCTCAGAATGTTAAACTCTTAAAGAATGGGGCTCATTTCTAAAGCTTCCTCCTCTTTCCTCTTGTGTTTAAACTGGAAAATCACCATGCACCCACCTCTGGTTGATGTTTAACTGTGTGGTGAGGAGCTGAGGGGATAAAGCTTTAAAACCCAGAGCCGTCATGAGATTTTCCAGGCCTCGGTGTCAGCCCCCCTCCCTCCAAATAATAAAAAGAATCACAACCTTTTATTTCATCACGTTTATTACTGAACCTTTCATAAAGCTTTTTGAATTTTGAGAGCAAAATAAGTGCATTGTTTCTGCGAGAACATGGAATATCTACGCCGTTCTGTCAATGCTAATGAACTCTGTTAAAATCCCAGAGGAAATGGCGCGGCGGGAGTGCAAAAAGCGCTCCGGAGCATCATCAGATTACACCCTCCTGGCCTGATGAGAGGGTTATTGTAGTCTTTTTGTTTTTGGTTTGCATTGGCGGCGTTTCGATAATTGCAGATAAGATGCTGGTTGGCTTGGTAATTCAGGGGGATGGACGTTAATTTGCTATGAAACACAGCGGCTATGATTTGTTTCTCTTATCTATATGGATGGCTGTCTGCGCAGCGTGCAGTAAAACCGGCGCGGCTGCCATCATTACCGCTGCTATGGAGACAGGAGGGCGGACAAGGTCTCATCCAAATCCATCAGCAAGTCTGAGTTATTCAGCCCTGCCCTGCTCTGGACGGGCTCGAGCGTAGAGTTCATACCGATGGGAGGGGCGCGAGGGCTGCTAAATCATTCTACATCAAATGGCGGCTTTAGAAAATCAATGCCTCTCCGCATTATTTATTTTTTTCCCGTGGACAGAGTTGCCCGGGGTTGAGGAGAGGAGGATGCGGAGTGAAGAAGAATCAGCGTCTGGCTGTAAGGTGGATATCCTCTTCATGTTAATCAAGATGAAGGGGTCATGGTGGCAGGAGTGGTGAGCAGGAGCCAATTACAGGCAGCCCAGGCTGCATTAGCAGGGGATACCATGAGGAAATGGTATATACACAATGATCACACAGAGCAGGCGTCCCATCGGGCCGCGTGAAGCATACCCAGGGCAGTCACAGCTACATGAGGGGGTCACGCTGAGCCGGGTCTGATCTCTGACCCCGGAGCCAGGGGAAAGCTGTTTCCAGGGCTTCAAACACCCGTCTGTCCATTAACCAGCATAGAATGGTGGGACTAATTCATAAATGTCCTATTTGTCTCCAGTGCTGTTAATAAATAACATTCATGAATATAAGCAGGATCCGACGCTAGGGTGACAACAATCTCCCCCTGTGCAAAGAGGAAACCAGACTGATTTATGGAGACAAGTGCACACAAGCTGAGTTGTGGGTGCAGGTCTCTGTTTGCTTTTTATTTCTAAACCACGCGTGTAGAACTTGAAACAAACTTACTTTATTGGAAAGAAGAAACCATAAAACATTTGTCAGCTGTCAGAGACGGAGGAGCCGCGGGACGCGTCAGGCACTTCCCAAAACAACTGAAATGGATGAGTGCTTTGGATTTGTAATTGAAGAGAGTGCACTTTAGGTCTGGCTGTCTGGGGTGTCACAGGACACTGAACTGTTAGGAAATAAGAACAACGCTTGTTTAAAGCGCTCGTTCCCTCGTTTTTTCAGTGCATCTGATGTGGTCTTGTAGCCTAGACATCTAGACAGAGCGTAGCAGAAGCAAAAGGATTTTGCTCTGCCGGTCGGTGTAGCCATGCTCCATAGGAGCCTCAGCAGGCCAGAAGAGTCTTGTGTCTAGCTAATCACAGCGCTCTATCGGTTTGGCGAGCATGATGTTGCTTCGACAGAGCAAAACAACTAAAATAGTAGCTTGTTTGAAACAGCTTTTGCATTAACTTTGGACTATTTAGACTTGGACTTTTCTTTGAGTCAAGAGCACATAGAGCAGTGGTGTAGTCTACGTGATACGCAGGTATACGCCGTATAACCACTAGAAATAACCACTTAGAAGTGCAGTAAGTAACGTGCAGCGTGGGTTGCCGGGGCTCACCGACAGGCTCACTTTTCTAAACATCCATCGAACGAGACGGAGAATGCATGCTTGTGATTGGTCGGTTTTGTTCCCAGAGACTGCTCACTAACACAGCACACTGCTAATCTGGTATTTTCTGTCGTTTATTTGTGTCTTTTTATTCGTGTCTGACGCTGCTGTAGGTGCTGGAGAGCTGCGCCATCCACTATTTTTCAGCCGGTAGATTAATTTGAACTGCTTACCGTAGTTCGAAAGTAACTTAAAGGGGAACTAGAATACAGTTTATCAACAATCTAAATCTGTGCTTTGCGCCTCTAAAAAGCATAAGAAGTTTTCTTTTAGCTTTCATCTGTCCCAGGAGGCCTGATGTAGGCCATCCTGAAATCCCTAATTCACCTCTGCTCTCAAGAGAGCTGTTTACCCCTCCCTTTCGTAAAGGACATGAATATGGTAATGAGCTGCTTGCTAATTGGTTGGTTTCCCCAGAAGCCTCAGCCTGCGGGATAGCTTTTTTTTTTTTTCAGAAGCTTTAGGCCTCTTTCACAACCGTGCAGCTGCGAGTCGCCTCAACATGTAGATTTGGATTGAAGTTCTCTGGGACATGGTTAAAAGTGAAATTCAACCATTCCAGTCGACTGTTGGGTTCTTGTAGTCTAGTGAACTAGACCAAATTCTTGCTTTGCAGAGTTTGGTCTAGGCACGCTTCGTTGGAATCCTCGCAGCCTGTGGCTGTCCAATCACAGCTTGCTATAATTTTGGTTGGGCCAATCACAGCGCTCTATATTTTGGGCCAATCACAGAGCGGGAGTAGCCGATGACGTCAGCGCTGCGGCCGTGAACCCAAGCAAGATGGCGGCAACGCCGGAGCCACGTTCTTTTGAAATGGCTTTGTCATCAACATTGGATTATTTAGACTCCAACGTGCGTAAGTCTGTCGGATATACTTAGCGGCTTCTTATTTTTATCAAACAAAGTAGTGCAATGTCCCAGTACACCTGATATTCACATGTTTTTATACAAAAACGACAGAAATCATTGATGTTAGCAAATGTTAGACGCCATTGCTGCCTCCCGCTTTTCCGTCGCTGTGATTACGTCACGTTGTTCGTTACTCTGATTGGTCCTAGCGCTATCCAATTGCGTGCTAACATTTTGAAAGACAACCGTAGATCCCGCCTCACGACTGAGGGCCGTCAATGAGTCGTGGCCAGACTATATATACACATATATAGGATGGCTTGCCAGGCTATGGTTCTTGTGGAATACGGTGAAAATTGCTACTATCACTACTACACCCTGGAACACAACAAGTCTGTTTCTCAGTCATTTTTCTTCTTTTAAAACCAAAAATAAGTTACAAGGGAGGGCGCTAGCTGGAGCTACAGCTAGCTAGCATTTTCTGTTCCTCCTGCGGGTGCGTTTGGTTTATATATGGCCGGGGCTGGTGAGGGTGGAGCCGAAATTCATAAGGCGGTGACATGCAGGTTTGAGGAGGCAAGGCTCCATCATGTGACGTTGCATGAAAGCTTGCTCAGAAGAGGGGGGATTGCTCTCGCTTTTTTTTTACTTTCTAATTTACATAAAAACTAGGTCACACACGGCTTTGATCTTTTTGAATGCTACTTTTGACCACCCAAGCTGTCTTTACTCAACAACAACAAGGAAAATGTTGGTTTGGATTCTAGTTCCCCTTTAAGAGGTGTAAAAGAGTAGGAAGCCAGGAAACCGTTTTTTCTGGTGGATGGAGAGGGGAGACAGAGACAGACAGGACACAAAAATATTCAAATTAAAACAAGAAAACTAAACAAAGTTCTTGAAAAGGAAAATGTTGGTAGATTTATCCCACTACACCTTTTTACCTTCATAAAGAAATAATTCATAAGCATGTCATACTTATATATTTGATACAATTCAGATCACCTTCAAAAGTCAGTCCCACATCCAGGGCCATATCAGGGCATTTTGGAGGCCGAGGAAAAGTAACACTCCGGAACTTTTACACCTTAAAATAATGCTTTTTTTTGTTTTGGCGTCATACTATCATCTATTATGTTCATTTTCATACCTGTGATAGTGTAATGGGGTCCCAAGTCTGTTTACCGCACTATACAGTTTTTGAGCTCGGGTCACTACTGGAAGTACTGACTGGGTGTTGCTTTACGGCACTATATGGCAAGCCACAGGGATTTAAAAAAGCGTGCATTCTAAACACGCGTTATGTCTGTCAAAATGCGCGTCTTGAACGCAGATTCACCAAAGAAAGCTAGAAATCCCTTATCAGAGGAATCTAGGAAAAGAAAAAGAGAACGTGATAGAGCAAGAGCGAAGACCAGAGTTATTATTGCGCCGTCTTATCCTCGCTGGAGAGCTCTTTTAGAAAGAACAGCATGTACTACGGACTCTGACCTAGCCGTGCTGCTAATGGATAGGTGAGTAATAAATGATTTCACCGGGGTTATTGTGTTTGGTCGGGCATAAAGTTGTTATACAGTCCTGATAAAACTATTTATTCAATGTGTGGAGGTGGAAAAGTTTGTTTTTGTTGTTTTGCCTGACATTAGGAATGTAAACATGCCTCTTATGCCCGAGAGAGAGGTTTGATTTTACGACAGTGACGCTACGCAGCAAGCCTTGAGAGGGCGACAGAGAGCATATATCTGCAAAGTTCTGGAATGGGGCTTTAAGTTTATTTAGAAGAAGGATGTATTTGCGTTTTCTCCGACAGTTTATGGCGGACTGCCTTGTTGACTGACATTCGTAGCAGTGAGTATGTCATGTTGTTCGCTGACTGGTCCTATCGTTGTCCAATAGCATGTCAAAACAGTTTGAAAAACAACCATAGATTCCGCCCCACGACTGGGTCAAAACCAGACTATATATTCACATATATAGGATGACTTGCCAGACTAGTGGTCTCTAGTATTAATTAATGCCTTGTGAGTTGTTCTCTGTGGGGGAAAAAAGCTCTGGTGCTCCTGTTTCATGAAGTAGAAGTGAACTGCAGGAGAGGGGAGCAGAAAACAGCAGGATTTGGAATGTTAAGCCGGGTCCACACTGGAGGCATCAGCGGCGCGGAACAGCAGTGGAACGTAGCTGCTTCAAATAGAATCCACTATGGGGTTGATCCAAACCAGCAGCGGTGTGGAAATTTTCAGGCGCGTCCCAGAAGCGGCTTGCCATGCTGCGCCACTAAAGATGGGATTGGGATCTATTTTGCTGCAAGCCGCTTCAGGGACACATCAATTTCTGCAGTTAACATAGGGCTTATTTACTACCAGCATTTTTTGAGAAGTACAATGATGTGTTTTTCAGGGCTTTAATCCTGGCAGTGGAGAGGAACATTATATATGACATTAAACAGCGATATCAAACGTGATCTCCTTCTTCTTCTTTTTAATTTAATGGCGTAAACAAACCGTGACCTTTGAAGTCTCGAAGGATTTTGTGATCTCGCGAGTCTGGCAAGGAGGACAGCGGAGATTCTCCCGGTGTGGATTTGTGCTTAGCAAATCTCGCAATAAAACCGTTTCGCTGCCGTTCCATGCCACTGATGCCTCCAGTGTGAAGTACACTTTACTTTTTTATTTTTATTTATTTATTCTTTATTTAACCAGGAAGGTCCCATTGAGATTAAAAACCTCATTTTCAAGGGAGTCCTGGCCAAGAGGCAGCAAGTTACAGTTACAACATATATATTTTTTTTTCAGTTACACAGACATGTTATGTACAGAATTACATAAGGCAATTACAACACAGGGAATCTGTCTCAAGGGTTATCAGTTTGGTTTTAAATGTATTCAAGGAGATAAGCTCGGTTAGTTTCCAGTTTTCCTGCAGCCTGTTCCATGCAGAAGGAGCAGAGTGAGCGAAAGCTCTTTTACCCAGTTCAGTGCGAGCAAACGGAACACAGAGTAACAACTGATCGTTTGTACGCAGAATGTGAGAAGTTACACTTCTCCGTGAGATTAAGTTACAGATGTAGTTGGGTAGTAATCCCAGCATGGCCTTGTAAATGAAAGTGTACCAATGTGCCAACCTCCTGGTGGACAAAGAAGGCCATCCCACTCGAGAATACAATTCACAATGATGGGTCAGTGGTCTACAGTTGGTAATAAACCTCAGCGAGGCATGATAAACCACATCAATCTTACCAAGACACTGTGCTGAGGCATTCATATACAAAAGGTCTCCATAATCCAGAACAGACAGAAATGTTGCAGTAACTTGTCGGTTTTTTGCCTCAAAAGAAAAACACAGTTTATTTCGAAAAAAGAAACCCAGTCTGAGTTTGAGTTTCTTCACAAGATTATCTATATGGGGCTTGAAGGAGAGGGAGTCATCGAGCCAGACACCAAGGTATTTGTATGTGTGGACCACCTCTATGATATTTCCCTCCAGAGTTGTCACTGGGGGCATACTTAGAGGTCTTTTTTTATAGTTTGAAAACAACATTAGTTTAGTCTTGTCAGCATTGAGGACCAATTTTAACTGCAGAAGTGTTTGTTGGACCTCATTAAAAGCTTTCTGTAAGACTTCAACAGCTTTAGTGGGGGATGTTCCAAAACAGTAAATGATTGTGTCATCAGCGTAAAAGTGCATATTAGCATCCGACACATTTTGTCCTATGTCATTAATATACATAATGAACAAGAGGGGTCCCAAAACTGATCCCTGTGGTACTCCCTTGTGGATACTCAAAAATTCAGAGGACAATCCATCACATTTAACACATTGCGTTCTGTCATTCAAGTAGTCTGTGAACCATGAGATCGCATGTTCAGACAATCCCAAACAAGGAAGCTTTTGTTTTAAAACAGCATGGTCTACAGTGTCAAAGGCTTTTGACAGATCAATAAAAAGTGAGGCACAGTACTGCTTTTTATCCAGAGCAACAAGAATGTCATTGATCACCTTTGTGGCTGCAGTGATGGTGCTGTGCTTTTTTCTGAAACCTGATTGCAGACTTGAGAGAAGGTCATTTGAATATAAAAAGTCTTTCAATTGTTCACTTACTAGGGTCTCTAGAATTTTTGCCAGGACACACAGATTAGATATTGGTCTGTAATTTGTTAATAGAGCTGGGTCACCACCTTTTAGTAAAGGAGTCACAAAAGCAGACTTCCAAACTGATGGTATTTGTTTGTTTTTGTTAGAAAGGTTAAAAAGAACTGTAAGAGGTTCTGCAATGAAATCAGCAGCCATTTTCAAAAAATAGGGTTCTATCATGTCTGGGCCAGAGGGTTTCCTGGGATCCAGAGTTCTAATAATTTTGTGCACTTGCTCTACAGTAAACGGAACAAAGTTAAAAGAAGCACCAGGAGTCATTTGGGAATCTGTGCAGGGGGACACAGAGGGTGTTCCAGTAGAAGTAGACACTGAACCAGATGAGATAAAATGCTTGTTAAAACAGTTTAAGACCTCAGTGTTATCATGCACTGGGACAGAGTCATTTAGGACAAATTTTGGAAGAGCATGAGAAGGTAAGTTGACAGATAAAGACTTAATGACTTTCCAAAATTTCTGTGGATTATTTAGGTTCTCAGTTGTGATAGATAAGTAATAGTCTGATTTGGCCTTTTTGGTGAGAGTAGTACATTTATTTCTTAGTTGTTTAAAGATAGCCCAATCAGAGGGGAGATTTCCTTTTCTGGCTTTGGCCCATGCCACATTACGCTGATGGATAATATATGACAGCTCGGGGGTGAACCAGGGATTTTCTCGTCCTTTGATTCTGAGTTTCCTGAAGGGGGCATGCTTATTTACAATTTCTATGAAAGTCTCTTTGAAGAATGCCCATGCTAGCTCGACATCTGGTAACAAATCTATTTGCCTCCAATTAACCAAGGACAAATCCTTATGAAAAGCTTGTACACTGAATTGTTTAAAATTTCTCTTGCAGATGATGCGTGATTTGGATTTAGGCATTTTAGTGATCCTGCAAGTGGCAACAACACAATGGTCACTCAAGTCATTGCAGAAAACACCTAATGATGAGAATTTATGAGGGACATTTGTTAAATTTAAATCAATCAAGGTGGACTTGTCAGGATTCTTAAGATTGGGTCTTGTGGGTTGGTTGACCAACTGGCTGAGATTAATGGAGTCACAGAAGCTTTTGAATTAATCTGAAGCTGCATTTTGCCAGTCCCAGTTGAAATCACCAGTCAATAGGAGTTCATTATAATTTAATTTGGACAATAGATGTTTTAAGGATGATAATGCCTCTTTGGGAGCCGATGGAGGCCTATAGCACCCAGCAACAGTTATAGAAAGGGATTTGGCAATTTCCACATTTAAGGCCAAAAACTCCATTTGTTTGCAGATAGACTCAGACAAGACTATTGATGCATTCAATCTTAATCTAACATAAATAGCTACACCCCCACCTTTGTTCGGCCGGTCTGTGCGATGAACATTGTATTCAGCTATGTTGATATTCTCATTAGTTATGGATTTAGTCAGCCATGTTTCAGAAATGATTATGATGTCTGCAGCTGTTGATTTAATCCAGATTCTGACCATGTCTATCTTTGGAAGTAAGCTGCGAATGTTCAGATGAACAATTTTGAGACCAGACAATTGTTGGAAATCAGCAGGAGTTTGTGTACATTGCAGCTCAGGTCCAGGGTTTGGTTGCACATTTCCAGATAATAGTAAAAGTAAGACAATCATCAATCTGTGTTTGACTTGACATTTTGGGGAAGTCAGAACATATGTTGAATCCATGCAGTGAGTTTTGTGTAGTGAGAGAGTAAGATTGTGTAAAGCAAGAAAATGTTTGAGTTTGGGTACTTCTCCAGGCAGGTTTGACCACAAGTTAAAGATCTGAGCAAAGTGAGTTGGTCTAGTTTCAGTATCCCCAGCTATGTGAGAATTAGTGCCGCGATGATAAGTATCTCTCATTCTGAGCATATTAATATTCACCAAGGGGACACAACATGGTCCCAAGTCCAAAACAGCCAGAATAAACAATGAGGCTATGAAAAACATTATAATCTTCATCTTACAAAACCCAAGGTCAGCAGAATGATGTTTTTGAGCAATAAATGAACAGGAATTAGTTCCCAGGGAGGTGATGAAGACTCTTGACAGATTCTGGGGGTTGCAGAAGGGCCGAGCTGGGTTTAGGTGTGAGATCCAGTAAGAGTCCTTTGTGTGATGAATCCTCTTCAGGTTTTACATCCTCTTGAAGCAAACAATCTTCAGTCTCCTATTTTACAAAGATCAACTCAGCAGAATGCTTGGTTCAGCAATTAATCCAGGTTACAGGAAATGTTTTGAAGGCTCTGTCTCCAGGAGACGTTGCATTTAGCACCTACTTGACAACAAGATAAGCCAAACAGCCAAGCTCCAGGTACTGAAAACAGGCCCAGCCAGAAAGTCAAAGCAGAACCAGGCTTTGTGACTGTAGCCGGGCCAAGTAATGGAAGCCACAGGAGAACCAGGATCCAAGCGGGCGTAGCAGACACAAGCCAACTTGACTGGACTAGCAATCCAGTCCGAAGATGATGGAAAGCCAGTTTAGGCTGTCAGAAACAGATAAAGCCAGGCAGAGACCAGCATAATTCCAGGAAGGGCTAGACAGAAACCCGCAGGACCACAGCCGAAAATGGTGAAGGGCTCTTACCAGGCCAGTGAAGCTCTGAGCCACAGATAAAAGCAGGTCAGGTCAAGGCGAGGAGGATCCAGGCTGAATATGGTCGAAGATTGTGGGTTGCTGTAGTTTGTGAGAAGTTTTGGATCAGCTACTCCACACAGCATTCCCTTTGTTCTCTAGGAATGCTGTCAAACAGGATCTATCTCAGGATACAGGCCGCAGTGTCTTCGCAGCAAGGTTGAGGTTGAGAAATAATCCAGGACCATCCGTCAAATTCCATTAGTCAAAAAACTTCCCTAAAATAATGAGAGTGTTATTTAGATCATCTGCTTCAAAGTTTTCACAAAATGGAAAGAAAATATTAACTATAAGATCAGACAAATACAAAAACGTAAAACAGTCAGGAGCTGACAAACACACAATAGACTAGTAGGGCTGCCATCTTGGATGAATACTTATTAGTATTTCCTGATATTCTCTGATTGGCTAACAGCAATGCAAACTGACTCTGTTTGCTCTGCAACGTTGATGTTTTATCTCCACAAATATAATTCTGAAGGAGTTCTGATGTGTGCTAGAGTTGCTAATGCTAACGGTTAGCTTCTACTAGCTGAGACGTGCTCTGCTCTCTCCTGGCTGCAAAAATCAAAAGCAGCCTTCCTTGTCATGAGCCAAGATGAGTCCATGAATACTAATGTACAGTGTGACGTAGATCTGAGTGGCTTTTTCTGACTCGAGCATTTCCGCATCTATTTCCTATCGCCAGCTAATGCAGGAAAAAAGGGTGAAGACTATTTTTCACATTCAGCCTGCAAAATTTTCAAAAATAATATAAAAAAAGGTTTCTCTGTGAATCTGCTGTTTAAAGTAAATCTGTTTGAATTTGGTGTCATTATCTCCTGACAGCAGGGTTCAAAAGTCGGGTGAAAAGGCTCAAAAGTCAAAGCTAAATGCAGCAATTCCTTCAGATTCCCTCCAGCAGTTAGGAATGGAAGTTTCCAGGTTGGAACCATCTCATGTTGGGTTAATATCCTTCAAAAACAGCAGATAAGATAAATGAAGCCCAACAACCTTTCCAACACGACCCTCGCTCTCCACGCCTTTTGTCTCTGCGTGTTATTAGTACCACTTCGCTCACCTCGTCTGCCGCGGCTCAGAAGTAGATTTATATCTTTGATTTGGTGTTCAGGCTCTCTCAGGTGAGTGAGGGTGGAGACTATGGTCTTGGTAGTCCAGGCAGTAAGCAAGAGGGATAATGGACTGGAAATGGTTTGCTGCATCAGATCATGACTGATGGCACACACTCGCTGGGGAGACAAGTCCTCTGCAGTGGCATTCCCACTTTCTGTTTTCTGCTCAAAAACTTAGAAAAGGTGCGCCCGGAAAATATTCCGAGAGTGAATGAGTAAACCACATTTCCAGGAAAAGTTCCTAAAACTGAGTTGGACCAGTGGAGCTATGGAAGTTTGGTATAAAATAATCGTTTAGCCTTTCTAGGCAAAGACGGGTTGTGACTCATCACTTTGTGCCAAATGTCATCAGAGATTCATCAATCAGAAAACAACATGAAGAAAAAAAATCAATACAAAAGACTCTGAATCCTCCGCTGCATCCCAAAAGTTACCGTAGCACTTTAATACTCGAGGAAGAAGTCTCACATAAACTCCGTCGAGTTCTTCAGGCGTGAACTCACGGGAGACGAACGGAGAACAGTCAAGTGTTGTTCCGAGGTCAAACGAGGGCATGTCTCGCTTTGCTTTTGGGAAAATAAAAACTGATGTTTTATTTACTAGAGAGGAGAATCCATCTAAGCTGTTAGAATAAAACGTTTAAAGAGTCAGCATCTTTGAGATTTGGGTGTATTTTATCATCATTATTATTGTTGTTGGTGGTGTTTTTATTAATATTATTTTATCATTCAGCATTTTAACATTTCCTTCAGAAATAAAACATTTTATTTTATTTTTCTAACTTTATTTTATTGTTTACAAGCCAAACCAGTGGAATTAACATCCCTTAGAAGCTGCCATGCAGCTAAATCCTGTTAAGGCAGAGTTTAAGCTGAGCTGCATGAGGCAGTGCAGCACAGACTTCCAAGATTTTCCATAAAGAAAACGGAGAATTTTTGATGAAATGGGTTTAAGATGAGAGAAATCCGAAAAAAATATAAGCCATCTATGAGAGTTTACAGACAAGGCTTATTTTCCTAAAAAAAATCATATGCATTTTGTAGTTTTTTGTCGTTAAGGAGCACCTGATGCACTTGAAAGGCCCGTTTCCACCATTTCACGGGACGGCATAAAAGAAGCGTCCATTTCTGGGTATTGTCAGGGAACAACCAGGTACTTGAGCTGGGGTACGTACTCAGAAATGGCCCAGTAGAGGCGCTGGGCGGGACTTGTGGTTAACTCGTGCTCATTGGTTGTAACCCAGTAGGAAATGACATCGGCAGACGAGGCCAAGCAACCTGCATTTGTAAGACTGGAAGAGTTGCTTCTGCAATCGCACAGTTACCCCGACTTCATGCTAGAGGCATCAGCAGCATGGAACGGTTTGCTTCTCAGAGGATGCTGGGGGTAAATAAGCCGTGAGGTCACACGTGTAGACGTAATCTACATAGATATGAAATCGAATTGCCGCAATAGACTTTTATTTTGAAAATTACTGGACGTTTTACACTGAAACCGTGTGTGATTTCCTGTCTAGCCCAATGGTAACTGTGGAAATTGACATGTCCCAGAAGTGGCTCGCAGCAGAAATAGAACCCCCCCCCCCAAATCATGCGATGCTGTAATTTAACGTATTTTGTGGTCTCCCCCAGACCGCTGTTTTGACATCATACCGCCGCTCTCCCCATCCCCTGAATAGATTAAATGATGCCGTAATTTGACAAAATAAAACTTTATTCTGTCCGTGGACGCCTTTTGGTGCTGATGAGTGACGTCACTCACTGCTGAAATGATCACGATATGCTGACGTCTCAGCAAAGTCCAGAAAGGACCGAGCCATCGTATTTTCCCTGTCATCTTTCCCTCCCAGAATTTTCCCAGAACTCCTAAAGTGGAAACACAGCTAATCAGAACTGTCATGCAACAACATCTGCTTTGATTGAACCCTCGCATCTATCAGGTTCAGCCTTTAAAACCCCTCATAAACACAACCTGCCTGATACGCTGTTAACCATGAGCACGGGAAGACTCGACTAGCAGAGACAAGGACTCCTGAAGGTGTCCTGCGGAGTCTGACACCAAGACATCAGCAACTTCTATTTAATACTAAACACGCCATGATTAAATATGTTCCAGCACATGCCCTTACACCTTGTCATCAGGGCGTGCTTTGACCCTCCTGTGATGATGTTTTGGACCACTGCTGCTACCTTTTAAACAAGCTTCACAAGCAGTAAAACACACATCAACTAGATTTATTCCACTGGTGTGGATCACGAAGGACTCTCAGCCTATCAGGCAGTTAGTAGTTAAGCTACACACTTAAGCTAAAGTTTACTCATATTTTTATATAGTTGCAGTGGTCTCCAGTAGGAATGAATGCCTTGTAAGTCGTTATCTGGGGGAAAAAAGCTCAGATGCTCCTGCAGCCGACGGACTCTTATTTCCTGATAACCGGACAACTCTTCTCTGATTGGCTAGCAGCAACACGACTCTACTATTGACTCTGTTTGCTCTGCAACGTTGATGTTTTATCTCCACAAATAACACAAGCCTGGAGGAGTTCTGCTGTGTGGTGGAGTTGCTAATGCTAACGGTTAGCCGAGACATGCTCTGCTGTTTCCTGAACGCTAAACCAACAACAGCCTTCCCCGTCGTGAGTCAAGATGGGTGAGTCCATGAATGTTTAAGTAACACAAAACAGTTTCCAGCTTCCCCGTCCTACTGGTTGAAAGTGGAATTAAAACTGTCCTGAACAACCTTGCAGCTGTAGCTAGCGCTAACAACAAGCTAACACTAGAATGAACCAACTGATGCTAAATGAGGCCATATTTATACTTCGTCTACGTGGGTACGGAAACACGAAATGCCATAATGCGTCGCCGCAAGACCTCTCCGACAGGCTCAAAGGTGACAAACTTTTTAACTATCCGTCGAACGTGACGGAGACCGCAAGCTTGTGATTGGTCAGGACACTGCTTCCTTTAAAGTCGTTAATAGCACCGCCATTGCCCCCTCAAAAAATATATTTAGCAGCAGACACGGAACAGATTGAAGAACGCTTGGCAGAAAAAGTCTGAACATATGAACGTTTATTCACCCGTGACTGAAGGAGTACAAAGATACGCAGCAAGCATTTATATGTGGACAGAAATGACAAAAACATGGGTTTAGAGGTGTAGATCGCGTGAAGAAGTGGAGGAGAATGAGGGACAAATTTGTCCGTGTTTAAAAGCCTCTAAAATACATAAAAAAATGTAAACACAGTAGTAAATACACTATCGTGGATTGGATACGTGACTGTAATGGTGGCAGGATACCCCAGAAAGGCGCTATGCCCTCTGTTGTACTGGCGGGGAATTGCTTTGCAACACTCCTCAGGTGATGAAGAAATCAGAAGAGAAAACATCTCCATCAATGAGTGTGCGTGACTCCACACTCGAGCTGACGGAGACGTATAAATCAGGCTTAAAGCAGCTGTCCGGAGTTTTCCCCTTTCAGGAATTATGTAGGATTTTTCAGAAATCCGTAAAAGTGATTGTCTTATCATGTAGTGTGATATAATATAAGCAATGTGTTTTTTTTCCCTAAGCCTGCCCCCTGCCCCGTAAAACTCCGTGCAATAGGAAACTGGTCGGCGACTAGAACTAACCAATAGCGTTAGACTACCGCTTACATGCTTCAAATTTAAGGAAGTACCTCAGCTGATGCAGAGTTGATGAACTTTTCACGGTCAAGTAAGTCTTTAAAATATAAATATATGAAAACACAACATGACATGAGAATAATAATTGTAAAACAACGTGTTTTAGTTCTGTTTGTCGGCTACAGAAGCACATTCATAAACAAGAAACGTGCAGTCGCCATCTTAAAAAAACGGATCGACCGACTCTTGGTGTGATACGCTTGTCAGCCACTAGATGGTGCCATTAGATAAAAGAAATAATCCGGAGAGATACTTTAATAATGCACTAAGTAACGTTAATAAAGGGACCCTTATTATCAAGTGTTACCAAAATATTGCTTACAAGTCCAGTAGCAACAAAGCCAGGTCACCATCAGCCCGTGATTTTGTAGCCTCCTTTAGCTTCCTCTAACGAGTTTAGGCCAATGTTCACTCAGCTTTAGCTCTTTCCTTTGCCTCTAAAGACATTACTCTTTGACTTTTACTTCCCCTCCAGGGACTGCTGTTCCTGTGATAATACCAACATTATCCATTCATTGTTTAACACGTCTGAAGTCAGCAAAGTGCAAAAACAACACAGAATAAACTTTAAATGAGACAACTTAACGAAAAACTGCTGTAAGTAAATTAAAAAACAGTTTAGATTTTGATCTGGAGGAAAAAATAAAGCATGCTCCATTTAGAAGGTTATATTCATGCCAGATTAAGTGAAATTGAATGTTTTTTCTGTTTTAAATGAATCACACATGGCTGATTGTGAGTTTGATAAGTGTACTTACCCATAATTTGTCCTAAATATGACTGCTGCTGAAGCCGGTCTAATGATACATTTGGTCAGCAGAAAGATGATTGTGCTGAGTAGTTTGGAAAACATTTACCCAGCAAAAGTGGGTCAGCATTAAAACCATATTTTAGCTACGCCGAACACAGCCTCAGACTCTTCATATGAAAAGCAACAATTTGACTAAAATCACTTTATGACAGGCTGCAGCTTAGAATCCAAATCTGACCTGAAATCCAAAAGTCCATTTCTGCCTCTTCCTTTCCTTTTTTGCTCGTCGTGTAGCGCGGCGTGTTTAGTTTCTTCCTACGCCGCAGGGCTGGGATGTTGTGTTATGAGGACATGATCAGATTTACCCCAAACCCTGACCTCTGTCACACTGACACATGTTTACAGAGAGTAAATGTGAGGGAGCAAATCGGGCCCGCCTGTCACCGCTCGTCCCACAGCCTTATTTACAGTCATCTCCTGCAGCACTGATTGATAGCAGCCATCTCATTAACACCGCAGCAGTCCAAAGGCCTTCAGACACGTCCCATAGATGTGTTGGTTCTCTCCCAGACTGTTGCGTTGTTGTTATGCGTTCCCCAGAAACACAAATGCACCACAAATGGAGGAAAACACAAGACACCACTGATGTTATTACAGAAAAAATGTGGTGGACGGGGCATGGGAAAAAGGTTAGAAATAAGGTGTTGGTACGATGGGAATGATTTATTAGTGTAGCAGGACACTTAATAATTACTTAACACACACACACATAGATCACCTTTACAGTATTTCTGTCAGGAGACGGCGAGAGAATGGAAATGATGTGTGATTGATGCCAGGAAGCATAGGCACGGCCCAGGGGGAAAGCAGTGCAAGGTCTTACTTATAAAAACATCAATCAGGGAGCATGGTCTGTGAAACCACGGGCTGTGAAACACCGCAGGACCCCCACCCCCAGTTCTCACTCCGAGAACCAGACTGGCCTCAAAGAGGAGAGCGGCTCCATCTAATGAAGGCTGTAACGACGTGCATGGCTGCCACGTACTGGGAAGCGTCACTCAAGGGACCACCACATGCACCTTGAAACTGAAACCCAACACTGTTTTGCAAAGTAAACAAAAATGTTACTGTGAGATTTACTCTGAATCTCAAACGCACACTGGAGAAAGCTGCAATAGCAAATTTGGAAGTCAATTTAGCTTATAAGATTTTTTCATGCCTTTTAAAAGTGCTGTTCACTCATTTAATCAATGCATTTGCAGTGGTCTCTGGTAGGAATGAATGCCTTGTAAGTTGTACTCATGGGTACAAAAAGCCCCAGTGCATCTGTTACAGGATTTAGAAGATTGCCAGATCAGAGTTGAGCTTCAGACGGCAGGATTTGGAGTCTTACTTCCTGATATTTGGACATCTCACCTCTGATTGGCTAACAGAAACGCGACTCTACCGTTGATGTTTTATCTCCACAAATAACACAAGCCTGGAGGAGTTCTGCTGTGTGGTGGAGTTGCTAATGCTAACGGTTAGCTTCTACTAGCTGAGATGTTCTCTGCTGT
Organism: Aphyosemion australe; assembly: GCA_006937985.1. Taxonomy (NCBI): domain Eukaryota; kingdom Metazoa; phylum Chordata; class Actinopteri; order Cyprinodontiformes; family Nothobranchiidae; genus Aphyosemion; species Aphyosemion australe. Next base: position 600,426 of record SSNS01000027.1, on the reverse strand, counting down.
TTCCTGGACGCTAAACCAACAACAGCCTTCCCCGTCATGAGTCAAGATGGGTGAGTCCATGGATGTTAAGTGACAGTGTGATGTAGATCTGTCAGGCTTTTTCTAATCCTAGAGTTTCACCGTCTATTTTCTATCAGAAGCTAATGCAGGAGATAGGTGGAGGAGACTATTTTCATGTTCAGCCTGTATGACAAACTCACAGTGACTGATTATAATCTGAAATATGGTTTTTCAGTGAACCACACCTTTAACAATGTTCTAAAATAGTATAGCTATAAATATAATCTAGAGATTAAAAAAAAGAAAAAAATTAATAAATTGCTTCTCTCGCATTTGTCTAAAAACTTCCGCCAATAACACATTTTGGACTGAAAGCAGCCATTGGACCGTCCAGGTGTCGTTTTCGCTGAACTGCTGCTCTACCCTAGGTCCTCCACTCATCACACACTCACGTATTTAGCCACAGAACACCACTGGTGTGAGGTTCTCCGCTCAATAACATCAGAGAAGGAGAAACAGCCGGCTGCTACCACTTCAACTTTAGGACAAACTACCAGAGTCCCAAAAAGAAAAACGCCATTTGAAGTCACGGACAACAAAAGATGTTTGGACCTAGAAAACAGCGACTGGTGTTTAGCGCTATCTCGTTTCGTCTGGCATCTTGGGTTTTCGGTTCCGGCAGAAGTGTCTCAGGGAAGATACCCGAGGGGAGGGGAAGGGTGAGTATTCCATAACCGTGTTTGCGTTCAAAACCTAGCTTGTTCTGTAAATTTGCTATAACAGCTTTAAAGGTTGAATATGGAACAATTGAATTAAAAGCTATATTTTAAAATATTTATTTTGACGGCCATGACACTGGGTTTACGTTTACATCTACGAGCCAGTAGAGGGCACCATTGCAGGATGCCAAATACAGTAAACAGTCCGCTTGGCACAGCAAGGCTGGCAATGTGGAAAATGGTAGATTTGGCAAGTCAAGCAGCTGCTTCTGAGCCCAGAAGATGTTGTTATCCTTCTCAGAAGAGGAGCGACTATAAAAGATCTGAAACCAGAGTGAGTTTAGGTTGGTCACGTCACTTATCGGCGGCGATCCTGGCATTCCAATGGCTGGAAACCTTGTTCTGTTGTTGCAACTACAACCTCCACACATTAGATGTTGCTTGGTGTTCCATATTCCACCTTTAGGGTTCACGAATCCAACTTTAGTCCCATTAGTCATCATCACACACTGGTGAAATTAAATCTCCGCATTTGACCCATACCCTGGTGGAGTGGCGAGCTGCAGACACGGCCGCGCTCGGGAACTATTTGGTGGTTTAACCCCCCAATCCAACCCCTTAAATTGGCATTGGGTCCCATGTTTAAAGTCTTTGGTATGACCCGACCATGGATTTGAACCCACGACCTCCCCGTCTCAGGGCAGACACTCATACCACTAGGCCACTGGGAAGGTGTATGTCAATAACCACACAGGTCACACAGAAAATTGGCATTCATGGACTCACCCATCTTGGCTCGCAACCGTGGAAGACTGCTGTTTTCTGCCCCCCACTCTTCCGGTTCACTTCTACTTCCTGAAACAGGAGCGCCAGAGCTTTTTATCCACAGAGAACGACTCACTAGGCATTCATTTGCTCTAGAGACCGCAGCTGATTTATAGAAATAACAAGCTTTAAAGTAAACAAACTTTCACTGAATCCATTTATATTCAGATTAAGCATAAAACTAATGCACAAGAGCTGGTCTGCATGCTAAAGTCTGATATTATTGCAGGCTGGGAGGAGGATTGTTGGAGCTCTGATGTCAACGTTTTTCACAATAAAGAGGAAAAAAATCTCATAGAGTTGGCTTTACTGGTAAAGAAGAGATTATGGTTCTGAAGCCTATCTTGGGATTGCGGGGGGGGGGGGGTTCTAAGGTTAGCTGTGGAGTATTTTGTCCTTTGAATTTTGATGGGAAAAGAGAAACAGCCTTTGTTAAAGTGCTGTTACTGTTTCAGATAGGCCACATGTGTGGTAAATCTATTCTGCACAACTCTGTTTGGTGTCAAAAATCTCCGGCCTCTCCGTAGAAACCCGAGGATTTCACAGCGACAAACTGCAGTAAAAATATTTAACTTCTGAAGCCGTCAGTGTGTTTTTTTGTTGTTTCCCGTCTTTAGACAATGAGAGCAACTGGAACCGCAGCAAACTTCCCACCCAGTTTGTCAATCGACAGCAGAACCGAGACGAGAGCCGCCTCAAGTCATGGAAGCTTTGTGTTTCTCGCTGGAATTCTTCACCAGGCACTATTCTGCTCATTATTTTTACCTTCAGAAAGGTCATTTGTCAAGCCTCTTTTAATTGGGTTATTTTTCACGAGACAAACACAACCCTCTGGAGAGTATTTCATTTAAAATGTTGATAAGCACCTGATTGTTCCCGTGTCTGCCGTCTGCATCCCGTTATAACACAAGGGCAGCGGCGGGTCTGGAAATATTAGAGCATAAAAATTAGCATTTCATGCTGTGATGCCTTTGAAATTGACATGTCTTTAGTGGAGGAAGAGAACCCCCTTTTATGGCCTCATTTCTGCAAATGTTTCTTTATGAACACTTAATAACTGTATATATTTCCATCTGTGAGTACATCTGTGGGGTTATTTTAATGGATTGTTTTTCGCTTTTCTATTATGGCTTTTTTTTTCATAGGAGACTTCCTTGAACAAAATGTAAAAAGCACTTTAGTTTCCTCCTGCCACCTATTTGCATTGCATTAGGGTGCAGGTGCTGTGGCTAGGGTCTGGAACCGCACTAATGAACAACCTTGTTTTAATTAACTTCAAGTTAAAATGGCGTGAAATTGAAAACGATTATTGCCAAAGTAAACATCCCTAATTAGTATATGAGGAGTCTAAGTAAATTATTTGATAAGTATTGTTTATTTGGAGCAGTGCGTCACCTGGTTTCGGTTAACAGTTAATATCCTCGGCACCAAGTGAGCGCGCCCCGGCAGATAATACAATTTTCTGCAAATGAAATAAATTATTATGGTGACTGTTTTACAATTTGTACCTATTCTATTGTTGCCTTTACTGAGAGACATTTTGCTACATCATGGTGCTGCTGCCTAGCAGCAAGAAGGTTGTAGGTTCAAAACCTGGCTGTGGCCTTTCTGAGTGGCGTCTGCATATTCTCCACATGCATGCATTGGTTTTCTGCAGGATTCTTTGGTTTCTTCTCACAGGCTAAAATATGCATGGTAGGTTAAATCAGTGGTTCTCAATTAGTGGGGAAGGGGGAGGGGGGGCACGAGAGACCGCACTCAATCCCCCCCCCCCCAGCTCAGAGATTCCTCAACAGAGAATACCAAACAGGTGCCATATACAACACACTCCCACCTCTGCTCTGGGATACTCATGACAACAAGCTATATGTATCCCTCACAGAGAATAATTGGGTTAAATAAAGCTACAATGGCAAATCTGCCAAGCAAGTTAGCTTAAGCTGTGGCTGTTTCCAAGTTTCAGTCCTCCTCCACCTCCCTCACCCATGGTGTCCCACAAGGTTCTGTGTTGGGGTCTCTACTGTTCCTCCTTTATCTGCTCCCTCTCCAGCACATGCTGAGCTCCATTAACAGAGTCTCCTGCACAGCAAAATCAGCATGCTCAAAGTAACACTGTCAGAGTTGATTTCAACACTTTTAAAGTGTCTATATGGGTCCACACCAGTAAGAGTTCATTTAACTTTTTTTTGGAGAATTGGTACTTTAACTCTGATTTAGTGTCATAAACCAACTCTTCTGATGTTGACAATTTAACACTGGTGTTAGAGTTAATATAGTAACTCTTAACACTGAAGCTGACAATTTAACACCGCTTTTCAGGAGTTATTTTGTCCTAAATGACTCCTACAGAGTTAATTAGGAAACACTTCTTTTTAACACTCGAGTTTAACTCTCATGTCAGTGTTACATATCAACTATATAACTCTTTTTTAGTGTTAAATCAACAATTGTTAGTGTCAAATTGGACCAACACCCCAAAATTAACACTTTAAAATTTGCTGTGTACCATCTTTATGCAGATGACATCCAACTGTACATCTCCTTCAAGCTCCATGAGATGTCTGTTGCACAGCTGCTTAGACTCTATTAAAACCTGGATGGCTGGGAACTTTCTACAGCTGAATGAAGACAAGACTGAGATCCTCATCTGTGCCCCAGACAAGCTGGTTCCCAAAGTCAGAGACTTTCTTGGTCAGCTTGCTTCTCACACCAAACCCTCTGTCAGGAGTCTTGGTGTGACCTTTGACCCATCTCTCACCCTGGATTCTCATGTCAGTTCTCTTGTTCGCTCTTCCTTCTTCCATCTCAGGAACTTTGCTAAGCTAAGTTCCATTCTGTCCCGCTCTGAACTTGAGATTGTAATCCACACCTTCATCTCTTCACGTTTAGACTACTGCAACTGGCTTTCCACTTGTCTGAGCAGAACCTCCCTGAACCGTCTACAGGTGGTCCAGAATGCCTGTGCTAGGCTGCTGACCAAGTCCTCCAAACACACCCACGTCACCCCGCTCCTCTTCCAGCTTCACTGGCTGCTGGTTAACTTCAGGGTTCATTTCAACATCCTGGTTCTGGTTTTTAGGGCCTTACATGGACAAGCACCATCATTGGTGATCTTCTCAGTCCCTACACCCCCAGCAGGTCCCTGAGGTCCAGTGATCAAAGCCTACTGGTTGTGCAGTGCACCAGGCTAAAGACCAAAGGTGACAGATCATTTGCTGCTGTGGCCCCCAGACTCTGGAACTCTCCCCCTGAGTCTGAGATCAGTGGACTCAGTGGTCTCCTTTAAAAAGCAGCTGAAGACTCACCTGTTCAGGCTGGCTTTTGAGTGACCTTTGGTTGATGCTTCATCACCTTCTTTTCACGCTTCTGTTTCTACCAATTCTGCCTTTCTCGGGATCCCATATTACCTTTTCTCATTTTCTTTCTTCTTTCCCATTTTTTATTTAAAATTTTTCCATTTCCCCCATTTTTTATTACAATATTTTTTACATTTTTTTTGTCCTTGTGAAGCGCCTCGTGATTTTTATCTTGAGAGGCGCTATATAAAAATCGTTTCTTCTTCTACAACCCTCCAATTACTGGACATTACTGGCTCTACCTCCTGAGCTACTGCTGCCGTTTAAACAAAAGCTTCAGCAAAATAAATAAACATATAAAATTCAACCAGACCATGCTTGGTCCTTGAAAAGTCCTGGTTCTGAGCATGCATAAAACCCCCATGAAGAGGTTGTACTGTTTATTATTTTGGCAGCAGCTCATCATGGTCCCGGATGGAATGGCAATGTATGTTGCAACATACAATGGAAAGTTTGGGACCATTTGGAAACATTTTCACTTGGATTTTCAGGCATTTCACAAATCTACGTTGATTACTTTATAGGGTTCGTTGAATATTAAAGAACCCAGCAGACTGGTGCATAGTAGAAGGGATATTGAGGAAGTCAGACTTTGCCAGACACCATCATGACTGAACAGATCATTTTAAAGTTTTACTATTTAATAAACTTCATCAAAATGCACGTCTACTCTAATCTTCAGCTCACCAGAACAGATTGAGTATTCTGTCCTAGACAGGAAGTAACCCGCCATCAGGTGATGAATGAGCCTGTCAGATTACAGACACTTTGATCATGTCTATTGACAAGGTTTAATTTCACTAATCACTTCGTGAGCGACGACGCCTGTACCAACATATGCTCACTCATAACAGCTGGGCTGAGTTTCCTCTGTTTCCTTCTGTTGATCTCTTACTGACCTGTAATCTGATTACTTATGGTAATCTGAAGGCGTTATATAATAATCTGATGAATATTGTTGAATTATTACACAATAAACCATCAGATTATGTGTAAGGAGTTGGGATGTATTTGAAGAGTTAATTTGAAAAATTGAAAAACTGTTTTTTCCCAAAAAAAAGTTCTGTTTTCATTTGACAAGAACCTTAAAATTAAAGACAATTTATGTTTTTTTTATTGTTGCATTTCATCTGCACACTATGCATTATGTCGTTGTTGAGCAGGTTGCTTGTGTTTGTTGTTCATGCATTCTCTGGCTGTCACTAAATAAGCACATACTAATCCCCAGATGTTGGCTAATACAGCAATCGGAGGCAAGACCGAGGAAGAGTGCCACTGGGAGGAAAGCTATACTCTGCTCTCACATTCAGTTTAACCGCATAAGACCAGAAAAACACAGCTCAGGGACCGTCACTTTTTATTAACGTCTTGCAGTGAGGTGAAGTCATTTTCGGGTGGCTGTTTGTTGCATTGTAATAGGATGAAATATGTTTTCGCCTTTTGCAACAGTTGCAAACAAACATACAAATGGTAGAATTACAGTTAAAACATTTATCCTCTCATAAAACCACATTTTTAAATTCTGTAAAAAAGCTGCATCTTGCATTTTACCCTTTCCTCTTTAGCTTTTTGGTGCAAATAAAACAAAATCATAACCTGACATAAACTATTGTTGCATGAGAGAAAAGAAATCATGAACAAGTTCAGTTCAAGAGAGCATATTTATAAATTATACAATTACTACTGAGGCAGAAACATGATTTCATAAGTTTTTTTCATGGTGAAGTAACTAAATTTAAACCAAATCCTGTTTTTGTCATCTAAAGTCAATCCTTCACAGCCTCCAACACAATATCAATAACACATTTTTTGAGGTCCTTAAAGGTGTACCTCAAGGCTCAGCCTTAGGACCCACCTTTTTTACAATGACCATTACTGAGCTGTGTGATAACTTGTCAAATGCCTCCTACCTCTTCAATAGGTTTCCACTACCGGAACTTAATGGCAATTTTACCAGAACTTCCTGCAATGCGCATGTCTACACTTCACCGGGCTGGCTGAACGGACCATTTACGGGGCCATTTTCAAGAACCAACGAAGTGCCTGAAGAGGGCTAGGTACTCAGAATCATAGACATGAATACGTAGACGCCCCATTGGGTGCTGGAGAGCGTAACAGTGTCACTGCCATATCGAAGGGGTTCCTCACTCTCCAAACCCAACTGGAGTCAACGCAGAATGAGCAACTACGCCCATTTTTTGTGCAGCCTACGATTGCAACAACCAGTACACTATTGAAAACAGATCCCGTGGGACTACTATTGACTTTTCTACCTGTTGGGATTTTATATTTTAATTTATTTTGTTTGATTATATTTATATTTTAATTATTATGCCATACTATATGTCTGACTTTGTGACAAAGCATGATATAATGTACTTTTTAGTTGGGTAAACACCTTCCTCAATAGAAATAAATGCACTGGGGCGAATGGGGACCCATGCAAGATGGCGGCCTGCTGTTACACCAGCTCCAATAGGCAGCACCAGTCCATGGGGTGTCTACGTATATGAAGTCTGTGCTCGGAATGGCCCAGTGGAGTAGCTGAGCGGAACTTTTAGTTAACTCACGCTGATTGGTTGTAAGTCAGTAGGAAATGACATCATCAGTAGAAATCATCCAAAACAACTGGCATTAGTGAAATTAAAAAAGTTGCTGGTAAAGCAAAATGGAGGTAAAAGCAAATAAGCACTGATCACTCACGGTGCTTTAAAAACACTGTTATTAAACTCCCAACACCAAAAAACACAACGGAATTCCCCCACAATGACGTAATTCACGGAGCTTTGTTGTCTCACAGAGTGCCGTAAAAATCTGCACATCTTCTTGTCATTGAACGCCACATTTTACATCACACAGCAGCTCTCCCGCTCCTCCGAATGGATTCAATTATGCTGTACTTTGACAGAATAAAACTTTTAATGTTACTGTGGACGCTTTTTGGTGCTGATCAGTGACATCACTCACTGCCGAAGCAGTCACGCTACGCTGATGTCTGTGCAAAGTCCTGAAAGGGCTGAATTTGAATGGAAACACAACAGCTGAGAGTCAATTTCCCCCTCCCAGAAATCACCCTGAAGTTCCAACAATGGAAACGCACCTTATGCTGATGACTATGTAATCTACTGTTGTTCTCACTCAAATGCACAGGCATTTCAATTTCTACAAGCTGCTTTTGAGCAACTACGGCTGGTTTTAAACGCTGATAAATTCATCAGTAACGTTTGAGAACATCCCCCAAATAAGAACCAACCAAGTTTAAGGTTTTTGAGCTGGTCACCAGTTACGGCTACTTAGGTTTAATCATTGATGAGGCGCTGTCTTTTAAGATTCATGTGAAATATTTCCTACTTTCTACTACAGAAACATGTTTCTGAATGGGTGGAACTAACTCAAGCCATCTTGGTATGAAATATCCCAACGTGCTGCCAACATAGTGAATTACAGAGTTTTTCATATTTACTGAGAAAAAATTAGATAAAATAGTTATGCTGATTTGCTCCAATTGTAAGTTTAGTTGGTATCAAACTGACATTAGATCCATCATCCTCTCTCATCTAACTGATTAGCAGAGTGCAATAACAGCAGCTGATGTGTTTAATCAATGAAACAGAAGAAAACAGATCAATGTTGGAGTAAACACGTGATTCCTATGGGAAGGGGTCGATACACCAGATGTTTTACATTAAAGACGTGCTGTAAAAGTAGAAAAATGCTCTTCTGCATCATTCATGTGGAGTTTAGAAATAAAGATAAATCATAAATGCAATTCGTGTTTGTGCTACATCTGCACATGTGAGCAGATCTGAAAGTGGACTATGGTTTCAGATTTGTGGAGTTTGAGTAATAATAATATCCATCAATCCACTCTCTTCCACTTATCCGGAGTCAGGACGCGGGGGCAGCAGCCTAAGCAAAGAGACCAAGACTTCCCTCTCCCCAGCCACTTGGGTCAGTTCCTCCGGGGAATCCCAAGGTGTTCCCTGGCCAGCCGAGAAACATAGTCCCTCCAGCGTGTCCTGGGTCTTCCTTTAGATCTCCCAGTTGGACGTTCCCAAAAAAGCTCACCAAGGAGGTGTCCAGGAGGCATCCTTACCAGATGCCTGAGCCACCTCAACTGGCTCCTCTCGATGTGGAGGAGCAGCAGATCTACTCCGAGCCCCTCCAGGATGACCGAGCTTCTCACCCTATCTCTAAGGGAGAGTCCAGCCACCCTGCGGAGAAAACTCATCGGCCGCTTGTATCCATGATCTCGTTCTTTCGGTCACTACCCAAAGCTCGTGACCATAGGTGAGGGTAGGAACGTAGATCGACCGGTAAATCGAGAGCTTCGCCTTCCAGCTCAGCTCTCAGTTCACCACGACAGACCGGTACAACGCCCGCATCACTGCAGATGCAGCACCAATCCGTCTATCGATCTCACGCTCCACCCTTCCCTCACTCGTGAACAAGACCCCGAGATACTGAACTCCTCCACTTGGGGCAGGACCTCGTCCCTGACCTGGAGAAGGCATTCTACCCTTTTCCAACTCAAGACCATGGTCTTGGATTTAGAGGAGCTGATTCTCATCCCATATCCTAATTTATGGCGGCCCAAATATAGAGCAACAACGTTCAGGCATTTTATATGTCTTCTTTTATCCCAAAAAAATAAAAGTGATGCATCTGACAAACGAACCTGAAAATCCTAATAAATTCAGATATCTCTTTTGATTATCAAGCTGGTGAGAATAAACATCCAAAAACATCAACTTGCAAACATGCTGAATGATGGAAAATTTAGTCAAAAAGTAACAAACAATGCTGGCAAATAATTAGAATGTTCAAACAATCTTTTATCAAACAGGATAAGAAACGACTTGTGTGTTCCTGGATTATCCAGCTTTTTTTTTTGCGAATCTGAATCGACGGCGTGATGAACCTCTTTCTCAGTCGCTGCGCCGCCGTCATGCTGTCACTCAAATAAATTGTGGCAGAATTATCCATGATTGCATTTGAAATGCAAAACAAGGTAAGCGTTTTAGGGCGGGAGGGCTGTTGATTCGGTAGCATTTTGCAAACTTCATCCCATAGGTCTTATTAGACCTTTTCTGAATGTACATCTATATTAGGATGACAGCGCACAGCAGGCAGCCGTCGGCTGCATCCGGATCCTCCTATTAGAATCCAGGATGAGTAACAGTAATGTCATCAATCTTGTCTCCAAATTACAAGACGTTCAGAGTTCAAATAATGAATTAGATGTAAAAATGCAGCTGTTTATTTTTGCAGGAGTATTATTTTAAAACCACAAACACAGCATATTATTTATCAGAAGCACGTATAGCTTCGAGATGCGAGCGGAGCAGCAGGAGATGCAGGTGACACCCTGGAAACTTGGTTGAATCATGCAGTGAAGCAGCTGCCCTTCAGCAATTACAGTTATGAAGCCATAAATCAGAGCTTTAATAGGAAAGACAGGAGTGGAGCTAAAAGGCGTGCTGCCTGAGAGGAATCGCCTCCGTTTGTGTATTCTCACTAAATTCAGTTTTTTCTGTGAAGAATTCCTGACATTTAGCTTAATTTGGCTGTAAACACACGTATTTATAAGATGTATTTAAGGAACTGAATAAAATGACAGGTTTGCCAAACTGTCAAGAATTATTTCGAATAGAAAATCAAACATTTGTTTGAAATGTTTTACAAATATTCATTATTCAATTATTCATATATGTATGTATGTATATATATATATATATATATATATATATATATATATATATATATATATATATATATATATATATATATATATATATATATATATATATATATAATAGGCTTTTTATTTTCTGTAGTTGTGAGAAATCACTGATATGATTCAAAAACTATGATCTAAAACCTTAACTCATTCACTGCCAGCTGTTTTCTGATCAGAAAGTCCCTGACTGCCAGCGTTTTTGAGCGTTTTTACTGTTTTTTGAAGAGTCACAGAACATTGTGCTCTATGATCATGTAAACACCAAAACCACCAAAAGAAAGAGTAGACTCACTTCTTACATCAGGAAGAATCACCGTATTTCTAGCTTCATCCGTTCTTTCACAATCTGGTGTTGAAGCGCTGCTGCAGAAGCATTTCTGGTTGGCGCATTGCTTTTTTTCACAACAGCGTCCCAAAACAAACTCCTAATTCATTGATTTTCCGCTTCCTGATCACGTGATGTATGACATACACGGATGAAGATCCGCTTTAGACACGGGATGTTTGTTCTCACGGTGCGGGGGCTCGCTCTGACGCCCACCCCGTAAAAAAATGCAATTGACGACTAAAGTCGTCAATGGCAGTGAATGAGTTAAACACAAGTGTTTGTTTTTGCTTCCTGCACCAAACTCAAAATAGACTCAGTAGCCTGTTTCTATGATCCATTATGGTAAAATGATGCATACAGAAATTTGCTTCATGCAGCCGATTGCTTTTGTTGCAATGAAGCTAAAAATCACCCTTAAACTTCCGAGGTGACACTAGCATCACAATTTTTATTTATTTATTTTTTTACTTATCTGCAGAAATATGTGCATATTGTCAAATTATAGATAGCTGGAAGGCTGACTTTCACATGCATGCAGAACGTGAAAATAGTCTTCTACCCCTATTTCTGCATAGCTGCCAAAAGAAAATAGATGGAGTACAGCTCGGGTCAGAAAAAGCCTGACAGATCTACGTCACACTGTCACTGAACATTCATGGACTCACCCATCTTGAGTCACGACGGGGAAGGCTGTTGTTGGTTTAGCGTCCAGGAAACAGCAGAGAACGTCTGGGCTAGCAGAAGCTAACCGTTAACATTAGCAACTCCACCACACAGCAGAACTCCTCCAGGCTTGTGTTATTTGTGGAGATAAAACATCAATGTCAGTGGAAGAGTTGTGTTGCTGTTAGCCAATCAGAGGAGAGATGTCCGAATATCATGAATAATAATGAGTACGATGGCATATTCTGCCGTTTTCTGCCCCCCACTACTCTGGCTAACTTCCACTTCATAAAACAGGAGTACAAGAGCGTTTCTTTCCCACTGAGAAGGACTCACATGGAATTCATTTATGCTAGAGATCATGGCAAATTTATTGAAATAACAGATGTATGCCCACTTTAACTTCTTGTTTTTTTTAAGTAATGATGACTTTATTTCTTTTATAATATATGTTACACATTATGATGCACTTTGAGGTTATTTTGCAACGTTTGATTTGACCATACTGTTTAACAAATATTCAGATTAATAACATAGATCTGAACATTCTGTGGTGATGATGTAAAAGAGGTCTGGTGGTAGGTGGAGGTATATGAAGGCTAAAGGAGGGTAAGTCGATGCTTTCAGAGCTCCTACGGCTATGGAGGCTGTCTCAGTGGAGGCTGGGAAAAACAAAGGTCAATCCTCTTAGACAGGCAAAGGAGTGCAGCTCCTCCGGGGAAAGCCTCCTGTTCATTCACCAGTGCTTCTGCTACCTGGAGGCAAATTCCTCCCTGTCTTACACTGAAGTCCACTTGCTCAAACATGGGTTGACACTCACTGTCCTGGAGTGAACGGCGATGCAGCTGAAATGCTTTCTAAAAATCAGACATGAATCCTACCTCTGCGCTGACGACGCACGCATTTCCTGCTGCAAAGATTAAAGTAGCTGGACTTCACATTCTAGAGAGATTTACACATTTCTCCTAAAACAATATGATTTAGTTAAATTCTACCAAAGGTAGGACTGGATGTGCACACATTTGTGTGCACTGAGCCTGATGTTTACTTGTGAAAGCCAAGAAAGCGCCGTCCAAAGCAGAAAGTGGTACCCGGGAGTGGATCAACAGGTAAGTAACTGCTGTGACGAGACACAACCACAACAAAGGGCAATCGGGGCAACTGGACGTCCATCACTAACCAAAGTGTTGAACCACAGGAGACTCAGAGCTTTGAATTTGGACTTTTAGTGGCATTTTGAGACCTTTTTTTGAAAGAGTACAAAGATTTATTTATTTTTAACATTTTTGACAAATGGCACCATTGTGACATGAAACAGTTGCACTGAAACTGAAAGAAAACAGACTTTTTTTGGCTTTCAGGGTAATTTCTAAGTAGAAAAATGCAGATTTTAACTTCTATAATATTAATGAGGGATGTCAAGCTGCCTCCAAATGGCTGTATATGAACTATATTTGTTATTTATGAAAAGATTTATCATGAACACCATATTTAGCTTTTTTTGTCAGAATGATGGAATACTGCAGCAAAGGATTACAGACAATACAAATGTTTATTTTTGCTTTTTTGTGCTCTTTTTGTTAAATAATGCTTAAATATTCAGCTAAAAGCTCTAAGAACTAGATGTTAATCAGCCAGAACACCTGTCACAAGAAATATACCACGTTCCTGTCATAAACTGATCTTGGAAATTAAAATATTTCTTCATATTTACATAATATGAAAGAAATGATAAAATAAACCCTAAAAAATGCATTTGAGGGCATCAAGGGAATGGGGATGCTCCTCTCAGACTGAGCCTGAGGATGCCAGGGGTAGGTCAAGGGCTCTGATTGTCAGTGTTTATTAATGGGCCCTGCTGAGGCTAGTGACAGCAGGGTGATCTCTGTGATGATGATGTCTTATTGCTTTCCATGAGCGCCCGAGGAACATACATATTTATGATGCGCCGCCACCTTGAAGCCAGCTAGAAATATCTGTTTAACACCTGGGCCAGTCGGATGTTTTCCTGAGTGCATCTATAACAAACAGCCCTTTAGCACCCTCGGTACCTGCGCCACGTTGAGTTTAACAACATACAGAACGACTTCTAGCGGCATTTACAGTAAGGTCAGATCAAAACACGACAGTCTGACACGTGGAGCCGAGTTTGAAAGAAAAGCAAAAATTCCACGATCCAGAGGAGAATTCCCAACGGCAGCCTCCGCGGGAGCAGTGTCAGCACTTCCTGTTAATCAGATGGCTTTTGACCACCAGTAGAATTAATTTGAACTAATTTGTGTGACAGATTGATTTGTGACACTACATGTGTATGTATTAAATATTAACAGCCAGCACTTCCTCAGGGACAGATGTGATTTTAAAGGGCAGTCGTTTAACTGATTAATACCAGCCACTCATTTTAAGCATACAGATTTTTGTTGTACTTACTTATTCATGTCTTCACAGAGAAAAGCTCCACTCAATCTTATCCTCCTTCATTTTTTTGTTATTATTAAGATGGATGAAGAGAAGGACTCCAGGATATTTTTTATCCATTTAGATATGTTTTCTCACTCATATATGGTGTATAATGTAACTGGATATTATTGAACGTTTAACAAAATTACTAATTAATATTAATACTAATTAACTCTCTTTACTGGTACAACTTCTTATCAGAATCATTAGAAGAACAAGGTCTTATGTGTTTTTCTTAAAGAAAAGGTTCAAAGCTATGGAAGCCCATTCCCGCCACTCTGAAAAGAATATATATATATATATCATAATTATGACTTAGCTATTTCATCATCATCATCATGATCATCATTTTATTTCTATAGCACCTTCCACTGCCTTTGCAGTAGCCCAAGGTGTTGTACACTATCACAGTAAAAATGAGGCTAAAACATAGTAAAAAGGATCTTTGCTACATTCGTTCTGTTTTCTATCCTTTTTTTTTTTGTGGTTGATTATACACAGAGCAAATAGAGCTTATTTTTACCTTTGCTGACGTGTTGCAGCGTCTACTGCCACCTTTGTCAGAGCAGCCGGCGGATGTTGGAGGCGTCACTTCTATCTGACATATCTTCCTCTGCTGCCCACAGATAAACGGGCGGCAACTTCTAGCAACTTTGTTGCAACTTTGTTGCTAGAAGTGATCGTGGACTGGGTCCATCGGGTTCAAGTTGTGTGACGCATAAGAATGGTAATTTGGTATCCCCTAGTGGTGATATGTGGTTAACGCATCTGAAAAACTGACTTGCAAGAAAAAAAAAACGACATTTTATATAGTGCATCTCAAGATAAAAATCACAAGAACAAACATAAAAAAATAAATTCACCCCACCAAAATAAAAAATTCACCAGCCGCCACTGATCCTGAAGGGCCGACTTTAAATGGGTACGGCTGACCGGACCGAGCCATTGTGTTTTCCTTGTCAACATCCCCTCCCAGAAATTTCCTGGAATTCCTATATTGGAAACACGGTTTTTGAAGGCTGCAAATGGCCCATGAGCCACACTTTGGAGACCCCTGCATTATAAATACGAGACTTGACCTAAAAAACAATTTGAGGACCTGCTTCTTACCTCCGCTCATAGCCTAAAAACCATTAGCCACCAGATCTTATCCTCTAGTTTGATATTCGAGGTACAAGATCAACGCTTCATAAATGAAACTGTCTTTGTCTTCAGTACCTCTTATTTTGATCAGATGGAAAATATCCAGTCTCTGCAAATAAATCTGAGGCTTTATCTCACACAGGGTTTGTTGTGATTTGTGATGACAGGAGTTGAATATTACTCTGATACAGTAAATCCACTGCTTCATCGCTGCTCCTGCTGTCAGATGTACTTTGAAGTTGTATCTCAGCCGTGTCCACTAAACACTCCGCTCACCGAATATAGAAATAATGAATGCTGTCTAGAGACAATGTCACTGTTATTTTAGATCTCATGTCTCTCTCTCTCTCTCTCTCTCTCTCTCTCTCTCTCTCTCTCTCTCTCTCTCTCTCTCCCCATTTTTTTTTGTTTTGTGCATCAAGTTTTTTCTTTTTCCCACATTTTCACCTCATGCCCTGCTCTGTCCCCTCAAAGCATCACACCACCCACTCTGGGTTGATTCACTCCATGTTTGTACGCTGCGCTGTTAAGATGTTGTCACTTCTGAACATGCATGAAATTTGCACAAAAATCTAGAGTAAAAATGGTCCGCATGAATGAGATGGACCATTAGAAGATTTCATAAATGGGCCTCAAAGCTAAACGCATCATAACATCTTTTTCATTATTATCTGGTGTCTTTGCTTCTGTTCCAGGATGTCTGTAACCCAGTAGAGAGGAATGAGAGTAATAATGTCTTCAACAACCATGAAAGCTATAGCTGTTTTTATTTTTAGACATTAACCCTTTAACTGGTTGGTTAAGTTGCTTGGTAGAGCACATTTGAGACCTTTTTATGCACAAAACATAGAAAAAAGGTGAAACAAAAAAAAAATCCCCAAAATATGGAGGTGTTTGAATAAAAACATTAAGCGGTTAAAGACCTGTTATGTGTTGAAGGATTCTTAGATTTAATACTACTATTAATAAAGTATTTCCTCGTTTAAAAGTACAAATTGCACCTTGATTATTGTACCGTACAATAAGAATTCTACAGTGAAATAATCGCAAAACAGTCTAATGTCTCAATCATGTTGCAAGAAAGGTTACATTGAAACAGGTTTGCTTCTCAGTTGGCTGGGTTGAGGCCAGGGCCCTCATTCATCAAACGTTCGTAGAAATATTCCTATATTCGTTCCTATGAACGAAAAATCCTGATTAATGAAACATGCGGTGGCCTCTCGTACGCACGTTCCTCCGCAATCGCTCGTGTCCATTCACTGTCATTTACATACAGAAACGCCCTCAATTAACCATATTTGGTCACACTATGTGCACTGCTCATGAGGGGATTCCCTGGGTTCTTCCCGAAAAAAAAAAAGAAAAACTTTATTGACAGCGAGATGGAGGCACTGGCTGCTGATTTAGAAGAGAACAATCTAGTTGCAGAGGTTGTAATTGTATTATTGTGAATGCGGTCAGGACAGAGAAGAGGTTCCTGTCAGAAATAAAGAAATAATAGTTCGATGAAGAAATGTAGAGAAATGGACTGAATGTTCCATTCTGTTGTCAACTACAGTTTACATTTAAAGAGTTATCTGCATGTTCTGTTTAGTTTTGTTCTTGTTAGAAACTATATGTTGATACTGCAGCCTCCTCTGAGCTCAGGTATCTGCTCAGGAACCTCTCTGGATCCTCAGCAAGCATCGGTGCGCTCACGGAAGACACGTCCCCTCCAGAGTCTCTGTCAAATCCTCCAATAACACGAGATCAGCCATGCTACAATGTCAGACACCTGTCGGTCACGTGTGTCTTTTATAGGTTTAGCACCATTCATGCGACAAAGCTGTTTTTTCCACCAAAATACGTATTTATTGGGTAGAATAATTAGTGGATGAGGGACATGCGTGGATGAATGAGACATTCAGAATTGCAGTTCCACCGTTCTACCACTAGATGCTGTTCCTACGCATGGTCTGAAGTTTTCTTATATTTAGGAACATTTGTATGCACAGGTACAAAATGATGAATACCACACAATGCGTAAATTTGTTCATACCCACGATATACGCACAGACCTGTGCGTAAGTACGGTTGATAAATGAGGGCCCAGGTTTTCACCTTTTCAAAAGGCTGAAGAGGGACGTTAGCCTAGAAATCTATACAGAACTATGATGGAAGTAGAAGCAAAATGATTTTGCTCTCATGTTTGTCTAGCTGCGATCCAATGGAACCTCTACTGCCCTGACCAGTCTGGTGGCGTGCCAATCACAGCGCTCCATTGGTTTGGTGGGCAGAATGTTACCGGGGAAACTAAGATGGGGACGGCTCGTTTGAAACGGCTTTGGCATCAACTTTGGACTATTTAGACGTGGGCTTTTCTTTGAGTCAAAGGCAGATAGAGGTACTTCAGTTTATTTAGAAAAAGGATGTATTTGCATCTTCTTTGACAGAGTATGGTGGACTGTCCCTTTGACTGACATCCGTAGCGGTGAGTACGTCATGTTGTTTGTTGTCCAATAGCATGCAGAGACAGTTTGAAAGACAACCGTAGATCCCGCCCCATGACAGATTCGTCAATGGGTCGTGGCCAGACTATTCACATATATAGGGTTGGTTGACCAGGCTAGAGGGACGTATTATTATTTACAATCAGTGAGCCTGTTGGGTTGCCTAGTCTGGGCCAGTTATTGCTGCTGGCCGGCAAAAATCACCAGAGTTGTGGACAGTAAAAGGAGCAGCCTTAAAGGTAAAGAAGGCAAGAGGCCAACGTAGAGCTAACAATGGCTGGTGAAGGTTCTCGGTCATCCAAGTCATGGTAATCCAAAGGGGTTCGAATGAAGGCAACTGGACTGCAAACCAAAGGAGTCCAGTTGCCTTCATTCAAACCCCTGTGGATTAGAGCTAACAATGCTAACGGTGAATTAGAAACAAAGAGGCGGCTCTAAAAATTTCTCAAGCTACTTTTTAAATTTCCAACAACTTGATATTATGCTGAAATGTATTTATCTACTTCTGCTCGTCATTTAGGATCTTCTGGTGCTGATCTGTAGCTGGCATCCGTCATGAAACTTACGGAACGGGAGTGAACAAGTCACTCATTTGTTTTGAAATATGGACCGCAGTACCCAAATATGACCACAGGATGTCATTCTTACTTCATGCACTTTTAAGTTAAATATTTGACAAATAGCTCTCTGGCATGTTGTGCTGCAAAGACCCAACATGTAATGTTTAGAAATTATTATTATTATTATGTCCATAAAACTTCAACCACACTGAAAATGGAGTAAGATTTGCTCACAAAATAAAAAAAAACACCAAACATGTATCCAAAACTTTACTGGTGTTTTTTTTTTTTTTTTTTTACAAAGAAGTAATTCCAGAAATTCAGCAATTATAATCAAACATTTTAGAGACCATTAAAGACCAATTATGTTTCAGTTTTCTTGAAATCTCTGCCAAAGCAGATTAAGTTGGAGGAATGAAAAAATAAAACATGTTGTGATGTGGTGCAGATCAGAAACGTCTGACAGATCAGTGCTGAATGTTTATCTTCTGACACGGCCGTAATGTCAGATTCTAACCAGCAAAAGTCTGACTCGTACAGATAAGCATAATAATAATAATATTCTTGTTTAGCTAAACATCAGTAGTGTTGTTGCTGGTTTCATAGTTTAGCACAAGTGAAGAAAAAAGTCATTTTTTACACTAAATCTTTAGCTTCCAACAAGGTCTGTTTTCTGTTTTCAGAGTGAAATTTTAATCCAAGCAGGTTGCATATTTGTCCAATTTCCCCAGAGCCAAGAAAAGAGATTCCAGTTTAAAGCCTGAGTGGAAACATTTTAGCTGGGCCATCAAGGGAGACGCTAATGCTGGCCGTGCAGCACAATGTGGAAGCAAACACAGATGCTGGAAATTTTATCGGGCTTAAGCGCCAGGCATGCAATTTTGATTCAAGTGAGTGGACAGAACATTTGAGTGTGGTGTTTATTTCCGCTTGATGGGGCTGGGATAATGTGAGCTGACCAGTAAGATTGGTGAGGTTCAACAGGTAGCACTGGGAATGCAGACTCTGAGGATAAAGGTTGAATGAACATTCATGGAAATGCATCATAGAAGCATGTTTTATGTAAAAATCTGCATTTTTATTTGAAGTAAATGAGATGTAACATCGACATATATGAGAACATATGTTTCCTTAGATTTTTTAGAGCAAACATTAAAAAAATCAAACGGTCAGAGATTAATGCTGCAGGATCTTGACTAAATAAATAACCAGGATGCTACCTGGGCCTGGTAAAGCTGTTATGGCGAATCGACAAACAAGGTTTTGAACCCAAACATGGGAATGGAAAACTCACCCCTTCCCTCGGGTATTTCACGGAGAAGTATAACTTCTCACAGTCTGCGTGCAAACGATCAGTTGTTACTCTGTGTTCCGTTTGCTCGCACTGAACTGGGTAAAAGGGCTTTTGTTCACTCTGCTCCTTCTGCATGGAACAGGCTGCAGGAAAACTGGAAACTAACCGAGCTTATCTCCTTGAATACATTTAAAACCAGACTGAGAGCCCTTGAGAGAGATACCCTGTGTTGTAATTGCCTTCTGTAATTCTGTACATAACATGTCTGTGTAACTGGAAAATATATATATATATGTTGTAACTGTAACTCTTGCTGCCTCTTGGCCAGGACTCCCTTGAAAATGAGGTTTTTAATCTCAATGGGACCTTCCTGGTTAAATAAAGAATAAATTAATAAAAAAAATTAAAAAATTTTCCCTGAGACACTTCTGCTGCAGTGGTGTGTTAAAGTTACTTAGTTGATAAAATGTAAGCAGCGTGAGTGTACAAATGCTAAGCAAGGCTAATTGCTAACGCGACGCTAAGACGTCTGTAATAGTCAGTAATATATTTTTTTTAGTTATGGTGATAAAACATTAATAAAGATCTTAATTTAAGGAAAGCAAGCCTTGGGTGAAGATTCTGTTACTTGTTTGCTGGCTAGCTACACGTAGCTATGTGCTATGTGGCAGACCCTCATTACACAGGGCAAATTACTAAAAATGAACAAGTTGTGCCAAATAAAATAAAAAATATCCCAAAAAGTAAAGATCAGATCTGTCATATTTTGACATTTTGAGAGAGAGGAGATGAAGCCGAACAGTTTGATGAGTAATATGTGCGTGGTATGTAAAAGTTGGGTCACTATAGGAGTAAAAACCAATACCGATATATTCCGATATTACATTTTAAGGCCAATATTGGCCGATAATATCGGTAGACCGATAATATCGGACATCCCTATTTTATTTATTTATTTTAATTAATTTTTTTTTTTTTGAGGGGGGGTAAAAATAATTTAGTTCATTCTCGTGAATTTGTGAGCTCCACATTGTTTCATGACCAATTTTCTCTCTTCTTCCTCTTCTTCTTCAAGCTGTTTTGTGATGATTAGCGCGCCACTTCTTGGTGCATTACCGCCACCAACTGGAGTGGGGTGGGACTGGGATTCGAAATACTATTTATGTCCGTATAAAAAATTAATAAGGAATAAAAAAAAATACAGAAATGTTTTGCAGGCCTGGGGCTGGAAATAATGTTAAAGGTACATGCTGCCATATGCTGTGTTAGGGTTTGTAACCCCAAGCCTTTTGTTGACATTGTAGTCCATTTAAATGAAACTCAGTGGGGTGCACCTGGGGTGGCCAATTAGATTTTAGAGTGGCATGTGCTACCCCAGGCCACTCCCTGGACACGCCCCTGTAATCTGCCGGAACTGCAAACCCGCGATGCCAGACGAAAAGAGATAGCGCTAAACACCAGTCGCCATTTTCTAGGTCCAAACCTCTTCTGTTGTCCGTGACTTCAAATGGTGTTTTTCTTTTTGGGACTCTGGTAGTTTGTCCTAAAGTTGAAGTGGTAGCAGCCGGCTGTTTCTCCTTCTCTGATATTATTGAGCGGAGAACCTCTCACACCAGTGGTGTTCTGTTGCTAAATACGCGAGTGCATGATGAATGGAGGACCCAGAGAAATGCGGCAGTGTGGCGAGACAGACAACTGGATGGTCCGAAATGTGTTATTGGCGGAGGTTTATAGACAAATGCGGGAGAACCACTTTATTAATTTTATTTTTGTTTTATTTAATCTCCACAATATATTTATCGCTATACTATGTTAGAACGTTGTTAAGAGGCATAAAAAAATGTTTTAAGCTAACTTGTTTTCCAAATTTGCCATTGCAGTTTGCGGCTGTCCAGAGTATTTCTTTTATCAGATGGCACCATCTAGTGGCTGACAAGCATATCACACCAAGAGTTGTTCGATTTGAATTTTTAAGATGGAGACTGCACGTTTCTTGTTGCATCAGCCGAGGTATTGCTTGTACTATATCACAGTACACATTAAGACAATCACTTTTACAGATTTCTGAAAAATCATACATAATTTCTGAAAGGGGAAAACTCCGGATTGCAGCTTTAACTAACATTTTACGTGTACACTTTTCATACAGAGCAAAAAATAAAAATCTACAGATTTCAACAAATTGGTCACATTTCATTTAATGCATTTAAAGGCTAAATTGATCATAAAACTCAGATTTAATTGTGATTTGGTAAAACAGCTTTGACTAAAACAACAATAAATAACGATAAAAGTCTTGATCCAACTCCAGATGTTTTCCTAATGGATATGAAATGAGACATTTTTGATTTACAACCCGTGAACTTGTGATGTTTTTGTCTTCTTAAACAAGACAATCACCAAGATTTTCCTCCGACTCCACGTATGAAAGTGACTTTGAGTGATATCTCTCACCGACACAAACAAAGATAATTTAGTTCCTGCCTTATTTTGCTTGTTTTACTTTAACCCAAGGCTATTTAGAATGGATCCATCCAACTCCTCTAACCTAATCTGCCATTTGTGGGCTTAATGGTTCGGGAGGTAAAGACAAGCATCCTGCTCTGTGATTGGACCACAAAAAGTAACCAAGGGAACCATACAGCCTTTAAGTGTTGTAAATTGGTGGAAATGAGTTTATCTGTAATACGAGCTGTGAGAACATTGAGGTAAACATGATCAATCAGCAACGGCGTTGCAACTCAATTAGCGTAGACAAGTCGTTTCGTTTTTAACGCTCCTTGTTGCTGAGCTACATGTGCATTTTGGGAAGTTTTAAGTAAAATGCACAAACTCTGCAGTGAAATTTAGAACATAATTAGGAAAAGCATTTCAAAGGCAGCCTCATAAATAATGCAAAATTCTTTGTTAAATGTCCCTGACAGGCAGTGCTGGCGCTGCAGAACGCAAACCTCAAGAAAGGCTGAGCTGGTCTATCTGGTCATCAGGCGCCTCCCTTGGAGCGCTATAAATTGACAGAAATGGGAGACAGCGCCGAATAGATGAGATGGATTAAATGAGTAACACTCCCTATTAATAACATTCTTAATGTGGCGTCATGCAACTCCAAATTGGGACATACTGCGAGTGGTTAGTTCAACACAAATCATGCTGTGTATTCCCTGAAGCGAATCTAGACCAATTTGTATTGCACATGCTGTCTTATAGCATGTGTCGGTCCTTCAGTCCATTCAGATATTGGCTGTCAGCAGAATGGAAACATAGGGTACCAATTCAAGACAAAAACATGCAGCATAAAACATGCTGACATCAATAAAACAACACAAAAGAAGGTTTAAATCAATTTAAATTTCATTATAGTCCTTGTCATGTTATTTTATCTACATTTACACCATCATTAAAGCTGAGGTATATAGTTTAACATTTTTAAAATACCTTAAAAATGCTTAAATCTGACTACTGATCAGCAATAGCCTGGCAAGCCATATGTGAATGTATAGTCTGGGCACGGTCCATTGATGACTCTCAGTCGTGGGGCGGGATCTACGGTTGTCTTTCAAACTGTCTCTGCATGCTACAAACAACGTAACGTAATCACCGCTACAGATGTCAGTCAACGAGGCAGTCCGCCATACTCTTTCAAAGAAGATGCAAATACATAGCACTGTGATTGGCCTACCAAACAAGAGTGCTGTGATTGGACCGCTAGGGATGTCAGTCATGGGGCAGTCAGCCATACACTGTGGAAGAAGATGCAAGATCCCGCCCACCAAACAGAGCGCTGTGATTGGACCGGCACCAGACATCCGGGGCTGCTTTGGTTCCAGTGGAGCATGACTAAATAATTTTGCTTCGGCAAAATGACGGTCTAGATTCTAGGCTAGTTCAACCATATAAATTAGGTCATCTTTATAATTTATATTTCCCCCAGATCCCTCCCCTGGCCTCTATACCCAAAGGCATAATTTATGCGAGCCTAGAGTGTTGGCGTATCCACAATCGCTGATGCGGTCAGCTTAGTACACAAACCTAGCTTCAATGCTAACTTGACCTGCATTGAATAAGTCTGTACACTTCATGCTAACTATGGAAGGAGAGCTAGAAAAATGAAAAGGGATTTATATTTTGTGTATTGGAGCGAAGTGATAATAACGTCCAGCTTTAAGCTACATTAGACTCTTGTAGCATTAGCGGCAATGTGCTAGCATCGTGAGTGCCAGATTGTTGCCAGTTTTATACGTTTCCCTGCTTGAGCACTACAGATGTGATGAAAATGAGTTTTTAGCAGCTCCTGCTGAACCTGATGAAGGCTGAAGAGATAATTCATTATCTGGTGTGTCTGAGCAGGAAAATTGACCGTTAGCGCTACAAGGCTAAAGGCTACTTCACACTGAAAGCATCAGCGGCACGGAACGGCAGTGGAACGGTTTACTCGCGACAATCGCGGCACTCCAGTGCACACCGGGAGAGTCAGCAGCGAAGCGACTTCACCGCCGCGCTCCTCGCTCGACTCGCGAGATCACAAGATCCCTCGAGACTTCAAAGGTCACGGTTTGTTTATGCCGTCCGCCATTAAACCAAAAAGAAGGAAATTACGTTTGATATCGCTGTTTGATGTCATATATAATGTTTTTACTCACCACTGCCAGGATTAAAGCCATGAAAAACACACCGCTGCACTTTTCGAACGATGCGGTACGTAAATAAGCCGTGAGGTCACACGTATAGACGTAATCTACATAGATATGAAATTGCATCGCTGTAACAGACTTTTATTTTGAAAATTACCATTTTACACTGAAACCAAGTGTGATTTCCTGTCTAGCCCATTGTTAACTGCGGAAATTGACGCATCACAGAAGCGGCACGGGGCAAAAATAGAACCCAATCCAATCTTTAGCAGCGCGACGCGGCGTGCCGCTTCTGGGACGCGTCTGGAAATTGCCGCATCGCGGCTGGTTTGTGACACCCCCATAGATTATAATGAATTCTATTTGAAGCAGTGACGTTCCGCTGCCGTTCTGCGCCGCAGATGCTTTCAGTGTGAAGTAGCCTTAATTGTGCGCACATGTGCAGTATAAGGCGTGGCTTTCATCTCCTTCCTGAAGGGGAGAGGGAGCAGGGACGGGAGCTATTGTCGTTTAGATTTCGTAATCTTCTTCTCTCCTTGGTGACGTCACGCTACGGACCCCAGCTTTAATCAAGCATCAAACATTCATCCTGGTAGAAATAAGAACTTTCAGTTGGACTTGCCTCCTAGATGCACCACAAGATCTACATTTTTTTTGCATCTGGTGAAACCGATTCTTGTAAAAAACGGAATTCAGTCACAGTGAAATGCAAAACTGACAACAGCGTGAAGGGCATGAGTTGATATAAGATTTGAGATCAGAGCTGTTCTGAGACTGAAGCATCAGATTTTGGGCTTAGCATGCCACAGACCAGCAGTTACCTCATCAGATCTGCAGGGTGTTTATGAAGTTTTCTGCAAAAATGGCTGAAAAATAGGTTTAAAGAGGCTCAAATCTGACCTAAAGGGAATTCTAGCTAAAGAAAAAAAACTGACATGCATATTTAATTTCACTGATTACGTAATTACCCTCTTCTGCTGTCACTCGATACGTTTTGCACTTTCGTTGTGCAACAAATGACACAGCAAAAAGTCTTTTACCGTCTCTTCTGAGGTGATCAGACCTGAGCTGCAGCACAGCTGAGCCTGTCGCTTTTACAGCATTCCGTCTTCCTTGAAGACGTTTGATATTGCTTTTGTGCTGTTTGCTTTTCTCATCGGTCCAGTTTCCTCATGCACGTGTTGCAGCCCCAAACCACAGCCTGATTGTCTGAACCAAACAAAGTACAGCCTGATTGGCTGCAGCTTGATTGGCTGATTTGTAGAAACAACGCATACAGAATCACATTAATTACAACTGATTAAATTGAACTTTCGTAATCAGAGGGATGTTTTTGTGTATTAGTTTCAAATAATTTCATAGGACACTATTCCTACAGTTCTACGACGTTAAACACACCCCTCAAATTTGGCCACTAAATTACAGGGATGGTTTGTATTTTTACTGTAACGTGTTGAGATGTTTTAATTAATAGTCATGGATTTATATTTGATTCGCACTCGTTCTCATCTGGGATTATAAAGTCTTGCATCCTGCTGCTCCAGCGGGTGACGCTGGTTCAGAAGGTAGAACGTTGCAGAGCAAACGGAGTCAGTGGTGAAGTTGTGTTGCTGTTAGCCAATCAGAGGCGAGATGTTCAAATATCAGGAAATAAGACTCCAAATCCTGCCGTCCGAGACTCAACTCTGATGCTGAAACAGGCGCACCGGAGCTTTTTTTCCCCAGAGTAAGACTTACAAGGCATTCCTACTAGAGACCTCTGCAGATGTACTGATTAAACAAGTGAACCACATCACAGTTTAACTAAAATCAAAAAATCCAGAATTATTGATTCAAATCCTGATGCCCACTAGAAGTCTGAAGTGCATTTCAGACTCTTTTCAAGTTTTGGTTTTAGCCCAAAGGTCTGTGACGAATGTGGGTGATGTCTCTGCCCCACATCTGCAGCACTTTGTCCCCTTTGATTTTCTTTAACTGGGGGGGGGGGGGGGGGGGGGGGGGGGGGGGGGGGGGTTGCATAAGCACATTGGGAGAGGAGTCAAGGTCACTCCCACTCTGTTGCTCTAGTCTCATGAATATTGAGATTAATCAGATTTTCTGGCTCAGACTAATATTACAAAAAAGACAGATGTGCTCCACTCATAGATGTAGACTTTTAAGGGACTGTTTATGTTTCTCCTCCTGGACTAACTCACATCCCCACCCCTTGTGCTCCCCAATGATGCCCAGTTTAGTGCTTTTACTGGGAATAAAGTTGAACTTGATTTTTTTAAAAACAGTTGGGTGTGTTTGAAATCGGGTTTTTAGCCGATAGCCGATATAGTCTAACTCTTAAAGCAGCAATCCGGAGTTTTCCCCTTTCAGGAATTATGTATGATTTTTCAGAAATCCGTAAAAGTGATGGTCTTAAAATGTACTATAGAATGTAAGCAATACGTCTTTTTTTGCCAAGCCCCGCCCCCTGCCCCGTAAAATCCGTGCAATAGGAAACTGAGCACCGACCAGAACTAACCAATAGCGTTAGACTACCGCTTACATGCTTCAAATTTAAGGAAGTACCTCGGCTGATGCAGCGTTGATGAACTTTTCACGGACAAGTAAGTCATTAAAATATAAATATATGAAAACACAACATGACATGAGAATATTAGCTCTGTTTGTCGGCTACAGAAGCACATTCATAAACAAGAAACGTGCAGTCGCCATCTTAAAAAACCGAATCGACTTGACTGTTGGTGTGATTCGCTTGTCAGCCACTAGATGGTGCCATCAGATAAAAGAAATACTCCAGACAGCTACTTTAAAGGAACTAGAGGCAGGAAAAAAGAAACGATGCTCACGAGCGATGCGCCCAGCTCTGCGAGTAACTGCAGCCCAGCACGGGAGCGTGCACAGACGGCTATGTTACACAAACACAAAAATACCATTACCTGACCCTCTTCACACGCTCTCACGCCACACCTCCAATATCTCACGCTGAAAAGGCAACTCCCCGCCGCTCTCACGGACAATATTGCGGCGAAGCAATCCACGCTGCAGCCCTGATCACAGCTAATGCTACTATCACAGCTGATGCTACTGCACGCTAGCTCTCTCTGAGTCATCGGTGAGGTCAGATCATTGTCATCATCTCTAAACACAACCTATAATGTTTCTTACCTGCTCACTAGGAAATGAGCCATGGCAGCATCCTTTTTGAGTCCCAGATATAGTTGAAGCAGCCTCCATTCGTCAATCACGTATCCGATATAGATTCGGGTCCCTGCCTGTCTTTTACCATATTTGGTTTTTGACTCACGAGATGCCGCTGAATAAACTTCCTTTGTGCCACACTTGGTCGTTTGCTGGTTGCAGTAGAATCCATTCCCACAGTTCTTCTTTTGGAGTTTGGCGGTTGGCAAGCAACTTAAGGTGCAATAGCGCCACCTACCGATCTGCAGTGTCGAACACATTTTCTTTCTGTTTTGAAGCTGTCGTGAACGCGCAAGCAGTGTCAATTGACGCCACATCCGTAGGGCAGCGCGGGAAATTTGTGACCGAACTGCAGCGCATTTTGCAGCAAACAGCCTGTTCAAGAAAATGGAACGATACATGGGTGGCCTCATTCTTTTAGGTTTATAACGCTTCATCACCCATTAGCTTTGAAAAAATGAACATACATGTTTCATTTTTTACAGATTTTTTAAAGATCCTGCCTCTAGTTCCTTTAAAGAGCAGGTTCACTGAGAAACCATTTCTTACTTATTATTTTTAAAAACAATCAGTCACTCTAATTTTAACATGCAGGCTGAATGTGGAAATAGTCTTCTACCCCTATTTGCTGTATTAGCTTCTAATAGAAAATAGATGGTGAAACAGTCGGTTCACAAAATCCTGACAGATCTACGTCACACTGTCACTTAACATTCATGGACTCACCCATCTTGACTCATGACGGGGAAGGCTGTTGTTGGTTTAGCGTCCAGGAAACCGCAGAGAACGTCTGGGCTAGTAGAAGCTAACCGTTAGCATTAGCAACTCCACCACACAGCAGAACTCCTCCAGGCTTGTGTTATTAGTGGAGATAAAACATCAACGTTGCAGAGCAAACAGAGTCAGTGGTAGAGTCACGTTGCTGTTAGCCAATCAGAGGTGAGATGTCCAAATATCAGGAAATCAGAGTCCAAATCCCGTCGTCTACTGCTACTTTCTCCTCCGGCTGAATTCTACTTACTCAACCAAGTGCACCAGAGCTTTTTTTCCCTAGAGAACCACTTACAAGGCATTCATTCCTACTAGAGACCACTGCAAATGTATTAAAATGAGTAAAGTTGACTTTCAATTACAGATATAAACAGATACCAACATAAAAAACATAATAAATATATAATTCTAAGTAACCAACCTCACACACCTCCTATCATGCATATTTTAACTTCAACCATTATCTTTGCAAAAGTATAAAAATTACTCCAATTTATGTTAGGCCAGTTGTGCCAAACAAACAAAAAATACCTCAAAAACTAAAACGGATTTGTCTTATTTTGTCATTTTGAGTGAGAGGAGAAGTAACTGAAGAGTTTGATGTAAAATATGTGCATGCTATGTAAAAGTTGTGTCATAAGAATACAAACAGACTCTGGTAATTACTGATATTATATTTCCATAATTATTCTGTGTTAAAAACATCAGTCCTCAGTTTAATTCCTTTTGTACAAAATATCTTAAACACATCTTCTGTTCCCCTTTTCTCCTCGTTGGTACTTTTACAGTGTCAGAAAAAAGCAATAGTCTGGAAAACAACAGCTTTATCAGAAATGCTGACCTTTAATTACGAAACCTTTGCCGTGGGAGACCCTCGCTTCTACTGAAACTGACATTTATAAATACCGAAAAGTCCCAGCGAATTGCTTTTTATTGAAGTCACCGAATAGTTAAGATACAATCAGTCCATTCATCAAATACAGTATGTGTAGGAGCGGGGGGGTCGGAGAGAACAATGTCCAGCTGATTTAAAGTGTCCACGTATGTAGAGAGAGGAGCTGTTGGAAAAAGGGCCTCTCCTATCAGTCACCGCAGCGATGGAAAGTCGAGATGCTTCTCTACCGGGCTTCTGTGTTTGTGTCTGGGACAAGAAATCAATACAGCTGGTTTCACAGACTGTTTTACAGTCTGGGCAGCTTTCAGCCTAAATGTTTGTCTGTTTTATTCAATGACACTTCTCAGCAAACTATTACCCACCGAGAGCGGGGAACAAGCGCGAAAACAAATAAACCGGCGACCCATTTCATTGTTGTTTGCACTCACAGATGGAAATCGTGTGGTTTGGAAATTTTCTTTATATGCAGTCAAAGAAAAATCCATCCAAGCTGTTCTATTACAACCTCAGAGGAAATATGACTTGTTTTATTCCTGAACTCCTAGTCCACCTATCATCACGGGGGTTGGGAGGCCTCTGCAGGGACACGCGTCCGCCAGCGCCGCCCCCCTGATGAAAGAGGATTTCCCTTCTGATGTGTGTGAAAGGTTATCTAGATCGCAGTCATGTTTCAGTACGCCATTCACTGGCGAGCAAACGCTGGAAAACATTTCCTCACCAGAACTCATTTCAGCTTTGCTTTTCATTACGACGACCACAAACACGCCGCGCGAGTGCGTCTATAATTCTCTTTTCACAGAGCGCGGCGCGGCACCGACACATTTCAGACTCAAATGAAAATGAAATCTCTTGGTGATTTATAAAAAAACAAACCTTAAGGGTACCCTTTTAGCTATCCTCACGCAGCAAGTATAGAGAAACATGAAATAAAAGGAGGAATAATGGGGAGCTTGCACAAACTGTCAGATTACTCACAACAGAACAAAGATTTACCACATCGAGGGGGAAAAAGGATAAAAACAAATTTTAACAGGATAATGTTTTCCCCTCAACGGTCTAGTTTTAGATTCTGCAAGACATCAATGTGCTTTTCCACTTGCGCGGATTATTTCTGGAAATTATTTGCTGCCATTTCATAGGCGAGAGCTCTCGCTTCCAACAGTAGGCCTCATTTGACAATTCAGTGTTAAAAGGAGAAAAAAAGAAAAGATAGCAGAGAGTAGTGCCTGAGGCTGAGTAGAACAGACAAGCAACAGCTTCACATCACTCACCTGGATTCAACAAGGACAGAAATAGCACTAAAAGCACCCACTCTCACTCTGGAACCGTTCTTTTGTTTCCCTGTCTCCTGCGTTGGGCTGGCGTCGTGGCAGCCAGAGCATCCCAAATGGCTATTTTACCGCCACACCATCCAGAGGTCATTTAAACGGTGAGATACGAAGATTAAATATAGAAAATGTCCGGACATCGAGTTTAGCAATCCAAACAGCACATTTAAAAGTGTTAATTTTGGGGTGTTGGGCCAATTTAACACTAAAAATAGTTATTTTACCCACTAAGAATAGTTAATTTAACACTAACAAGAGTTATATAGTTAAAAAGGAGTGTTTCCTAATCAACTCTGTAGGTCAAAAACTTCAAAAAGTCAAATTAACATTCTCAGAGTTGATTTCAACACTTTTAAAGTGTCTATATGGGTCCACACCAGTAAGAGTTGATTTAACTCTTTTTGAAGAGTTGGTACTTTAACTCTGGTTTAGTGTCAAAAAACAACTCTTCTGGAGTTGACAACTTAACACTGGTGTTAAGTATGGATGTGAATCTCCACCACTGAGGCCGATTCGATACGTATCTCGATACGCTACCAGCGATACGATACAGTAACGATACGGTGAAACCCGCTGCTGCAGAAACTGGTCACACGGACTTCAGAAGGTTTTATTTTAACAAGACAGGAAGCTCGTACGTCGGTTAATATTGTCCCACGATGGTTTTTCTAACTGCGGCTGCGCACCACCTGGCCTCCACTAAAAGAGAATGATGGTGCATTCAATGTGCCTCAAAAAATATAGCAGGTAAACGATGAAGTAATTGATGTAACCATAGTTGTAACAGATGAGACACGTACGGGAAGATACACTGCGATACAGCCGGAGTTATAACCGATGTGCATCGCTAACGTCATGAAAGAACCACCGGTTCAGATCTCTCCATCCCTAGTGTTAAGAGTTACTATATTGACTCTAACACCAGTGTTAAATTGTCAACTCTAGTGTTAAAGGACACCTGGAATGTAAACCAACATGTTCCTTGTTGTTGTTGAATAAGACAGCTTGGGTGGTCAACAGTAGCATGCCAAAAAGTCAAAGCCATGTGTGACCTACTTTCTATGTAAATTAGAAAGTTGAAAAAGGAGAGAGAAAACCTGTTCTGAGAAAGCCTTCCTTAACACGTCATAAGGGGGAGCCACGCCTCCTCAAACCTGCATGTGTCTGAGGCCAATCAGCCAACCAATCAGCATGTCCTGGCCGAGTGGGAGGGGTCAACAGCTCTTTTCACTGAAGGCCTGAGTAAGGGGGTTTAGAACGGCCTGTATCAGGGCTCCTGGGACAGATGAAAGCCAAAAAAAAAATTCTTATGCTTTTTGGAGGCTCAAAGCTCTGTTTTAGATTGTTGATTAACTGCATTCTAGGACACCTTTAAGAGTTCTTATATTAACTCTAACCCTTGTGTTAAATTGTCAACTTCAGAAGAGTTGGTTTTTGCCACTAAATCAGAGTTAAAGTACCAGCTCTCTAAAAAGAGTTAAATGAACTCTTACTGGTGTGGACCCATATAGACACTTTAAAGTGTTTAAATCAACTCTGACGATGTTAATTTGAGCATGCTGAATCTGATGTGCAGGAAATCATCCCCACTTGCACATTTGTATTATTGTTCATATATGATGCTCCAACGACATAAATGCCACCTAACATGCTGTTTTTGAGATTATTCATGAGTTTTAGCTGCAGAAATGATGCATGGATGCTCTGCATGTTCAACATTTCAATCGCATAATCATATTTGACATTTTGTGGTGATTATGCACGAATTTAAAGATGTTTATGTATGACGGCTAAGATGTGTCAAAACCATTAAAATCAATCCATCCTTCCGTCCTCAGTACTTAAACTCCTCTTGCTGACCCCAGATGTGCACCGCTGCAAAAACGCAGACATATTTCAGGCAATAAAGTTTGACATCTTTTTTCTTCTTAAGGTGAATCTCATCTATCCAAACCCACCAAAGCCTGACAGCCTCCGACTTCCATCGACTCTCGGCTGAAGCTGCATCTTTCTTACCCGGGGATCTAAAAACCAGTCATCAGACCAGTGATTCACCGTCGGTATAGATCATAAACACTCAGCCTAAAGTGTTCATGAATCAGGTGCACTCATGAGCCGTGGTGATGATTATGGCCAATCATTTACTAGAACAGAGGTCAGGTGGTAACTCAAAGCCTGGGTTTAAATCAGTTCGTTATCCCCAATCAGGATTCTCCATGATTGCACACGAGGAGTCCCGGTTGAGAGCTATAAAGTTTACAGAAGCCGTGATTTTAAAGTTCCACCCAAATTTAATAAAATCAGATGATCTGATCTGGTTTATTAGCATAAAAAGTCACTTTATCCTCCATCCTGGATAAGAGCTCTCTGTCCAAAGATCCATAAAAATACTTTGATTGCTTCCAAATGTGAACGTGTTTTGGCACATATCGTCAAGAAAATGGATTTTATTTTACGAAAATGATCCGAGTAAAAGTTCAAAGTTTGGAAAATCTCATTGGCTGGCTCAAAGCCATGAAAAAGCCCCACCATGAAAGATGGATGACAGTTTAAATGAGGGAATAAAAAAACAATGATCACAGTGATAGATCATGATAGAAGTTTCAAGCTGCCCTCAGCTGATTTAGATTCTGAACTGGAGACTTCCTATTTAATCTACTGAATGAGAAAAAGAAAAATTATCAACCTTTTAACACATCTTTTTTTATTCAACTCCATGCCTTCCTCCGCTGAGACAGGTTTTGTCAGGGAAGGACGATTATGAGCTTCTGGGAGCTTGACGTTCCTCTGGTATTGCAGCCAAGGCAATCACTTGTTGTGACAGGGGCAAGGAAGCTCCCTCTCCATGCAGGAGGCTGATTGATTGGACAGTCAGAAAGAAGGAAACGTCCTTCACAATGGGCACGGAAGGACGCCGAGCTCAGGATACTCCCACTGTCCCTGGAAAACTTTACGTTTTCCTGAACTAATCCTCACTGTTGACATCAAGGAACTGGAGCTGACGTGGGAATGAGCTCCGCTGGAAATGCTTCTGTCAAACAAGATGGATGCAAGAGATCCTGATTTACAGAGTCGTGAAGCTTTTTTTCATTCTTATCCAGGCAGGGAAGGAAATGAAGGGAAAAGCTGCAGAACAAAAACAGAATGCATTTATATTCTTCTTATAACGATATGAAATTATAAAATAGTATTATTTCATTTATTTTTCACGATAACTCACATTTCAAGTTTACAAATGTGTCACTAAATTTGTAATATTGCAAACTTAAAATTCACTTAATTCCCTTGAGGTGGCTCAGGCATCTAATTAGGATGCCTCCTCCATGGTGAGGTTTTCCGGGCACGTCCAATCGGGAGGAGACCTAAAGGAAGACCCAGGACACACTGGAGGGACTATGTTTCTCGACTGGCCAGGGAACGCCTTGGGATCCCCCCGGAGGAGCTGGCCCAAGTGGCTGGGGCGAGGGAAGTTTGGACCTCCCTCCTTAGGCTGCTGCCCCCGTGACCTGACTCCAGATAAGCAGAAGAGAATGGATGGATGGATTCACTTAAAGCAACACTAAATACGTTTTCCCACTTCTTCCTCCTACTGGTTGAAAGTGGAACAACAACTGTCGTAAACAACCCTGCTGTAGCCTGCTGTAGCTAGCACTAGCAACGAGCTAATGCTAACACAAGCCAACTGATGCTAAAGTAAAGACAACTGAAAAGATCAACTGTTGGACAAATAATAATATTACCTACAAGTCCAGTAGCAACAAAGCCAGGTCACCATCAGTTTGTGATTTTGTCGCTTTCTTCAGCTCCCTCAAACAAGTTTAGGCTGTGCATTACTTTCTTACTTTTAATTTTCAAAAATTCTTCTTTTTCTTCTTCTTGTGCTTTTAATTGACGTTCAGTGAACTAAAAAAGCTAACTGCTAGCCTTTATGTTAGCAAACATCAGAGTAAACAGCTGGTTCAGTATGGCAGATAGAGACCTCCCACTAGTGTTCTGACCCCGAACCAGTGAGGTTTCTGGTCAGCAGAGCGCTATCCAATGTGAAGTTACTCGAATTTATGGCTCAAGAACCACCAAAACCAGTTTGACAGCAATAGCTTAAAGTGTTAAAAACTCTTTAGTGTTGCTTTAAAGCCACACTATACAACTTTTTCATATTTTTAAGTGATTTTCTTGAGCCAGTATGTGCTAAAATTACCCTTTACAGGGTTAATGAAATGTCACTCAGACCCCCACCGCCCTCTGTGGCTAGAATACCACACTTGCAACTTCAGAGTACCAGTCCGGTCCCTGTTGGACTTGGAAAAGTGGAGCTGACATGCCTGGTGCTGCAGTCTGCTTCCAGCATGTTTCCTGCATGTTTTAGATCATGAACACAGCTTATATGTTTGATTTAGTGATGAACCGCTCCTGTAGACACTAATGAAGGCTGAGGAGATGTTTCAACAGTTAGATTAAGGTGTTAAAAAGACGAATTTTGGTTTCACTAACGGACACTAGGGGGTGCTAAAAGCAAGCCAAAACTGCATAGTATGTGTTATAGTATGTTATTTTTCTCCGCATTCTCTGAATTGTATTGTATTTTCTTCAGTTTTAACCATTTATTGATGCAGCTGCATCAAAATCTATTTCCTAATGAATTGCTTAGCCACTATTCTTTACGGCAGTCACTGATCACCATTGATGAATACAAACAAGTTAAATCTAGGTGTGTTCTTTACAGCAAAATTAAGGATTTCCCTGTTTATGTTTATCTACTTTAGCGAGAACCTTATTAAGTCTTTGTGCTCTTCTCTTTTCATACTGAAGCATATCACCGTAGCCATTATCAGTGAAGCAGACTTTTCTTTTAAATAGTAACCACCTTTCCTCACATATTCTCATTAGTTTTTCCAAATGAAATGCAGTCGCCTCAGCTCAGTCTTCCCAAATTCCCCTCATAATGGCTTCAAAGGTCCAGTTACATTATGTTGCACATACACACGTGCTATGAAAAGAAAAAGTGATTTTAATTTTGTGTATGGTGCAGCAGAGTGGACTGTTTTCCAGGCGAGAGGCTTTGTTCCACTCAGCAGAGTGCATTAGTGATGTCCAGAATGGCCCCAATGCTTGAATGTGAATATGATCTTGTTAGGTTTCTCTAAGGATGTGACCCACTTTGTCACTCAGCTTTAACCGTCATTCTCTGCTGGTCTGGGCACCACGTTTTACTCTATTTCTTTTTTAGGTATAGATTTAGGGGCTGAATTGGTGGAGCCATCCATGAGGTGTTAAGACAGCTAAGATGATGGGTTATGGGAGATATTGATACTTCTGTTTCAATTTCACCACCTGTCTATCTGCTCACCTGCTTATCATTCATTAACCACCCCTCCCTCTAGAAATAGTCTTTAGTTTCTCAATGTCCTTTCACACACCTATTCTCATTGTGTGTCCTGCTGTTGGATTTTGATTGCTTGTAATTGATATTTTAAGCAGTGGTGCACTGAGAAAAATTTCATTGGGGGGCCAGAGAAAATTTTGGGGTGGCACACTAAATTGGTCCTTGTGGTAACTCTGAGTTTAGCCTGTAGTTTTTTTTCATCAAAAAAAAAAAAAACATGCATCCAATAGATTTACCTCAAATTTGAGAAACGCAAATATTTCAGAAAGACGTTTCAAATATTTGAAATATTATTTCAACATTTATTTTTACATTAACAGTTTAACTGACCTGCGCCGGCCCCACCCCCAAAACGGCCATTGTCCAATCGCACATCATAGCAACCTTTACTGTGTGAGGAGATCCGACAACTTCAAGCAAGATGGTGAAGCGGTGCGCCCATGGTGTCTGTAAGTCGGGAAGTCGATACCCAGAGAGATTGTCTGGAGGAGTTGTGTTCCATCCAATCCCAAAACCGAAAACACAACGTGAGAGGTGCCTGATATGGATTAAACGGTGCAGACGGCCCCACTCCCAGTTAAATGTTTATACATCTTGAAGCATAAATACGTCTGCTCAAAGGTAAGGGTAACGGCTAACTAGCTACCGTGTTGTCTATACTATCTAGAGGCAAGAAAACAAATTGGGCCAACGTCATGATTACCATGGAGTCATTGCCAGAATGTTAACCTACTCTCTAAGTTAAGTTTAACGAGCCCTTTAGCTTTAGACATCTGTGGGACATTATGTTTCGGTCCATTAGGCGGCGCCAGGTTGCTCCTCAGACTGTACAAGAGCTTAGGGATGCCCTCACACAGATCTGGGAGGAAATGCCACAAGAGACCATCAGTTGTCTCATTAGGAGCATGCCCCGACGTTGTCAAGCATGCACACAAGCTCGTGGGGGCCACACAAGATACTGAAAAGCATTTTGAGTTGCAGAAATTAAGTTTTTGAAATAATGGACTAGCCTGCCACATCTTCATTTCACTCTGATTTTAGGGTGTCTACACAATTGAGCCCTCTGTAGGCTGAAAATTTTTATTTCCATTAAAAGACTTGGCATCCTTTTGTTCCTAAGACATTGCCCTGTCGTTATTTGTATAGATATCCAACTTCATATTGAGATCTGATGTATCTAATGTGTTTCTTTAAAGTGTTCCTTTAATTTTTGTGAGCAGTGTATATTTATATATTTTTTATTGGGTTTTACATTTGTGTTTTGATTAAAAAGATGAATTTATGTCCTGTGTGAACATGAATAGAAATTATTAAAGAAGAGTGTCTTCTGTGGGGGGCTATGGGGTGGCCAGCAATTTTCCAAGGGTGGCCACGCCCCCCCTGACCCCCCTTGGGAGCGCCACTGATTTTAAGAGTGCATTTTATTTGTAACACAACACCCTTTAAAAATCAACTTAGACAAAATTTATTTCAATTAGATCTTTTACTGGCGTTTTTGTGGCCGACTCGACTTAAACCACTTATTAAATCCACAGAGGAGCCAGTGGCCATATAAATAAGACATCAAACTCACCTTGAACTGAAGGCTCTACTCCGTCAGACCCGCAGCAGCACAGCCTCAGAGATTTGAACTATAGTTTTGTCACATTTTAAAGAGGAAAAACCTTTATTTACAGACATTTCTCAGTGTCAAACATTTATAGAACTTTGTGTGTTTTCTGTTATATTTTTAGCCACATTTGTGCTCCTGTTTTATGTGTTTTATTACCTCTGTTCTCTGCTTGTTATAGTTTGTCTTCCCTTCTGCTCCCGCTGCACACCTGCTCCTTATTTCACAATAATTACCTCTGTCTTGTGTCTGTAATTTACTCCTGAGCTTGTATTATTCTCTGGTTTTCAGTTGTTCCTGGTTAAACCCTGGCGTGTTTGTTTGCTGTGCTGTCAGCTACTCGTGTACTCTGGGATTTTCTTGTGTTTTTTTAATCTTTTTTAGATTTTTCGCTGCTTCTGAAATTGTCTCCTCCCTCATAAAATAAAATAAAATTGAATATTATAATAAAACGTTTAATAGAACCAATAAACCAGTCGAGTTTAAATGTACAAATTAAGCAGAAAGTATTGTGGAAATGAAAATCAAAGCAGTATTTTCAAAGCTCATAGCGAGGTTTAACCTCTCCCTAGCTCAGTGTCTTCCATTAATTATATTTGGTTTGGTTCTTGGTTTGCTGCACAATCCAAATAACTAATTAAACAATGTGCAAGTATGTTTTTATACTTCCTTTTGTCATTTTAATTGTTAATGTGTGAATGTCTGGAGCTGAAGCTGTGGGTTTGTTATTAATAGCAACCACATCCTTAACAGTAGGGATGTGTATTGGTAAAATTCTGGCGATACGATACGTATCACGATACGGGGGAGGCGATACGATATGTCACGATATATTGCGATACATTCAGCCAGACGATATTAGCGATTTTTTTAGACTAAATTTATTGTAGGAAAATTCAATAAACAGTCCAAACTGATACATGTTTAACATGAGGTATCTGAATCGTAATAGAGGGATTCACATTTCAATGGTGGAAACAAAACCCATTGTACACTGCTGCCAACTAGCGGTCGGCGTTTGAATTGCACCAAAAGAAAAGAAAATACACAAATGTTTGCATGTAAATTCTTCTAAAAACCGATACATGACTTTTGAATATCGATATATCGTAAATTATCACAATATATTGCCATATCGATATTTTCTTACATCCCTATGCTCCTAGTTTGATTTTGCATTTATTTTTCTGAATATTGCTATTTTATTTCAAGTTTCACATCAAAAAAGGAAATCATATTTGATAATTAAGAGAATTTCTGCAGGATGAGTTTCCCAGAAGTGCTTCTGTACTCGTCTGCCTCTTAGTTAAACTGGTTTGCGTCATCTCCAGGTGTCGTATATTAATTCTGACTGAATCTTTTCTCGCCTGAGGGAGTTCACCACACCATCACCAAAGTCAGCAGCACTGAAACTGTCAAACGCCGACACCTCCTGTGATCTTTCAGATATGACATGGCGCCATGGTGCTTTGATGGGCCCACTGCCTACCTGGTTGTACATTCAAACATACAGGACATGCATATTTATAGGCTTTGTATCAGGGGGTAGAGAACAAGTTAAGAATAATGAGGTTCATTACAGGAATCCAAATCCTTCTCACTGCGTGTATTGACCAAGTCACTCTGCTCTTTTTAAATCTTTAATAAGTAATTAATGTGACTAATACGGTGAAATTGAAATGCCCATACTAGCAAATTGGTAGCATCTTTCTTGATGGCTTGTTGCCTTGGAAACACTGGATAAGGAAGGAGTGGGAAAAAACAAATGTTGGGGAAAGCGCACCAAATGTGACCAGTAGCAGCTTTTGTAAACAGGATGGAAACGGAAATATTAAAAAAAAGGAAAAGTTTTATAATCTAGACTCACCGGAAATAAGCGTTGGTTAATACCATGGGCAGGAATATGCTGCCTTAGCCTGTGAAGGCTATTCGGATCAGGAGCTTAAGCTTGACACAATATGCTCGTACAAAAGGTGGATCTGAAGTCTCGGGGATCTGCGGAGGGAAGCGCAGCCATAACAGAAATCCCCACTACAAAGAGAAGAGGTGAAAAGGCAGTTATTTAACCAGATGCCCCACTCAGCAGAGAGAGGATTAAAATGCACTACTGCTTATCTGGCATAAAGACTTGACTTTAAAACAGCAGGTTCCCTGAAAAACATGGTGTGAAGGTCAGCCTTTTATTGGATGCCTTTTGTGTGCTAATGAGAATGCGGGAGGATTTAGGTGTCGTTCCTCTGTTCTTTTACTTACTTGAGCCTTTAATATGAAAAAAAGAGGAGTTAACACGGGTACAAGTGAGAGCCTTCTTTGTTTCCAATCTTCTTGTAAAGTGGGTCTCGATTGCAAACGAAAGTGTTTTCGTAGACGAGCATCTTGGTAAATTAGTTCTGCAACATAATTATCAATGTTTTATATGATTTTACAAAATCAATACATCATTTGAACATGAAATGATACTTGTGGCTTTCTTGGAAAATATGTTTTCTCTGAATCTTTATGTAGTTAAAGAGAACATATTTTCCTGCTGTCACTGTTTTATTCCAGTTTTGCTATTAGAGCGGATTTTTCTCCTTTGCAAAAGCCAGTTTTGACATGCATGCATACGAAATTTGAGCTGTCGATGCTTCGGTTTCTTATTAGCGAAGTGGAGCTGGACACTTCCAGAGTCACTGGCTGCTCCGTGTTTCTGCACAAAAATAAGAGAATCATCTAAAGTCTGCAGAGCATGCTTCATGCCGGGAATAAACTGTCATTACCAGATTTTGAAAATCACTGTAAATCATCATGAAGAAGCTCAAAGCAAACACAAACTGAAGTCGACTCAGCCTTTTGTGTAAATTTAGTTAATTCCTTCCTGTTAGCTTTTCCTCTTCTTGCAGCTATGATGTTCTCAGACTCTCAGGGAGGAGCACAGAGAGGAGGACGTCTCTGGCTGTTTGCTGGGTTATCATAGAAATATGCTCTCTGATTCATTTACAGATAAAGTGTTGGAGTAAATTAATATTAGTTATTTTTGTCAGTACATTTTGTTTAAAATTACTGAGGTAAAAAAGATATTTAGTCTGTGTGATGGTAAATATCTGTAGGAAGCTGTTTGCTTTTCAGGTTTGAAGAATCAGCTGCAGACTAAACTCAGCGCCGCATCACGGTGGCGCCGCTTCACGGTGGCGCCGCATCAAGGTGGCGCCGCATCAAGGTAGCGCCGCTTCACGGTGGCGCCGCATCAAGGTGGCGCTGCATCACAGTAGTGCCACATCACGGTGGTGCTGCATCCAGGTGGCGCTGCTCCATGGTGGTGCAGTATCAAGGTAGCGCCGCTTCACGGTGGCACCACATCACGGTGGTGCAGCATCAAGGTAGCGCCGCTTCACGGTGGCACCACATCACGGTGGTGCAGCATCAAGGTAGCGCCGCTTCACGGTGGCGCCGCATCAAGGTGGCGCTGCATCGCAGTAGTGCCACATCACGGTGGTGCTGCATCCAGGTGGCGCTGCTCCATGGTGGCGCAGCATCAAGGTAGCGCCGCTTCACGGTGGCACCACATCACGGTGGCGCAGCATCAAGGTAGCGCCGCTTCACGGTGGCGCTGCATCAAGGTGGCGCTGCATCAAGGTGGCGCTGCATCACAGTAGTGCCACATCACGGTTGTGCCACATCCAGGTGACGCTGCATCAAGGTGGCGCCGCATCACAGTAGTGCCACATCACGGTGGTGCTACATCCAGGTGGCGCGACATCATGGTGGTGCCGCATCAAGGTGGCGCCACATCATGGTTGAGCAGCATCCAGGTGGCGCTGCATCAAGGTGGCGCCGCATCACAGTAGCGCCACATCATGGTGGTGCTACATCCAGGTGGCACCACATCAAGGTGGCACCACTGCGATGCAGCGCCACCGGTGCGATGGGCCCAAAGGCTATTCCAACATGGCTGAAGGTGCTTTTCCCAGTGACGTTACTGATCATGTTGGTGGTTGAACAGCAGATAAGGTCCATAGATTTCTGTATAAACACACGATTATCATCTTTTTGAACCACTTTACTGGCGAGTCAACACATTTAAGTCTCTACAAGTTATTAAAGCACTCTCTAGAATAAAAAATATGAAGGTGTTGCAAAAAACTGCTTATTTTTCATGATTTACTAATATTATTGTTAATATTATAACATGTAAATTCTTCTTTAGTGAGCATAATTTACCAAATCTGTTTAAATGTTTATATGATTGAAAGTTTGTCCACTTTTCTCATCTCCTCAAAGCCAACCGGCCCTTGAAGCAACATTTGTATTCTGCACAAGGGAGCAGTAGCCTTTAAGCAACAGACAACAAATGAGAAAAGAGGTTTATGCAAAAGGAACACAAACTTTTAGGTTCCATCAATGCAACTGAAATGACAAAAAAAAAAGATTGCAACAGTCAAACTGACCTAGATAAACTCAAATTGCATTGTTAAATAAAACAGTTTGAGTTTTGCAGGTTTTATGTGTAAACTAAAAGTGAGTGTAATTTCTTTTACTGCGCGGTGGATGTTGTTTTGTTACAAAAGA
Source organism: Aphyosemion australe (assembly GCA_006937985.1). Taxonomy (NCBI): domain Eukaryota; kingdom Metazoa; phylum Chordata; class Actinopteri; order Cyprinodontiformes; family Nothobranchiidae; genus Aphyosemion; species Aphyosemion australe. The sequence goes on along the minus strand of SSNS01000027.1, from coordinate 558,492 downwards.
TTCATGCATTATACCTTAAAGTTTTTATTTTGTTTTACTTTATGTGTTTTTGCAGGATACTGAGCTCTAAGATAGAATATTCCTGAGCTAAAGACTCATAATTCTTCCAACAAGAATCAGTATGAACAAGTCAGCGTTTAGCTCAGACATAATGTAGGCCCTTGAGCCTAATCAGAGTCCTGTAGAACTGTTCTTGAAGGGCCTGTTGAGTAGAATTCCATTTAATGCGTTCCTGTTTGTTACTAAATATCAGATTAACCCCTGGAGCTCAAAGTGCCCTGAAGCTGATGTATAGTATTTGAAGATGTCTGCAGGGATCTTTGCTCACACAACAGTTTCATAACTTTTTCATTAAATCAGATTTTCTAGGGGTTTTTTTTCTCTAAAGGTCAGGAATGCTCAGGTTATCAGAGGAAGAGCCGACAAAGACAAATTGGGCTCAGAGAGAGATTGTTTTATCATTTAATGTTTTAACTTTAACAGCTTTAAAGCATTTTAAAGGAATATTTTAGCCTGTGTGCTTCTGTGCAACAGTTATAATTATCATAGCTGTCCTTGTTCTACAAGATTGATAAGCTAATGGCTAGTATGAAAGCAGCCAAGATTAAAGCAAATATATGCCATGTATTTCTGGGTGAAATAGTAACTAAAATCTTCCTGTCCTGTTGTAAATCAGTGCTTTGTCCAATACCTGTGTGCCGATTCGAACAGTGATTTATTTATTAACCTTTGGTGCATCATTTGGATTTTACCCTTCCCATGTTCTCACATAAATGCTTTGAACATCATTATTTTGGAATCTGTTTATGTTCCTGCAGCCCTGGTGTCTGGATGTGTGGAAAAATGCTGGATTTAGTCTTCCCAGGTCAGCTTGGCTGCGCTCCTTAATGATGTCTGTTGTGTGATTTGTTTCTTTGGCCTTTGTCACCGGTAGTCCGTGACAGCGGCTGGTCAGTGTGGGTTTTGGAACAAGCTACTTTTTCTTTTCTTCTGTTACTTTGCAATAAAGATCATTTTAAAGTGCGTTCTTTGGGTTATTAGTGACTACCTCTAAACCATCTTGGTGCATTTACAAGTTTAGCAGGGATCATTGAGTACAGAAGAGCTTTCCAATTTGGTTTTCACTAAGCAAGTACTTGTCTTTTTGTTTTTTTGTTTGTAGAAATATTCTGCCTTAATCGAGAGCTCCCCAGTGCTTTTAATGAGTGCGGATAACATTTAGGAGTATTAAATGTTTATGCCTTCAATTCTCAACCTCAAAAACAGCAATATGTGCCAAAGCTGATTTCACAGTACCTGTTGCGTGGGGGCACGTTAGAGTTATTTTGGCACCACGCAGTTTTTGGAACTTGTCAATTGCTGCACGGCTGACATCTGGTGAGAGAGGAAGAGCAAGAAGAGTCTGTAAGCTAATTTTTTGAAGTTCACGTGCAAGAGCAAAGAAATCCAAAATCACCTGAAGTTTATCAATCTGGAGTGTTTTGAGCTTTAACATGGTGCTGTCGAGGTGCTGCGGAGCTGTGTTCGATTCTCATCAGTCACCAAAGTTTACATTTTGGCTTGAAAGTTGAAAATGAAACTGTTGTGTGATAATACCAAGATGGTTTTTCATAAGAGTTGCTGCACCCTGAGTTTGATCTAGGGATGTAAGAAAATATTGATATGGCAATATATCGTGATATTTGTTCTTGCAATATTATATCGATATTCAAAAACCATGTATTGAATTTTTGGAAGAATTTACATGCAAACATTTGTGCATTTTCTTTTTTTTTTGGTGCAATTCAAACGCCAACCACTAGTTGGCAGCAGAGATTGCCTTATTTGTTTATTTTGAAATGACGTCTGATAATGCAGATGTTAATTACTCCTTTTATTTTTTACCCAAAGAGCAATGGGTTTTGTTTCCACCATTGAAATTTTAAATCCCTCTATTATGGTTCAGATACCTCATGTTAAACATGTTACGTATCAGTTTGGACGGTTTATTGAATTTTCCTACAATAAATTCAGTCTAAAAAAATTGCTAATATCATCTGGCAGAATGTATCGCGATATATTGTGATGTATCGTATTGTGATATATCGTATTGTGATACGTATCGTATCACCAGGATTTTATCAATACACATCCCTAGTTGATCCAAAGCTACAAAGAGTCCTGGAGCAAAGGAAAGTTCAGTTTGGGTTATTATATTCCTTTCATGCACTGCAGCAGGTTCTATCTAGGTTTGACAACTTAGTCGTCATAAATGGAAACAGCTCATTTAAAAGAGACAAATTATAAAATTTTTCAGATCGAAAACATGTTTATGAAGTTTTTTGCACTAAATCCCTCTCACATAAAGCAACTTCAGCAGTTTTATACGTGGCATTTTCAGTACCTTCCATAATGAGTCATTTCAGGGTTCTGTCACTTTAAGAAAGCTGGAGCAGGCCACGCCCACCCACCCCCCTCAGGCTGCTATGAGCCGAGAAGCTCCGCTATCCAGGAGGGGCTCGGAGTTGAGCTGCTATTCCTCCAGCAGCGGCAGCTCTCTTGCATATGATAAATTGTTTTATGCTAATTTCTCTGATTGTGACATCACAATTGCGGACTTTTTTAAACGGCTTGTTTTTGGCAAATAACTCCTAAAACCAAACACTGACAGAAAGCGGATGGATGAATCTGTTTCACGTTTGGAGTGTTGATAGAGTCAGTAGAGGCCCAGATGTCAGCAAAAAAGAATCCAAAAGGTGAGTTTTGCATAATATGTCCCCTTTAAACTTGATCATGAGACAGTCTTGCTATTGAAGATGCACCAGTGTACTCTATGTTTTACTATATTTTTAATTGTTTAAAAATCTGACTGTTCAGATACATAAAAACTTTTCTCTTTGTAAATGCATCGTGCATTAGAAGATGGTTACAAACTCTCATTTTATAAAGTAAAATCTGATCTGGAGGGTGCAGGTGCATCTGCCAACTAGTGATGGGACTCATGACTCTTTGAAGGGAGCCGTTCATTCGAGATCCGTTTATCTCAAAGAGCCCGTTCAAAAGACTGGATCTTTTGAACGTAGTGGAGCGATCTCTGTTTTGGACGGTGGGGTTTAAGTGATGTGTCCCACCGATGTCAGTTGGGGGGATTTGAACGGTTCTCTACAAGGACTCGGCTCTCATCGTTCACTTTGAAGAGTCGTTCAAAAGATTCGTTTGTGAACGTCACATCATTACTGATAGTTCCTGCATTACTGATGGCACCATAGCTGAATATCTGGTTACGATATTGTGCATTTTCCAATTTCATGACGAAAAACCAACCAAACAGTTGTGCAATAATAAATGTGGTTTCTACCTTTCATTCCTGCTCATTTTGCGCTGCTCAGCATCTCGGACTACGTTTATGATTATTATAATGTACCGGTCAAGGAGTAGCTGCTCAGATCTCGTTGTTGGAAAACGATGACAATAAAGGTGATTGTGGTGGTGAAGGAAGATTTCCAGATACTTCAGTTTGAATGAAATGTTTCTGATAAAAATTGTACCATGAGATCTTCTTATCAGTGCAGCTGCCAAAATCTGATTTTTTCATCAGTCCTCAAGTATCTTTACAGATTATTAATCTTCCTTTATTTCTCAGCCTTGTAATGCTCCACCCACTATTTGCATGATGCAAAGTGGGCGGAGCATTACAAGGCTGAGAAGCAGAAACTCTAAAGGCGGGCGTACACTGTGCGACTTTTTCACTTTTTTGAGCCGATTTTCTCCACATGCGAGAATGTACGAGATCGGGGCGAGTTTTGCGCTGAGCGTCGTGTAGTATACAGGGGGTTACGAGAGGCGATTAACACCACATGACCAGCTGCCGATCAGCAATCGTAAGCTCGCACAGATTTTTGGCATGTTTGATATTTTGCTCGTCCCTCGTGAGGGTGTCGCACTGTTGAAGCGGCGCTGAGAGCATCTGTGACCCAAAAAGTATCAGAACCGCACACGGCGCATGCGCAAACACAGAAGCAGTAGCGTAAATGAAGAAAGTGGAAGCGAAAACAAACCAAATAGCTAACCCACTTTCAAAATAAAAGCAGCGTTGCTTTGTTTTGATGAAAAATAAACTTTTTTTCTTCATTTAACAGCGGGAAATGCTGGTAATTTATTGATTTTGATCAAAAGTGGATCAAATATAAACAAATAATATGTTTTCGTTGTTATTTTGTTATTTAAAGAACAAACCAGACTTTTATTTTTATGTCAGATTGATTTTTTAACCGTAGCAACAAGCAGCGCTTGCCATGAAGCAACAGAGTACGCTTCTATTCCAAATGCCGTCCTCGTCATCCCGTACTCAGACCAACATGTTGCGTCATATATACTTTTTTTAGCTGCGACGAGTTCATGCCAGACGTACAGTGTGAGCAGTCAGGTCGCATCCGCTACAACTGAAAAAGTCGCACAGTGTACGCCCGGCTTAAGATGTTCACTTGCACCATGACCAACGCTTGAGTATAATCTGGTGTTTAAAGTAATTCTGGATTTGGGAATAAAATAGATTTTTTTTGCCACATTTGTTGAGCTACACATGCACCGACCTGCTCTGTGACATGAATGTGGCAGCAGGTGAGGGACGCGACGTCTTTCTGGTATGAGACTTCTCCCACTGTGGGTTTTAAAGCCTTATTTATTGTAAAAGTTCAGCTTGTAGACTTTTCTCACTTGATCCCCAAATGACTTAAATTCTTAATGTCAGTGTTTTTCACAGTAGCGCGTTCCTACCCCCCGAGATTAAAAAGCCACTGACATATTCAAAACCCCAGAACTCATTCCTTCTGCTGAATAGTTTCCATCCCCTTTCAAGTCCTTGCCAAAGACGGGGAGCTCATGCAGAAAGGATTTGCCCTATCCAAGTATTGTACCTGCTGTAAATGATAGATTCAGAAAGAGGAAGAAAGACCACAAAAAACAGTAATCTTTTTGACGTAAAGACGTGACAAGTGAATAGACATAAAAAAAGAAACCAAGCACACAGAAAATTGGATTTTCCAGGACTGCCTTGTCTCACAAAAAATGACCAGTCAGAGGGTGTTAGCGAGGCGGACTGGCTTTCATTAGCCTTCTCATTTGGCACCACTGAACCATGAAGATGGTTAAGTGATATTATGTTAACCTCCTGTTTTACATCTAGAGTTGAGATTAAATGTAATTAGGTGGCTTTTGTACTTCCCACACAGTCTTGTGGGTAATTGATGACTGGCTGCAGTCTTTTACAGACTCGCTGCACTATTGTTCTGATCGCAGCCTCGCTGTCTGCCATTTTCACAATGAGTGACCACATCAAAAGGAACAGTTTGCTCAGTTTAGCAATGTAAGGCATAGCTCCTTCGTATTTTTAGCACAAAGTTGGTAGAAAACAGTTGGATTTCTCTATGCCCGTTAGAAAAACTCATCAGACACTCGGGGTAGAGCCAAACATTCAGTTATGTTTGGGTATGTTTGACCTTTAAGCTTTAACTGATGGATCCGACTCTGATTCTGGTGGCCTTTTTACCAGAAACATGCACCGTGGCAGCTGCAAGTATTTTTAAAATCTCTCCTCAAAGGTCTAAACTCTGAAAAATAAAAGATGAATACCGCCGTTGCATTTGGGTAGCTGATCACGGCGAAGCACCTAATGAACCGATCATCATCACCGTCTTCAGAGGTCATAAAACCAGCTGAGTTTATTGGTCTTTGCACAATAAAACATACACGGGCAAAAGCAAATTAATTTGTGATTCTATCAGGCTACGTGACTCCACCAGAGACTTTTAATCGCACCCACATAATGTTGCGAGAGGTTCTCCACCCCATTAATACGACAGATGTTAGACTGGGAGCACTTCTTTTAGAAAGGTCGGTTAAATTAACCCTGAATTTTGGATTGCTCAGCTTAGCAGCAGTGTGGCAGTAATATGATGGGGAGTAATAGAGGTAAGAATTCTATTAAATTTTATAGAAAAGGCAACACCGTGCAATTAGAGTAACCGTTCTTGGACCCAGAGCTAATTAGGTCATAAAACATAAAATGTCTCTTCTGCTCATTTGGCACCGCTTGTCCAAAATCAGGTAGTGAAGATAACAAGCTCGGGACGCTCCGGACACCCATTTCCTCTGCAAGAATGATCTTTGGGGATCCCAAGGTGAGACTTGGGCCCTGTCCACACGTAGCCGGGTATCTCCCAAAACGAAGATATTTTTCTACGACTCGGTCTGTCATCCTCACGAAAACGCAGATTTACGCAACGAAAACGAATATTTTTAAAAACTCCGGCCAAAGTGAAGATTTGGGTGTTCTTCGTTTTCAGCGTTACTGTGTGGACAGAAATAACCGGAGTTTTAGGTTTCACAACGTCACTGTCTGCGACAATTAAGCTGACGGCCCATGTGCGACCTGTGTTTACGCTACAACATGGATGCCCTCAGAGCTGTGCTCGTGTTATCAATCGTCCAAGCGCTTTTTGATGTTTGTTGACTTTATTCTCCAAAACTACATTTAAGAGCAATTCTACCTCCTTATCGGTTCACACAAGCGAGCTAGACGCCATGTTTCATGTTTTGTTGAAGTTGAGCATGAAATGGATAGGATTCAGGGGAACTACTGCCACCTACAGGTCTGGCATGCCTATGAATGTGCTCAACAATGCACTTACGCGGTTACGTGTGGATGGAGTTTTTTCTAAAAACGAGGTGGTGTGGACGCTTTTTTTTGGGAGGGCAGATTTTCATTTAAAAAAAAAAACTGGCAACATGTGGACAAGGCCTTGGTCAGTCCCAGGTTGGATGTGATATTTAAAACCTCCAGTAAGTTCTGGGTCTGGTGGATCGTGCTGTAAAATCTCCAGAGGAGGGCATCCGAGTCTGTCACCTGAACTACCTCAGCTGTCACCTTATGATGTGGAGCAGCAGCAGCTCCTCTCAAAACTGCTTCCTAATCATGAACTCTTTCCGAGAACGAGTTTGGCCTAGCCTAGAGTCTAGTTTGTAAAGCGCTTTGAGTTGCCTTCGGGTAGCAAATGCGCTGTATAAATAAAACTGCCTTGCCTTGCCTAGACCATTGCCAAGTCAAAATGATTTTGCTTTGCATGTTGGTCTAGCCACGCGCCATTGGAACATCCGCAGCCCCAGCCAGTATTGTGGCTGGCCAATCACAGCCCTCTATCAGTCAAGTGGGCGGGATGGAGTGAAACTAAGATGGCGACGGTTCGTTTGAAACGGCTTTGTCATCAACTTTGAACTATTTAGATTTGGGCTTTTCTTTGAGTCAAGAGCAGATAGAGGTACTTAAGTGCTTTATTTAGAAAAAGGATGAATTTTCATCTTATTCCATGATGTAATGGCGGACCGCCCTGTTGACTGACATCTGTAGCAGTGAGTACGTCACATTGTTTGTTGTCCAATAGCATGCAGAGACAGTTTGAAAGGCAACCGTAGAGCCCGCCCCACGACTGACAGCCGTCAATGGACCGTGGCCAGATTATATATTCACATATATAGGATGGTTTGCCAGGTTAATTCTGGACATCTTACATGTTTGGATCTGGGATCCCATTTTAAGCCAAATATTGGTTTATACTGGAACATAGGTGGACCAGTAAGGTTCGGTTCACACGGCAGGATAATTATGCCAATTTTTAACCAGATTCTCCCCTTCTCCCCTTCTTAAGGACACACCTGATTACGGTGATGGCTCTAAACATAATCTCATCAGATAATCCTACCTTGTGTGTTGTGTTAAGACACCTACGGTCCATTCAAAAGCAGGTTGGGACTGCTCTGATAATAAATCAGGGCTTTCAAATGTGTTGGATTGTCTTTGTCCTATTTTTGAGGACAAACAAGCGTGCTGCCTGTTGAATGTTTAGCCAATCAAAGGGTGAGGTGATGGAAGCGCTCTGCACTCTCCTCTGCCATGCTTGTTTACTCCAAAGTGACGTTTAATCTCGAGAGGTTTTGTGAGATTTCCTGTCTGACGGGGGAATGTTCGTGTGTGAAATCAGTTCATATGTGGTTTGTAGTTTTTGTCTCGTTGCACACGTCACGCTGTAGGACAAAACTGTTATATCCAAGATGTTTCATCGCCACATGTGGGGTCTCTCGTGTTTTAAAAATCGTCCAACACTTTAAAAATCCTGCTTTCTGAACTGGGCTTAAATTCTTACTGACAAACAAAGCCCCGATCCATTTTTTTATACCGTCACTCGCCAACATGATACAAAATTACTTAAAGAGCAGGTTTAATGAGCATCGTTTTTTACTTATTATTTTTTTTAAATGAACACTGTTTAACATGCAGGATGAACGTGAAAATAGTCTTCTACCCCTATTTCCTGCATTAGCTTCTGATGGAAACTAGACAAAATAATGTTTGGTTCAGAAAAGCCTGACAGATCTGCGTCACACTGTCACTTAACATTAATGGACTCACCCATCTTGTTTCGTGACGGATGTTGTTGGTTTAGCGTCCAGGAAACCGCAGAGAACGTCTCGGCTAGTAGAAGCTAACCGTTAGCATTAGCAACTCCACCATACAGCAGAACTCCTCCAGGCTTGTGTTATTTGTGGAGATAAAACATCAAAGCTGCAGAGCAAACAGAGTCAGTGGTAGAGTTGCGTTGCTGTTAGCCAATCAGAGGTGAGATATCCACATATCAGGAAATAAGACTCCAAATCCTGTCGTCTGCTGCCACTTTCTCCCCTGGCTGACTTCTACATCCTCAAACAGGAGCATCTGAGCTTTTTTCTCCCAGAGAATAATTTACAAGGCATTAATTCCTACTAGAGACCACTGCAAATGTATTAAAAATCTGAGTAAAGTTGACCTTTAATCTCCTCAGCTAAAGGCAGAGACTCATTCCCATCCAGATTGTTGTTGTTTAGAGATGTAAAGACATTATGGGTGTGCTCTCTGTCTGTCCGTTAGAGTAAACCACTCTGGAACATTTTACTTATCTCCACTTCTGTTTTGATCTGTTTTATGTGTGTAATTCCACACGGCTGAACTCTGTATCACCCTTTTCACCAACTTCAGGCTAAATCTCTCTTGTTGGAAAAAAAAAATTGCACAATCAATTTAAAGTTGGAAGGGGCTGGATGTCTTTTTGTCTCTAACTCTTTATCATCCTATTTGGTACTGCTTTTGACCTTCCTTTTATTGTTTTTTCTTATAGTTGTCCTCAGATTATCTGTCTTATTTGACAGAAAAGTCTGTTATGATTAATCCAGATTGGATTACAGCGTTTTTAAGACGTCACCAGATGGGCTTCACACAATTAACATTAAGACTACAATTCTATAAATAAAGAGGGGTTTGTATTTGCTTCTTGTCCAAACTAAAGGTTCTGTTTTTGACCGTTTTAAGAAAAAAATGGGTCATGCTCTTGAATGTGACCCCAGATTATATATATTTTTGCCTGACTACATGGATTTAGCCGTGTTCAGTCAGGCATCAATCCCCCCTTTGTTTCTGCCCTCCTGGACAATAATGATGATGATGATGATGATAGTGGCCTTGGGGCTATAGAGGCAGATGGATCCTCGCCCTTCGTCCTGCCTGCTGCTGCTGCCTTGACCTCCCTCCCGTGAAAGCATGATACCTGTGCGAACCCTGATTACGTCCAGGCCACGCTGCAGAGGCCTACGACCCCTCACAGTGCAGGTGAGTGCGGAGGCAGACGAGTGGACGTGATTGGCTCTCGCTGTAAACCCTGCTGGAGAGCTGTGCTCCAGCAGCGAAAGGCCGACAGATAAAGAGAATGGGAGATGAGAGGGAGAAGAAAGAGCCTGCCATGCATTCGCTGGCTAATTAAGTGTTATTATCCTGCACAACAGGAGGTACCTGAGAAATAATTGGCCGCTGTGACAGCTAAATGCTCCAATGTGTAGGTGAAGCAAAAAGCACTGGAAAAGGTCAAAAGGCATTATGTATTGTACTGATCTTATTAAAGCTGCACTCTGTCAAAAAAGCCACTGGTTAAAATACTTGTTACATAAAAAGCTTTCTTTAATTTAAAGTTTTCCTGTCCAGCAAAGTAAATTACATTTTTTTTTTATCTGTTGGTCAAAGTTCCCTTTAATTTAGATTTTCCACTCCCACACAGGGATCGTCTCTTTTGTAGTGATAATATAAAACTCAAAGGAAGAACATTGTACCTCTGGTCAAAATGTATAACAATGGGGATTGTTGAATCATGACTTGATCTTCAAAAGATTTAAATTTGAAGCCTTAAATAAAAAATAAAAAAAACAATATAGGCTGTTTTTTCTTTGTTTCTGAAAATCACCAGACTTGGAGCTGCTCATGGCTCAGATCACCAGAGTGTAGAAATTAAATTTTTCTTTCATTTTTTGTTACATATAGTTTAGAAAAACACTTCTGAAGTTCTTCAAACTGAAAAAACAACAATTATGTGTTTTTACAGTTTTGCTGTTTACTTCTTCAAATTCTTAAAACGGGTCAAACATGGAAAATGTTATTTGACATAAGTGCTCGCTTAATTAAAATGATAGAAAAGTCAAAATTAGTTTTTTACAGTACACGATGGGTCTTAACAATTTTATAGATCTGTTTATTGATCATTCATTTGACCCAATTCACATTTTTATTAGGGGTGTCAAATTATCGCATTAATTGAGATTAATTAATCACAGCCACATTTAGTGCACTATTTTTTTAATCCAGTTAAAGCAACATTATGCAACTTTTATACCTTAAAATTATGCTTTTTTGTAAAGTTTTTGCATCATACAATCATCTATTATGTTCATTTTTGTACCTGTGATAGTGTTGGGGGGTCCCATATCTGTTTATCGCACTATACAGTTTTTTAACTCGGGTCGCTACCGGACGTACTGACTGGGTGTTGTTTTACAGCAATATATTGCAAGCCAAAGGGATAAAAAAAAGCATGCGTTCTAAACGCGCGTTATGTCTGCCAAAATGCACGTCTTGAACGAGCGTTTTGGCAGACATAATGCGAGTTTAGAACGCGCAATTTTTTTTATCCCTTTGGCTTGCCATAATTGTATAACGTAGACTCACGGTTTAGCAGTGGCAGATTCACCAAAGAAAGCTAGAAATCCCTTATCAGAGGAATCTAGGAAAAGAAAAAGAGAACGTGATAGAGCAAGAGCAAAGACCAGAGTTATTATTGGGCCGTCTTTTCCTCGCTGGAGAGCTCTTTTAGAAAGAAAGGCATGAACTACGGACTCTGACCTAGCCGTGCTGCTAATGGCTAGGTAAGTAATAAATGATTTCACCAGGGTTATTGTGTTTGGTCGGGCATAAAGTTGTTATACAGTCCTGATAAAACTATTTATTCAATGTGTGGAGGTGGAAAAGTTTGTTTTGGTTGCTTTGCCTGATATTAGGAATGTATACATGCCTCTTATGCCCGAGAGAAAGATTTAATGTTACGACAGTGACGTTACGCAGCAAGCCTCTAGAGGGCGACAGAGAGCATATATCTGTAAAGTTAAGGAATGGGGCTTTAATCTCATTTTTAATCTATAACTTTACTGGGACTTTTCTAGCCTACCTGTTGGGATTTTTTATTTATGTAATTATATTTATATTTAACTATCATGCCATACCACATGTCAGATTTTTTGAAAAAGCGTAATATTTTGTGATAAACTGTCAGTTTTGATATGCTAATTTACAGCACTCTAATCTACAGGTCTATTTTAATTTAGATAAATGTTTTAGTAACAAGTTCTGTGATCACTATTTGCATTGCTCAAAAAAGCGTTCCTTGATGTGTTAACTTAGATTATTCTATATGGACCTGATGTTTTATTTTTAAATTCTAAATATTCAAGACTGACAAAAGAGCACAGTATTATTCTGCCTTGGTGATGGAAAAGGAAAGTTTAGAAGTCTGTTAAACAATAAATGACTTTATAAAGCCAGTTTTTGTTATATTTTAATCTTTTAGTCTGCCACAATAATGTAATGAATTTAAATAAAAATACATCAAAATGAGGGCTTTTCTCAGCCATTAGTAGGTGAGATTAAAAAAGAGATTCATTAGATTAATTAATCACAGGTCATAATTAATTAATTTAAAAAAACATTAAGCTCATGACAGCACTGATTTTTATATATATTTGAAAGTTTGAAACTTTTTCATACACAATGATGTAAACTTTCCAAAGGCTCAAGCACAAGCAGCTATCGACACCATATTTTTGACTAATCCAGCCTTAAATTTTATGTAATAAATTGTCTAAACTTACTGATTCCAGTTCTTTACATAAGACGGGCGTGGGAGATGGAGCTTGGCACAAACATCTTGGAGGCACCACTTGAAGTCAGGCCCTTGCCAACACACACTCGATTTCAATATGTGCCAGACTTGGTCTAACACAACTTAAGATATTATGATCTTCACTGGTCGTGTGCTGGTGAAGGTTCTCAGTCATCCAGGTAATCCAAAGGGGTTTGAGTGAAGGCAACTGGACTTCTTTGGTTTCTTGAAGATGTTTCCCTTCTCGTCCGAGGAGCTTTGTGAATTCTGACTGGAATATGCGGGTCAAGCTTATAAACTCGGTTTAAAATCTTGACTCTCCCATATTCTAGTCATCATGGATCTTCATGGGTCCAAACTCAAATTAAGTAAGGTCCTTGTTATGTTCTTTCTGTGTTTCTTTTCTAGTTCCATTGGTTTTTTGTTCTCATCTAACACACAGAGTAGCAAAGGTTTTACCTTATTCTGCTGACAGTTTCGGCTACTTCAGTCACCTTCGTCAGAGCTTTGGTGGTGTCACTTCCGTTACCATTTATCTGCGGGCAGTAGAGGACATCGTCACCCTCTACTGCCAACACCTTCCTTGTTGATCACCACATCCATGAATGATCCAGTGTGTAAACTCCGTCATCCCTATTCATCGTCCAGGATCCATGTCTTCTTATCTCAATTACATCTTTTATCCATCTTTTGTACTTAAGTAAGGTGTTTTCAGACCTTAGTGCACAGCCTCATTGTCACATATGTTATGGGGATGCTCTAAACTCTAATTAGATTGGTTAAAAATGTTCTTGATGCTATCAAAGCAGTCCAGTTGATTCAACCGTTAGACAACTTTGCTGCTGTGGTCCCAGACTCTGGAACTCTCTCCACCTCAACCTGAGCCCATAGACTCAGTGGTCTCCTTTGAAAAGCAGCTGAAAGTGTCATGTTGGAAGGAGAGTTACATTCAGAGTTCCTTCTCAGCCGGCTGTGAGCTCGTGAGGTTACCGTGACTCTGGCAAGCTAACAGTGCAGCGCCAGCATTTGTAATTTGTCACCAGCAGGCAGAAAGCTCCAAAGTTGTTTAAAGAACTGAAGCCAGTAAACAGGAGCGACCCAGAAGTTATTTCTTGTACTCCTAAAAAGCAACATCTTTTTGTTTTACTCTAATATCGGGTGAAGCAGGCTTGAGGCTAACGTTGAGCTAACAATGCTACTGGTGAATTAGATGCAAATAGTCAACTCAAATGGTGCGTTCAATTTGTCCTCGGAACTCAGAAATCCCGACTTCCGAGTAGGAAAAATCAAATAAAACGCAACGCAAAGTCAGACCACACAGTCAAAACTCGGACGTTTTTCAGAACTCCGACCTCGAGATCCAAGATGGCAGCTCTCCGTATGAACAACAGTAAGTTTTGGTTGAAATGTGTTTATTTTACAAGACACACATATAAGAGTGCGTTTAAAATCAATGTTACATGTAGCGCTTGCAACTCTAAGCTGAACAAACTAAAAGTGTTGTTTATTAGTCGTCTGTATTCATTGAGAGCTACCAAAACAGCAGTTTTCGAGGGCGCCGCCATATTGGAATTCCGACCTCTCCAACTACGATAACCAGAACGCTGTTAACTAGGGTGTGACGTCATTCCGAGTTCCGACTTCCGAGGTAAATCGAACGCAGCATCAAAATATCTCAAGCTACTTTTTCAGTTACCAGCAGCTGGATATTATAGTGAAATGTGTGTGTGAATTGAATAATGAGTCAATCGTGGTATTTTACGTACTTTAATGAGACGTTCAGAACTATAATAGCAAGCTAACAGCAAGACAGCAAACAGCACTGCCTCTAATGCCGGAGAAATATTACCGTAATAAGTGTAGTGAGAGCTCCCTACTGTAAAACACCCAAGAGTGCTAACATCAAATATGAAAATGTATTTATCTAATTATCAACTTACTGTTTATGACTCGTCTTTGCATGTCATCTAGAATCTTCTAGCGTTGATCCATAACTGGCAACAGCCATGAAACTCACTGAACGGCAGTGAGCAAGAGACAAGTAAGAAGTGACACCGTGTTGTTAAAATGATCTGTTAAATACTTGGAAAAAATAAACTATGTGGGAAAATGACTTTTCTGTTACTTACATTCAAATGTGTTCATACAGATGAAACATCAGCAATATAATCCACCAGATAAATGAGATTTATAGCAAACATTAACATAAATGCAAAAAAGTAGGGATTATTTCAGGCTTGACATAAATTAGTGTAAGTCATGAATTATACTGAGTGGACAGAAAGGTGAATTCAACAGCGATGGTAGAAGATTACAAAGACTGGAACATCTGGCTCACCGTAGGCATACAGCTGTTTATCAGATGTTTTTCATGCCAGAACGGCTGCTTATGGTGCAGCTGTGTGGCAGAATCCTGTTGAAGTAAATATCAACAAATCAGCTTTTCTGCCTCAGATCATCACTTAAAAATGATTGTTTTTATTTTCAGACACAAGGATGTTTAATTTCATGATTGCTAGTTAAAATATAATCCCGTCCACTGTTGTGATTTGAATTTTAGGTTCTGAAAAATCTGAGGAATCATCATTTAACCAGTTTTAGAAGATCTGATATTAACTCAGGATCTGATTTATGCAGCATCATCAGTGTTGTTTGATTTGTATAAAAAGCCTTTTCATAAAATGTATTTCATGCACTTTGTATTTTTGTTAGGTTAAAACCAAATTTTCAAAATAAAATATTTAATTTGCTTTGGTTTAAACTGTAAAAACCTCGGTGTAGAGAGGAAAGATCAGTGTAAAAACAATTTAATACCCATAATTGTTTTGTATTTTTTGGTGCGTGGTAGAAAACATAATACAGAACCAGAATATAGAGACTAATTCTATAACAAGATCCTACTGGGATTTGACTCAATGGAAATAAAAGCATATTGGTCACAGGAGGTAAAGAAAGCAATGCAACACAGTCATTTTTCCTCTTTTGGTTTGTTTTAATAAAACCAACAAGGAGGAACTAGATTATCAACTGTATAATTTTTTTCCGCGTGTCTTTATTAGAGCCACAGAATAATGAGCAGTGTCAGGAGTGTTGTTAATGGTTTCTGTGAGAAGGTGGAATATTTTTGGCCTCTTCTTCTTTGTGAACAATTTTGCTGGAAATCAGCCCAGACTGGTAATTATTAAATGTCGTCTCCTCGCAGATGCATCTTCCTGTAAAAAATAAAATAAAAATTGGAGTAAAAACTGGCAAAAGTCTTAGATGCTTTTACAAAAGTCAACTGCAGTTTTAATCTGTTATTCAACCTTATTAGGATACATTGTTTGAAATATTTCTCTCATTTTTGTTTTTGACATGAATTTTCTGTTCATCCACTCAAATTAAAGTGTTGCTTTGTTTTAAAGGAACACTTGGCAGTTTTGGCTTGCTTTTAGCACCCCCTAGTGTTAGTTAGTGAAAACAAAAGTGAAACTTATCTCCTAGCTGTGCGTTTGTCTTTTTAACACCTTAATCTAACTGCTGAAATGTCTCCTCAGCCTTCATTAGTGTCTACAGGAGCGGTTCATCACTAAATCAAACAAATCAGCTGTGTTCACGATTTAAAACATGCAGGAAACATGCTGGAAGCAGACTGCAGCACCAGGAATGTCCAGCAGGGAGCGGCCCACCGATCTGAAGTTGCAAGTGCGGTATTCTGGCCACAAAGGCCGGTAGGGTCTGAGTGACATTTCATTAACCCTCTAAAAGGGTCACTTTAGAACATAGTGGCTCAAGAAATGATTTAAAATATGAAAAAGTTGCATAGTATGGCTTTAAGTGTGTATTTATATTATACATGCTTGCACTGCAAAAATTGATTTGTGTTTATCGACATTATCTATTTTTACATTTCGTGTTTACACTTTATTTTTTGGCTATAAAGAAAACATTTTCATAACTGACAGGTTTTACTCAAGAAAATTAAGTTTGTTCTAGGAACATATGTACAACTTTTTCAGCTAGCTAGTAGCTAGTAAGCTTTATTTATCATTTAATCCTGGTTCCTTGTCCTGTGTTATTGTCAACTACTTGTCATTTTAGTTGCTGGTTTTTATTGAATTGAGTTTACCAACACCATGGCTCTAACACCAACAAACCATGACAAAATAATCTTAAAGCGACTGTCCGGAGTTTTCTCCTTTCAGGAATTATGTACGATTTGTCAGAAATCCGTAAAAGTGATTGTCTTATCATGTAGTGTGATAAAATATAAGCAATACCTCTTTTTTGCTAATCCCGCCCCCTGCCCTGTAGAGCTCCGTGCAATATGAACTGAGCGCCAGTCAGAACTAACCAATAGCGTTAGGCTACCACTTATGTGCTTTAGAGTTAAGGAAGTACCTCGGCTGATGCAGAGTTGATGAACTTTTCACGGACAAGTAAGTCTTTAAAATATAAATATATGAAAACACAACATGACATGAGAATAATAATTGTAAAACAACGTGTTTTAGCTCTGTTTGTTGGCTACAGAACATATCTAAAAATGAGGAATTTTTTACTTTCTTAGAAATCATTTTGTGCAGTGAAAAGAAGTCGCTTGTAACAAGCATAATTTCTGATTTTAGACAATTGTGTCTAGTTTAAAGGCACATGGCAATTTTAAGAATTAGCCCAGCAACTTTTGCGTAGCCCACTGGCTCACTTTTTCTCTCGAAACAAGAAAATTTGATCATATTTAAGAAAATTTTGCTTATTTCAGGCAGCGTTGTTTTTGCAGTTTGGATTTACTTAGAAGTTTGAAAATAAAATGCCCTCTAGTGGCTGGCTGCAATATTTTTTTAAGCCCCGCCCCCTCTGTGTAAATAAATGGGACATTTACTTACAGCGTTTATGCAGATAATGTAGTTCATATTCCTTGCTGCTACAATTTAAAATATTTTTTTTTTTCTTCTACACTGAGGATTATTTTCTTCACAGCTTAAAAAATAATTGTAAAGGAACCTTTGCCACGGTGGCCATGAAATGTCAAAATTAAAATAAGTTCTGGGAAAAAAAACAGAAAACATTCCCAACGTACATTTTTCTGCCTGTCTGGTTTCCTACATGGCAGAAATCAATAAACGGATCATGAAACATCACTTATGGGATTATTTAACACAGCTCCGCGTGGTCCCAAAACACCTTTAAATGAAACACAATTAAACTCTAAGTTAAGATTTAAAAGCCAATCAGTCGCAGTCTTGATCTCATCAGAAAGGAAATCCAAGTTTTGAGGTTTATCAGCTCAAAACGAGAGTTTATTAAGAAAAAAAGGAAAAAGAAAGCAATAAACAATCTGTGAGTAATCAATACTTCATATGAAAAACAAGTTTTTAAAAAAAAAATCAAACTATAGAAGAGAAATAGAAAAATAAATGTGTCTCTAATAAAAAATGCAGCATTAAACCAAAATGATGCAGTCAAGGTAAAACCTTTCCTAATGATTATTAATAACTAAACATCATTGTGGTGTGAGGCTCTTTGTCCTCGCTGGGAGCATGTGTAACATGAATTAATCAACAACTTGTAGCACAGTGTGTGTTATCTCCCAGGGTGCTCTGATGAACTCAAGGAGCCATGGCAATACTTTTAATATAAAGCGCATTATTGCTTTCTTTATCTTTGCTCCGCAGCACAAAATAAGAATCGATGGGCATTCATAACCTGCCTGAACAATGTGGGCCGTTGTCAGACAGCTGAGCATCAAACTGAAAAGCCACATTTTATTATTAACGGCTGACCCAGACGGGAATATTATTCAGAACCAAAATCTTCAGATTTGGCAGGCAGCAGATGGCTGATGCATAAACTTAGTGTTCATTCGTTTTTGTCTTTTCACAATTGCGAAGCATTCATTATCACTTTGGCCGTGTGGCGTTATTTATGCCTCTCACCCCCCGCTGCCCTTCCTGTAATAAAACTCTTTGCCACCCCCACCGAGGTTTTTGTCAGCATATTACTCACCTGATGCTAATGACCAGGTGCAGGCTCGACCGTCCCTCAGATATTACGCCCAAAGACTGATATATTGATCGGCTATGATTGATCAGGGCAGGGATGATACGGCAACATCGCATGATTTATTCAGGCCCTAATATCTTGCGTCAGGACCGCTCTCTGGGAATTGGTTGTCAAGGTCTGGCGTACTTTCATCTTCGGTCCGAGCATCACCCCTCCTTCCGACGGAGGTTAAAAACGGAGGACTGCTCTTTCTTTATCGTTTTTTATGATCATTGTTTGTTGATTTGCATTCTGTGGAGAGAAACAAAGCAGGAAAATAAACAGATTTCCATTTCTCCAAAACAAGCTTTAACAACTAGCTTCTAAAAGTCAAACATTAGTATTCATCGGCTGGGGAAAGTAATTTGTGGTGCATTAGACATACTCGCTACACATGTGGGTGTTTTACTTAAGCCATTTGTTCACAAAATCTCAAAAATTCAGACAACACCAAATCCCAAACTGCCTCCGAGTGGCAGGCGGTGGATTTGTTAAGGTTTCAGCAGGATGGTGACGCAGACAGTAAACGCTCTGACAGGAAAGGGAAGAATCGTGCTTTATGATGCTAAACGAGTTTCTATTAAATGCTGTTGCAAGAATAAACAATATGGTCACTGACCTTCCTGTGAGGAAAACTTGTATTTTTACAGCATGTTGATGACAGAAGAAATGGATTCAATAAAGGTTCAAATATAAAATACTTTAAATGAATATTTGCAGTTGCATCTTCATTCTTCCTGCTCTCAGATTCACAGAACGAACATGCTGGTGCTGACGTGCTCGTGACGAGCAGCAGGTTGCAGGAATTAGCGCTCTTTAACGTGAAATTGTGCAGCACAAACTGAAGCTTTAATCAACAGGGACTGAACTGAAAGAAAGGATAAAAACATGTTTTCTTAGAGTGATCTGCAGGTCTTAAGGATGGAGAACAAAGTCACTGCTCCTCTGGAGGAATCACGATGAGCATGGTTTTTCTGAATCAACTGACATTTAGTACTCCCCCAGATCTGCGTTTTTTTTATTTAGAAAAACAAAAAAATTTAAAAAGATAATTAGATTCCTTGTTGAATTTTACATGGGGTTCTGTTGCTGTTTACAAGCATAAATATTGCTGCAAAACGATGCATTTCTGATACATTTAACCCCTCCTTTCCACTGGATGTGAAAGCGGCGCTTAATGAATTAGCTGCGTTTTACCCGCGAGCTCCCTTCCAACAGGGAGCGATTCTGAGGCGAAACAGGAGCGAAAGTGTTCCACACAGCTGATCTCACAAAATCACATGAGAATTGCAACACCACACGTGATTTCAGAAGTCCACACAATAACAAGCAAAGAGAAAACCGGCTGCATGTATCCAAAAAGGTCTGTGGCTTCTTTTCTGTTGTTTTCATCAACTACAGGGGTTTCACAGGTAATGACATACTGCACATAACTTTAATTTTGAAAGTTTCCAGATGTTTTACACTGCCTTTGTTTTTGACTTCCTGTTTGGCTTGATCTGAACTGCGGAGTAGCGCGTAAAAAATAGACTCGAAACTTAATGTTAACGTCCCTTCACTTCTGGGCTGCATCAAAACGTCACACTTGACTGCCAGTGGAAAGGAACCCGTCCACTATAACGGCGGCTAATTGCCACGCAGTACATTTTGTGGCCGTTTTGCGATGCTTTCACGTCCTGTGGAAAGAAGGGGTGAGTGTAGCGAAATGTCCGTGAAGCTACAGCAATTAGCCGCTGTTATAGTCCATGGGTGTTTCCATCTGCCGCGATGTATCGTGTTTTTGACGCATCCCTGAAGCGCTCTGATAAATTTAAGTTTCAAGTCTTTTTTTTTTATGCACTACACTTCCAGAACACATCAAGCTTAGCAGTTCAGATTGGGCCAGACAGGAAGTGAAACACAAAAGCGATGTAAAACATCTGGAAACTTTCAAAATAAAAGTCACATGCAGATTTCCAGTTTCTTAGCTAGTAAAAAGTACGTCATTACCTGTGACAGCTCTGTAGTCGAGGTAAAAAGAACGGGAAAAAAGCATCTTTTTGGATACATGCTGCCGTCATTCTAGTTGCTTGTTATCATGTGAACTGGCGAAATCACGCGTGATCTTGTGATTCTCCGGTGATTTTGTTACCTTGTGGGAGCGTTTGCTTCTGATTCACATCTGAAATGCTCCCCGTGGGGAGGGACACACCGCTGAGCTCGCGGGGAAAATGTGTCTTTTATTTTACGCAATACTTAAAATATCCAGTGGAACGGGTCAAGTCAGGGTCAAGTTGTGCAGGAATTTCCTAATATTGCAGAGAAAATAATGCAAATGCAAAACTGATGGCAGTGTAACATTTTATAAAACAATATTTGCATGAACTACTATGGCAATTTGGAGATTGGAGCCATTTTATCATCATCTTGGCTGTAGGACCAGACATTGGACAGGTATGTAAACTCCATTTCTCTGAGCAAAGGCTGCTCAGAAAGCCACCTAAAGGTGAACTTGGCTTTTACAAAGAAAAACTTCTTTAAAATACCTCAATTTTCTAAAAGCCTATTGAGGACATTAAGTAAACTATTTAGCAGAACACTATATTTGGAAAATTCTGAGCAAGAAGTTCATATTATGTCCCTAATCTCATAATTTTCACCAGTGGAGCCTTAAATAAACAACATTTATTGAACTAGTCTTCTAATGCTAATAGAAGCAGATGCTGAGGAAGTAGTGGGAGAAGGAGATAGTTTGTTCACATGCATGACTGGAGAGGGTGCCTGCTCAAATCATCACTTGCTCCACGTGTTTATTCCAGTAGCCAAATACCAGCGATTTGTCAGAATAGTTCCTTAAATAATTTAACACGTTTATTCATTAGGGGTGATGCTCATTGAATAACAGAAGAGACATCATCCCTGGAAGCACAGATTTATATTTATACATATATATAAAGTTATAAATATGCCACAGTTTATACAAATTCCCAGCCTGGATGAAGGATGTGTCTTCTAGTGATGAACAAAGAGTTTTTTCAGGCCTCAGTAGGCCAGCAGCTCAAGCTGTTCGGCATAATTTGCAGCAGAGAGCGCTCTGTTAGGAGGCTGGAGGGCAGGTGAGCTTCTGTCAAAGTCGAGGATGGAGCAGACCCATGATATGTATGGCATGTTGTCGGTGCAGCTGACGGGGCGGGAAAAGGGGTCAGGGGTACCTCTTAGGCTACCCGTCTACTCTCTCCAGCTCCCATCTGTCCTGCACCGACTGGATGCACAAAGAATAAAGCAGCATCTGGACGGCAACGAAGTTTAGGACAGGTTTAAAATATCACATGGCAACAGAAACATGTTTATAACGATATTACTCAGCAGTTTAGGTCAACTTTCAAGAGGAAGCACTTGCTATTGTGGCTTATTTCTTGAATAGGAAATAAACTGCCAATACGGCAAACATCTAATCAAACTTCAGTTATTTATCATTATTTAGGTGTCAGTAAAGAAAAACTCTCCAGCTCTGAGGTAAATGATCAACAGCAGCATCAAAAACAGGAACCTCCACTTTGTTTTTTATTTCAAGACATTTTAAAGCTGCAGTAGCAAATAAACAAAACAAGCTAGCTTCAAAACAAACACGGAACACTCCTGTAGGCTATCATCCCCAGCCCACGTCCGCTGGAGCCGGAAACCCTCATGACCAGAGGAAACGAGAGCACACTAAACACCAGTCGCTGTTTTCTACGTCTTTTGTTGTCCGAGACTTCAAATGGTGTTTTTCTTTTAGGGACTCTGGTAGTTTGTCCTGAAGTTGAAGTGGTAGCAGCCGGCTGTTTCCCCTTCTCTGATGTTATTGAGCAGAGAACCTCTCACACCAGTGTTCTGCTGCTAAATACATGAGTGAGTAATGAATGGAGGACCCAGGCAAGTGTGGTGGTTCGGTGAGATCGACAACCGGATGGTTTTGGACCGAGTTGAAGTTTTTTGACAAATGCAGAGAACCACTTTATTAATTTTTTTTAAGTAACACAGATGAGTTTCCTGCTCCTCCACCCTACTGGTTGAAAGTGGAATTACACATGTTGTAAACAACCTTGCTGCAGCCTGCTGTAGCTAGCGCTAACAACGAGCTAACACTAACACGGGTCAACGGATATGAAATAAACCACAAAGTAAATAGATCCACAATGTTGGACAAAAAATATTATTACTTACAATTGACCTGTCGCCGAGCCCCGCCCCCCTTAGTTACTGTTGCCAACTCCGACAATAAGTGGATCAAATACTGCAGCTCCGCAGATTTCCGTGATGGAAAGAAGTAGACAGATGCATGTCAGCGACATTTTTTGGAGCAATTTCTCCTCAATATCATCCAGATCGAGGCAAAAGGGTTGCAGTATGCAGTGGAGGGGTATATTAGTGTCGGCTCCGCTGAGGAGTTGGGAGTTTGGGAGAAGGTCCGGCGTCCGGGGACGCGTGGATCCGAGGAGCGGTGGCAGCGATGCGGCGTCCCTGTGAGCTGTCAGATGTCAGCTGTCAGATGATCTGAGCTGCAGGCAGCTCTAACGGAGAAAAGCTCCCGGCGCTCTGCATCGCTATCATCTCAGCTGAGTCTGTTTATAAAATGTAACTTTTTATGCCCGTGTTTACTTTCATTTTTAGTTCCCGGCCGGAGCTCGGCATTAATTCATCACGTGATCATGACACCACCCGCTGTTGCGCCAAGGCTTAATGTGCGTTTATAAGACACACGGTTGAGGTAATATTACGCTGATTTGCTGGCACGGTGTGTTTTATCTAAAAGGGTCTTGGATAGTCTGGGAGGCGGACCTCCGCCCAGCCGCGGGCGGGGGGAGCACTCATGCTTGCTGGCTTGCTGGTTGAGCTCGATGAGGAGGTTCTGAAGGGAAACGAAGGAGACACGACTACTATTGAGGCTAATGCTTAGTAGTAAATTAGGCTTAGCTTCATCATTTTGTTTGGAGTTGTCGGATAGTAACGGTTGCTATGATGTGTGATTGGACAATAGCCGTTCTGGGGGCGGGGCCGGTGAAAGGCTAATTCCTGTAGCAACAAAGCCAGGTCACCATCAGTCCGTGATCTTGTAGCATCCTTCAGCTCCCTCAAATTAGCGTAGGCCGCGCCGATGTTCACTCTGGTTTTAGCTCTTTGCTTCACCTCCAAAGACATTACTCTGTTACTTTTACTTCCAGGCTCCGCCATGATGCCAACAGAAAAGCAAACTTCTTCTTTTTCATTTTTTGTGCTTTTTATTGACGATCGGCAAACTGAAAATGCTAACCGCTAGCATTACAGCTAACAGCCATAAAGCAGGTATAAGAGTGCCCCCCTAGAGCACCTACCCGCTCCACAAAACTATTTAGTGCTGTGTTTGGTCAGCAGAGGGCTGCAGAGTGGTGTCAGAAATGAAACTGGTCAAGTTTCTGACCCAACAATTACTGAGATTAATGTTAAAGCTCTAGCTTAAAGTATAAAAAAACTATCTATTGTTACTTTTATCTCCGCAACATATTTATAGCTAAATCATATTAGAACGTTGTTAGGGGGCATGAAAAAAAATGTTTTAAGCTAGCTTGTTTACCAGATTTGCCGTTGTAGCTTTAAGTTAATGAGCTGAAAATTCCCTTTGGCGTATAAATTAAACTCATGTATGTACCATCAGAGTCTTTACTCTGTGCTCAGAAACCTTGAAACCAAAAATATGAAAAATGTTTGAGTCTATAATGAAGCCAGATGCTCATTTATTATTTACAGTAAACGTAAAGCGCACATGTTGCACATGAATGAGGGTTTGGTCAGAAAGAATTCAGCAGTTTTTTATGTCCTTCTACTTTTTCACATAATGAAGCCACGTGGCTCAAATTCCTGCGTCGGTTACCTGAGTTGCTGCTGCAAACGTGCAAAAATATAAATGTACATATTCTTGTTTTTTGTCTCTGCTGGGAATAGACACCTGCAATTCAGAATAACATCCAGGGAGGCCATAAAAAAGACGCTGTGATTGCATTAACTAATTAATTTCTATAACATTTCTTTTGCATATCAATACTGAGGATGTTTATGATTAAGATGTTGCATTGGTGCATGGAATGACATGCTGGGAGTGTAGCTGAAGAGAAGTGAGCCTGAGGGCTGGAAGAAGAAAAAAAAATCACTCAACCCTGCTCTTTGCACTCATGTGCAAAGCATGGCAATTCCTCAGTCCACTGCACAAGCTTCCCACATTTCCTTTTTCCTCCAGGCAGCGTGTTCTTACGTATACAGAAAAACGAGCACCCATATGGTCTCTCAGAAGATAGTACAACCCTAATAATGAGAGCTCTCATTAGGCGGCGGAACCTCTGACTTTCATCTACTATTATAACATGGTAGCAGAATTTGTGCTCACAGAGGCTGAACTAAGCTACTGAACCACACTATGTCCAATCTCAGCATTAATGCAAGCTGATATGTTACCTAGCAAGCTACACTTTTTCATTTTAGAGCTTTAATAGAGATGAAAGTCGTGTTGTGACCTATAAGCGTTTTGAATTCCCAATGGAAGATGTTTGATCACAAATTAAATTATGTTTTTTACTGTTTATTGTCGTCATTTATTGTTAATAAATGGAGATCATTTGCATTGTGGTTGAAACCTCTGTTCCTTCTGCAGGAGGAATTCTTCATTGCTTTGCTTAGTTTTGTTTTCAAACAAAAATAACTAAAAATAAAATGAGGCACAGCCATCAATTTCATATTACATAAATGTGGCACTACTGGGGGAATCTGTAATGAACTATTCCCTCAGGAGCGCTGCCACCGAGCAGGTGCTCATCAAATAGAGTTGCTGCTGCAACAACAACAAAAAAAAACCCAACCCTCTGTGTTTTCCCACCTGTAAATGGAACATTATATTCATTTACAACACAGAACACGCACATGAAATTCACAAACCAACTATTATACACCGACAGCCTATGCATACACACATATTAGACAACACAGACGTGCAATGTTCAAGATTTGACTCATCAAATCCACAAGTAATGACTGAAATAACATTCTGATGATGCAAATGGTCTAAGTAAGAAAAAAGCATGTTGTTTTTGAGCGATGTAGAAAATTAAAGCCCTGTTTTGAACCCGTTCACTGTCCCTGATGCTTGTGATTATATTCCTTTTATACATCGTTTCTTCAACATAAAGGACAAAATTCATTTAACTGTTGCGCAGTTTGGTACAAATTTCAAGGTTTCTAACTAATGATCAGCATGCACGTTGGTAAAAAAACGTCTAAAAATAAATAAATTCATGTCTTTAAGGTCAAACATTGAACACACCTGTGGCTCCATGCCTGAGAGACGGACCTTTCTCTCTTTATCTATCCATTTATGTTTGCCTGCACTATAATTAAAAACATCACACATGTGCCTCTGCTTTGTGAGCCTGCCAATATCCTGTCTGTTCTCACAGGGTGTCAGTAGTGTCATACTGACGCTTTGTCAGGATCATAACTGTGACAAGCTGACAAAAGCCTTCAGATTCATATTTCAGTGCAGTAAAATAACGTTTCCACATGCTGGATGGATGTTATGAAGCACTGAGTTTTTAAATATGATCACAAACTTTCCCTAAACTTAGCTGAATGGTTTTGGTTCTGGATGAACTTGTGCAGTTGGTCGTGCATGTTGCATTACCCACTTTGTCCATTTGAAGCAGGGGCACCATTGATACTATGGACAAAAAAAAGGACCAGTGGCAGAAGAAGAAAATCTAGACATACTCATGTTTTGGAGGAAAAACCAGTGCTTAGCATTTAAAACTGAAAGCTTCTGCAGAAATGTGCCTGTACCTTCAGGAAGTGCATGCAGATCGTAACAGGTATGGGTCAAGCTGAGACGTGGTAACTGACCGCAGACCATCCTCAGATCAAGACTTTGAGAAGGTGTCAGATGTCACTTTTCTTAAATGGGACAAATTATGCAAAACTAGGTCATCCGGGAGGGGCTTGGAGTAGATCCACTGCTCCTCCACATCGAGAGGAGCCAGTTGAGGTGGCTCAGGCATCTGGTCAGGATGCCTCCTGGACGCCTCCCTGGTGAGGTTTTCTGGGCACGTCCAACCGGGAGGAGACACCATTAATTTTATGTTTACATGGAAATTGATATGTTATCTTGGTCTTTTATTTTCATTGAAACTTTATATGGAGGACCCACTTGTAAACAAGATGGTTCATCTCAAATGGCTGATCCTCCGAAAAGATAAGTAAATAAATAAATGAATAAAATAAGTCATCCCTGCTTTCACTTCAGTGTTTGGTTTTAGGAATTGTGTGCCTAAAACAAGCTGTTTCAAAAAGTCCTCGTTTGTGATGTCACAACTAGGGAAATTAGAGTAGAACCACCTGCAAGTAAGAGCTGCTGCTGGAGGAGTAGGGGCTTCAAGCCCTTCCAGGATATCGAAGCTTCTCAGCTTATATGGAATCCAAA
The DNA here is from genome assembly GCA_006937985.1 of Aphyosemion australe. Taxonomy (NCBI): domain Eukaryota; kingdom Metazoa; phylum Chordata; class Actinopteri; order Cyprinodontiformes; family Nothobranchiidae; genus Aphyosemion; species Aphyosemion australe. Next base: position 531,750 of record SSNS01000027.1, on the reverse strand, counting down.
GTGACAAAGCCCTGAATGACTCATTCTGAAACTGTCGAGAATAAAACTGCGAAATCGCTTTATATGAGAGGGATTTTGAGCAAAGACCGTTATGAACATGTTTTGTATCAACCATAGAACTATTATAAAGTCATAATATGTCCATTTCAATAAAAATCAAGCATTAAAGCATTGCGTTGATGTGAACTAGTTCTTTTGGAAAGTTTAATTTGGAAATTAGTGGACTTTCAACATGAATTAATTTATTTAGATTTGTGTGAGTTGAACTATTAAGCCGAACTGTAGACAACAATGGGTTTGTATCACCCGTCCATGAACGCGTTACATTCAACTCTTCTTTAAAACAGTTAAAGAAACCGTCAATGGAAAACTTTTGGTCTTACCCAGGAAGATTACAATCTTTTTTACATTTTCAGGGTCAGATAAGACCAACAAACATTTCCCCTTTGGGTTGACAAAATAACAGTTTATTAGTGTCAATAATTTCATTTATAACTGCAGTTTATTTATATAGCACCAATTCTGAACAAGAGACGTCTCAAGGCACTTTACAAAGTAAACATTCCAATTGAACCTACCTATCATTACACTGACTTCAGTTCATCATAGTTAAAGGTTTCCTATGTATGGAAACCCAATAGATTGCATTGTGTCAGTGACTTTACAGCAATCCCCAAACTAAGCAAGCATGTAGCGACAGTGGAGAGGAAAATTTAACCTATTTAACAGGATGAAACCTTCAAATAAAAATGTTTTAAGCTTAGTCTTAAAAGTAGACAAGGTGTCTGCCTCACGGACTAAAGCTGACAGCTGGTTCCACAGTAGAGGAGCCTGATAGCTAAAAGATCTGCCTCTCATCCTATTTTTAGATATTTTAGGAACCACCAGTAAAACTGCAGTCTGAGAGCCAAGTGCTCTGTTAGGAACAAATGGAACAATCAAATCACTGATGTATGTTGGAGCTTGATTATTAAGAGCTTTATAAAATCTATTCTGAATTTAACAGGCAGCCAATGTAAGGAAGCTAAAACAGGAGAGATGTGGTCTCTCTTTTTAATTCTCGTCAGAACTCTAGCTGCAGCATTTTGGACCAGCTGAAGACTTTCAACTACATTCTGACAGTAAAGAATTACAGTAATCCAGTCTTGAGGTAATAAATGCATTAACTAGTTTTTCAGCATCAGTCCTGGACAGAATGTTTTGAGTCTTAGCAATATTCCGGAGGTGGAAGAAGGAAATCCTACAAACCTGTTTAACGTGGGATTTGAATGACATGTTCTGGTCAAAGATAACACCGAGGTTCTTTACTTTGTTCCTGGAGGCTAATTTAATTTCGTTCAGATCTGGTGAAGCAGTTTCCTTTTCAGAGGTTCTGGTTCAAAGATGACAACTTCAGACTTGTCTGGAATTAAAAGCAGAACATTTAGAGTCATCCAGATTTTTATTAACCTAGAAATCTAGATGGACAGTAGCAGAAGCAAAATTATTTTACACTGCTTGTCAGTCTAGCCACACTTAATTAGAGCCTAAGCAGGCTAGACAAGTCTTGTGGCTTGCCAGTCACAGTGCTCTATCAGTTTGGTGGGCAAGTTACTGCAACTGAGCGAAACTAAGATGGCGACGGCTCGTTTGAAACGGCTTTGGCATCAACTTTGGACTGCTTAGACTTGGGCTTTTCTTTGAGCCAAGAGCAGATAGAGGTACTTAAGTTGTTTGTTTAGTGTAACAGTTGACATTTATCCCATGCTGTTTGATGATTTTACCAAATTGGAAGCATATACTATATAGTAAAAACAACTGGTCCAAGCACCGAACCCTGTGGTACTCCACAAGTAACCCTAGAGTATGAAGATTTCTCATTTGTATGAACAACCTGAAATCTGTTGGACAGATAAGATTTAAACCAGCCCAGCGCTGTTCCTTTGATGCATGTTTGAGCCTTTCTAAGAGAATATTGTGATCAACTATAAAATTGACAAAGCTACATTAATGAGATAATTAAATCCCTCACTGCTCAGAAATAGTAATATTTTCATATTTACTTTTGAACAATCTCAGTGTAAAAAAATAGGTCTACTTTCATGGTGTATTTGAAAAACAGCAACATAAATAAAAGACTATTGCTGTTTTTGACTGAAACAAGATACAAAGAAAGCAGCAGACTCTTTAAATGGGGGTTTACTCGTCACTCCAGGCAAAAAGTTGGAGTCCCCAAACAGAACACACCTCAAACGAAGCTTTAAGAACACACGTTAGTGACTTAATCCTCTCAAGGATCCTTCAGTACATTTCTTCATTAGATTGGAAATGTTCTGTTGAAAATTTTCAGTCAGTGAGCACACGTCTCTCCTGTTTGATCAAAAAAAGAAAACAAAAACTAGAACAAATATTAGCCTGCTGTCTGAAGCCTTCACAATTCCACCCCTTCAAATAGGAAGCATGTAGAAAAACAAGAAATACAATATTTTGTAGCTTTTATGCAAATTTGACATTTCCCCTGCTGGTTCCAGAGAGCCTGGTTTTCTGTTGACCACAGATACCTCGCTGTGTTACTGCTGAGGTAGCAGCAGCCCCCGCTGCACCCAGTCTTCATTATTTGTTATCATCACATTAATACCTGTCAAATATAAATTACATTCATGCACATCTAAAAGTTGAGCTACCTGTGTGCCAAAATCCAAACGCGGGAAAGCATAAAGGCATATCTTTGGGCTGCACCTTGGCGAATGTAATTGTATTGGGTAAGATGAAATTTATTTCTCTCTGTTATATTGACAAAAATAACATTAAGATTAAGACTTGACATTTAAGTAAAAAAAACTAGCAATTCCATCATATCTTAATTAGTTCAGGATAAAAACATTTTGCTTTTGAAACCTCACAAATAAAAAATAAATAAAACTTGCGACGCCATCAATCAATTTTACTAATTAATGTGTTATTTATATAAAAAGCAGGACCTGCAGCTTTCAGCCAACGTATGATGTAACTTGTTGATAAATTGAATGGCATTTGCAAGTTTCGTGTAACTGAAAGCACGTCTTTACCATAACTTATCAGTTCTTTCTATTTCTCCTCTTTAATAATTGGAGGGACATCACAGGACAGGACTTTTAGGTCCACTAAAAAAATCACCACATGGCGACTAACTCAACAGTTCTGATGTCTTTGTTATGTTAGAAGATAAATCCGTGTGTAATTTGTTGACCCAGTTCTGCAAAATGTCCTCCGGCGTATTATACATTTCAAAAAGATGATCAAAGATGGAAAAGCGGCAAAGCCTCCTCTCTATTCATGAAAAATGTTTCATGTGGATTTTTGTCAACAGGTTTGAAAAAAATTCCTCGATGTAAGATCTCTAAATTCTCCACTGGCGTCAGGAGTGGGAGGGGACTGCAATAAAAAGGTACTGAAACAAGTCATCCTATATATAGAAATATACAGTCTAGCCACGACCCATAGACAGAGCTCAATCATGGGGCGGAGTTTACGGTTGTCTTTCAAACTGTCTCCACAGCGCTAGGACCAATCAGAGCAACGAACACTGTGACGTATTCATTGCAATGAAAATCAGTCAACGGGGCAGTTCGCCATACACCATAGAAGAAAAAGCAAATAAATCCTTTTTAGAAATAAAGGACTTAGTTCTTTCTACAATTGCACCATCTAGAGGCTGAGAAATGTATCACACTTTAAGTCTCTTCTTACTTGCTGGTTCATGGCTGGATGGAACTCATCTTCAGACCTGCCAACCTGTACGCATTTTGCGTAGCAAGTACATAATTTGGCATCTAATTACGCTGGTACGACTCACCCCTCTAAACTACGCAAAAAGCTGCGGACACATGAGTTCTGTAGCAAATATGCACGTGTGGTACTCATGTCTGACAAAACGACTCAGCAGCGTGGTGAAGACGTTTAAGCCAATCATCGTAGAAAAGCGGAGAAAAACAATTCTGCCTAACCTACAGCGTAACACCCCTGCCCCCCTCCTCCCTGTTTCATCCTACGTCCTGCCCGCTGCCTCTCTCTCCATCCGCCGGTTCCCACTCGCTGCTGTTTTGGCGTTTAAAAAGGTTAACGCTGTGTGTGTGTGTGCGTGCGTGCGTGCGTGTGTGTGTGTGTGTGTGTGTGTGCGTGCGCGCCCGTGTGCGTGTGTGTGTCAGCGGACCGGACCGGCCATCGTTTTCATGAATGTGAACAGTTGGGCGTCACCCCCGTGGGGGATGTGGATGTTTTAACACACACACTTTACCGCAGTTTTGCTAAAAACTTTAATAACAGTCCGGTTCCTCGCGTGTTTCACTCGCTGTGTTTCCCCTCCCCCTCCCTCTCCTGTTAATCAGTGAAACCCGCACCTTTGCGCACCGGCGGTATTACATCATTCTCATTCAGTCCATCGTTGATATATGCGTTTCCCCAGCTGCTCCGAGTCCGCACCGCCTGAGCGGTAAAAACACACTCGCTCATCACAAGCTCGCTCTCAGGGCGCTCTGCTCGTACCACAGGAGAACTACAGCCTCCTTCAGCTCAAACATCTTGGTAGGTTACTCAAGTAGCCAAATTAGTAAAAGTTCTGAGCACTACCCCTAAATTCACTGCTCACAAAAATTAAAGGAACACTTTTTTTATTGGGCCTGGCATGAAATCAATTAAACCTGTCTGATAATTTTCTGGTTGATTAAGCAGCTGAGGGCATTGTTAATCACTTTCAGCTGCATTGGTGTTCATGGACTTAACGACAGGTGCACTAAAGTGGCAACAATTACAAAACCCTCAAAACAGGACTGGTTTAACATGTGGATGTCATTTCAAGTTTCTCTCTCATGATCTTTTTTGGCTGGTTTTCCACTCGTGCTAGTTTTGGCTTGAGTAATTATCTCTACTGGCAGCATGAGGCGATTCCTTAACCCTACAGAAGTTGCACAGGTTGTCCAACTTCTCCAGGATGGCACATCCACACGTGCTGCAGCAAGAAGGTTTAATGTGTCTCCCAGCACAATCTCCAGAACATGGAGGAGATTTCAGGAGACTGGCGGTTATTCTCGGAGAGCTGGACAGGGCTGTAGAAGGTCCACAACCCATCAGCAGGACCGATACCTGCTCCTTTGTGCAAGGCGGAACAGGCTGAGCACTGCTCGTGCCCTACAGAATGACCTCCAGAGGGCCACTGGTGTGAATGTCTCTACCCAAACAATCAGGAACAGACTTCATGAAGATGGCCTGAGGGCCCGACGTCCTGTAGTGGGCCCTGTGCTCACTGCCCAGCACCGTAGAGCTCCACTGGCATTTGCTCAAGAACACCAGAATTGGCAAGTCCGCCACTGGCGCCCTGTACTTTTTACAGACGAGAGCAGGTTCACCCTGAGCACCTGTGATAGACGTGAAAGAGTCTGGAGAAGACAAGGAGAACGTTATGCTGCCTGCAACGTCGTTCAACATGACAGGTTTGGTGGTGGGTCAGTGATGGTCTGGGGAGGCATATCCATGGAGGGACGCACAGACCTCTACTGCCTAGGAAATGGTGCTCTGACTGCCATAAGGTATCCAGATGAAATNCTTGAACCCTTTGTCAGACCCTACGCTGATGCAGTAGGTCCTGGTTTTCTCCTAATGCACGACAATGCCCGGCCTCATGTGGCAAGAGTATGCAGGCAGTACCTGGAGGATGAAGGAATTGAAACAATTGAATGGCCTTCACGATCCCCTGACTTAAACTCAATAGAACATCTGTGGGACATTATGTTTGGGTCCATTAGGCGGCGCCAGGTTGCTCCTCAGACTGTACAAGAGCTCAGGGATGCCCTCACACAGATCTGGGAGGAAATGCCACAAGACACCATCCGTTGTCTCATTAGGAGCATGCCCCGACGTTGTCAAGCATGCACACAAGCTCGTGGGGGCCACACAAGATACTGAAAAGCATTTTGAGTTGCAGAAACTAAGTTTTTGAAATAATGGACTAGCCTGCCACATCTTCATTTCACTCTGATTTTAGGGTGTCTACACAATTGAGCCCTCTGTAGGCTGAAAACCTTTATTTCCATTAAAAGACTTGGCATCCTTTTGTTCCTAAGACATTGCCCTGTCGTTATTTGTATCCAACTTCATATTGAGATCTGATGTATCTAATGTGTTTCTTTAAAGTGTTCCTTTAATTTTTGTGAGCAGTGTATATATATATTAGGGGTGGGAATTTAATGCGTTAATTATGATTAATTAAAAAAAATAAAGTGATATACATATATATTTTTTCTCCTGTTTTGATTTCAAATACAATTTAAAAGCATTTTTTTATAAATTAGCTTGTGTTTACAATAATAATGTCAATAACTATTGTTTCATTCTCTGTCTCATTATTTTTAATTTTAAATAATTGCTTTCGATTAAAATACGATTAATCAAGATTAATTAATTACAAAGCCTCTAATTATTTAGATTAATTTTTTTTAATCGAGTCCCACCCCTAACATATATATATATATATATATGTGTATATACATATATATATATATATATATATATATATATATATATATATATATATATATATATATATATATATATATATATATATATATATATATATGTATGTATGTATGAATGTATAGAGAGATAATGTACTCAGTGAATGTCTCAGACAATGGTGAACAGAGGAGGAGGTGCTGGATATACCATCGTGGGAGAACGAACACCTACATGGGATGTACCACCAACAGATAACTAAAATGGCTGATATGAAATCCTACCAATGGCTAGAAAGAGCTGGTGTGAAGGACAGCATAGAGGCACTCATCGTGGCTGTACAGGAACAGGCCCTGAACACCAGAGCAACAGAGGCCAAGATCTACCACACCAGACAAGACCCAAGGTGTAGGCTGTGCGAAGAGGCCCCTGAGACAATCCACCACATAACTGCAGGGTGTAAGATGCTGGCAAGGAAAGCATACATGGAACGCCACAACCAAGTGGCTGACATAGTGTACAGGGACATCTGTGCAGAGTATGGACTGGAAGCCCCAAGGTCAAAGTGGGAAACACCACCTAAGGTGGGAGAGAACGAGCGAGCCAAGATCCTGTGGGACTTTTAGATCCAGACCGACAAAATGGTGATGGTGAACCAACCGGACATCGTGGTGGTGGACAAACAACAGAGGACAGCAGTTGTGGTTGACATGGTAATACCAAGTGATGCAACATCAGGAAAAATGAACACGAGAAACTAGAGAAGTTCCAGGGCCTCAAAGAAGAACTTGAGAAAGCCTGGAGAGTGAAGACATCGGTGGTGCCCGTGGTCATCGGGGCACTCGGTGCAGTGACCCCCAAACTGGAGGAGTGGCTAAAGTGGGGAAAGCTGTAAATACCTGTATCTGCTCATGTCTCAGTCTAAATAGTCCAAAGTGAATGCTAAAGGCATTTCAAACGAGTGCTGTTCTGAGCTGACGCCATCTTTTTAATATTTCTCTGTCACAGCTCCGGTGCTTAGCCCGCCCACTGTCTCTACAAACATAGAGCGCTACCATTGACCCGACCTCAAATTGATGGGGCCAATAGTAGACCTGCTGAGGCTACAGTGGACGTGGCTAGACCAACCTGCAGTGCAAAATATTTTGCTGCTGCTATGGCAGGGGTAGGCAACCCTGGTACTATAGAGCCGCTATCCAGCATGTTTTAGTTGTTCCCCTGCTTCAGCACAGCTGAATCACCTGTTCAGCAGCTCATCAGGCTCTGCAGAAGTCTGTTAATCACCTGCTGATTAAAATCAGGTGTGTTGAAGTAGAGAAACCTCTAAAACGTGCTGGATAGTGGCTCTCTAGGACCAGGGTTGCCTACCCCTGTGCTATGGTTTGTCTACATTTAGAACGAGCAAGCTGTTGAGCTAAAACTTACTATTATTTATTTAAAAACTCTTAATTCATTATAAATGACAACCTCTAAAAGCCATGAGTCAGCGGATTGTTGGATGGAATGTGATTTACAAAAATAATACTTGATAAATGATCATCAGTGACTTAACATTATTTATGGGGTTTTAACTGCTTCCATTTGTTGTTGTGCAGCAACAAAATCTTCTAGTGTAGAAACGTTAAAGGCACAGAAGAGACCAGAAGGCCGGAGAGTCTGCTGATAATGTTTTTACTCCCAAGGAGATAAATACATACATTTGATTTTAAAGACCTCTTTATGGGTTTAATGACCGCTTTACCCTCCTGGGAAAGCTAGTGAGGTTTCATAGGTCTGGGGAAAATGACAGTCTGATAATTAGTGTTATCATTTACTCTGCATAGAAGCTGCATTTTTAACACCAGTGGAAAATTGTTCTGTTTTTCACAGCTTCGTTTATTTTTTTATTGTCATTTTGTTTCTCTTTTAGCGTAAATCCCGTGTGCAGGTTTCCATTTATTCTTGTGTTTAGACACTCTTGTTTTACCCAACAGAATAAAATAATTGGAAAAGGGAAATATTGTCATTCTATCATTGTCTGAATGAAGACTTTCATTTTGTGTTTGCCCCACAGCTCTCTGCCAGCACAAGTCTATCAGCTCACACAGGTGTGGGGTGTTTAGCTAATTAGTCTTCTCTCCTGAAAAATGTCGGCTCATGCAAAGCCAGTAGTTTAGTGGTTTGCTTTTTCCAGATGTGAAAACCACAATCAGACTGTAATTTATGGCTGTTAGTAAAGATCATGGAATTGCTAACCTTTTTTATGAAAATCTCGCCACATATTTGCCACATGGGGGCGGGGGCAGTAGTGCGTTGTTGCCCAGATTGACTAAAATACCTAAAATTTCTCTTTAACACCATCCAAAGGTGTATTTCTAAAGCTCCTTTTTGGATTTTTATGGTTTCTGTTACAATTCTGAACTCCAGCTGGCTTTTAATCTCTTTCTCCACTCAGTCTTGAGTCACATGACTTGTAACAATTTTGATTTTTAGACCTAAAGAAATCACAACACATTTTGAACCTGGTTTGCAGTTAAATCTCTGTGATATGCTCTCACTCCCTACTCGTCATATATCACCACTTGGTCAGGCTAAATGTTGATATTGACTCGTGACTTGACTGGATCTTGTGCATGTTGACTTGAAACACTTGATATCTTTGAAATGACATTCATAACTTGTATAGATCATTCTTACATGTTCTACATTTAATTTGGTCAAATGACTTGTTTAGGACATGGACTTGGCTTGGAACTTGCGTGTGTCTGGATTGGACTCGAGACTTGAATCTTACTTGTGACTTGCAAAGCACTGAAGCCCTGTACACACGTAGCCGGGTGTACCACGAAACGAAAATATGTTTCTAGGATTTGGCCTGCCATCTACTCGAAAGTGATGATGTATGACTCCAAAATCAAAAACTCCAACCAACGGGGAGATTTACAAATTTTGTATTGCCAGCCTTTGTTTGTGGGCATAAATAACCGCGGTTTTACGTTTCACAGCACCACTGCCCAAGACAAAAACACTCTTGACATCACATGTGCAACATGTGTTTACTCATTTTCTGCTCTATGTAGAAGACCACATGAAGGACATTAGGGGCGATTGTTGCCCACAACGTAGTTATTTCAAGGAATGTTCAGCAAAGACTCTGGCGATTTGGGGAACTACTGCCACCTAGAGGCTTGCCTATGAATGTACTTTTCACTAGATTTTTTGCTCTTTTCGTTCTAACCAATGGGTTTCACTGATGAACAAAATAAACATATCACGGACTAAGTCGGCTGCTTTTTCACTTTTGATTGAATTACTTTATTAACTTTTTTTTGTTTTGTTTTTTTTGGTGGGGGGGGGTCTGAATATTTGCAGAAGAACAAATTAAGGTTCACAAAAGCCACAAATGAAGCTGTTATGGCAAGTCCGCAAACAAGCTAGGTTTTGCAATCCAAAGGAGTTCAAATGGAGGCACCTGGACTTCTTTGATTTCTTGAAGACATCTCGCTTGTCATCCAAAGAGCTTTACCATGACCTGGGTGACTTCGAACCTTCACCAGCATAAACTAGGTTTTAAACACAAACAAGGTCACGGAACACTCACCCCTTCCCTCGGGTATCTTCCCTGAGATGCTTTTCCTGGAACCAGAAACCTGTGATGCCGGAGCAAACGAGAGAGCGCTAAACACCATTCGCCGTTTTACGTCCAATTGTCTTATGTTGTCCGTGACTTCAAATGGTGTTTTTCTTTTTGGGACTCTATAGTTTGTCTCTGATATTATTGAGTGGAGGACCTCTCACACCAGTGGTGTTCTGTTGCTAAATACGTGAGTGTGTAATCCACGGAAGTGCGGGGGTTAGGCGAGACCAACAGCCGGCTGGTTGAATAGTTGCTTTCGGTCCAAAACGCGTTAGACAAATGCCACTTTCTATGAATTTTTTTTCCATTTTTATATCGCCACAATATATTAATACTTTATCTATACTTAGACCATTGTTAAGAGCCATGAAAAAAATGTTTTAAGTTAATTTGTTAGCCAAATTTGCCATTGCAGCTTTAGTATTCAATTTAAAATAAGATGGTCAAAATCAGAATGTTACTAAATCAGTTTGTAAAAATCTGTTTGAAATCAGTTTGAATTGAAATCCTCTTTAATTGGTTGATTACATTTGGCAAACGACCAGTAAATAAAATCTGTAAGGTGTTGATTTTTGTTGGTTTTGATGCTTTTATTTAAAAAAGATTTCTATCAATAAACCAGGTTATTTTAAATTGTTTTATTTCTCCAAATGAACATGTAGTTGATGCCAAGGCTGATATTGACCGCATGGAGATCCAATAGATGGAGCTCTTGTGTATTAAAAGAAAAAACTGCATTTCTCTCTTTCTCTCTGAAGAACAAATTGACCAATTTTTCAAATTACTTCATTTCAAAGCAAACCAAAAAGAGCAAACTCCCACCATGGTCACCTGCTCGGGCACGTTTTATTCACAACACATTTCTCTTACTCGGTGACCGTGAGGATCTTCAACTCAAAGACACTCAACCAGTCTTCTTTCAAAACAACTAGTTTTTTTCCATGGTGTCAGAAATAAGCTCCAAGATTGCCAATTTAAAACTGAGTTTTAATCTTAAGGCATCAAACACACAGTCTCCTCTTCAGAGCTTAATTGGCTCTGACAAACTAATGCAATGCCATCTACTCCTTAAATGGTTTTCATCTAGCAGATGTGTCTAGATACTTTTTATTCACATTTGGCATTTAGTTTTGCAGCGTGGACTGTATGTGAGACTGTAAATAAGCCCAGAATCTTTGGGGAACGACCAGATAAAACACTGGTGTTAGAGGATCACGCTGCCTGCTGGGAGGCAGATCTAAACCGCGGATTGTTCAAAGAAAATAAAAGTAATATCCAACATTTCTCTGTTTGTCTGAGCTCCAGTTTGGTATAAATAAAAAAAATTGATGCAAGCTTTGTTGGTTAGAGGGTTTTTTTTTTACTAAAGGAAAACAAATAGTTTAGTACTTTGATTTAAATATAATTAAAATCATTTTTTGTGTTTATTATGACAAAGTGCTTCTTTAAAATGTTGCCTTCATCACATTCTGCAGAAATAAAGAGCCTCATTTGTTTCTTTTTTTGTTGTTGTTCCCGTATTTGTTCCCATAAGTGATGTCACATTCCGGATGCCCTCGCTGACTTGACTTGGCACGCGCGTGTTCGGAGCGGTTGAATTCACTTTTAAATATGCCTTTTCTCCAGAGGTCCCAGCCCCATGCGATGTGACCCGCATGACTAATTCCATTTAAAGGGGAACAACATGCATTAGGGATCTCACTTTTCCGCCTTCTATTTGCATAATTTTGTTTGGCAACTTGGAAAAGGGCCATTAACAGCAGTAAAGGCACACACTGTAAAGGGTAGGGGTGGAGGCGGATCGATACTGTATTTCAACATCTTTAGCATCACTGAGGTCCAGATCTGGAAGAGTTTCTGATTCAGATTCATGCGTTCGTTTCTGATAAGGAAACTCCGTTGTACTGCCTTCCTTAATCTCTGACAGACACATTCACCGGATCAATAGTCTTTTACTTTTTTTGTCGCAAAGACAAGATTGATTGCCAGCAGTTACATTGTGCTCACTCCCACTTCTCGCTCTCCTCATTATCGTTTCAATTAGAAATCCTCTTGGGACCTTATCTGGGGAGGCGCTAGGTTCCTGGGACCTCCTGTGGGCTCACAATAAGCACCGCTCGTTTTAGACAAAATGACCTCCGACGCCAACTATTTTCAGGTCAAGAAGTGAACGCGTGAGTCGAACAAGTGGATTACGCAGGAGGGGGTCTGCCGGTGGGACTCGAGGGGATGACCGGGGGAAGTTGTGGCTCATGCCAGTGAGGAGGAAATAATCACAATGTTACCTTCTCATGAATTATTAATTGTCCTGTTCTTATTTTAGCCAAGCACAAAATGCTGCATTTTCATTTGTGGCTTTGAGGCAGCGTACAAGGGTGTTAGTGTTGGTTTTTCTTTTTTTGACAGCTGTATTACTGCTGATAAGCGGGACTGTGTGAGCTGATCAAGTAGTGAGACAAGCATTCAGAGCAGGAGCAGCACAGCAGCAGCAGCAGCAGCGCTGTAGTCACAAGGAGCCGTGGCAGCAGAAGCAGCAGCACTATCAGTCACAGCGAAGGCAGCAGCGACAGCAGCAGCAGCAGCAACAAACTCTCCTGCCTTTTCCCCTCTTCTTTCTGGAGTTGTTTCCCGCTCAGTGGACAAAAGCCAAGGAAGTAGGAGGGAAGTGATCCAGGGCTGATAGCTGCCACCTAAAACAAAACCAAAACGCAGACCTGGCTGCCCACATGCCTATCGAATTTGTTTGCAAAATCAAATTTGCAGAGGAGGATGAGAAGCAGAAAAGCCAGCAGGATGGGGATAAGGAGAGCCTGATCGAGGAGAGCTGCACACCGCCGGCCAAAGACTTGGCCGGGTTTGCCAACTCCTGCTCCCTCCATGGGATTAACCACATCTTTGTCTCTGGTCGTCTGGGCATCCGGCAGACTCTATGGGCTCTTGCCTTCTTGACTTCTCTAGCACTCTTTCTGTACCATGCGGCTAAGTGTGCCATCTCCTACCTGGAGCATCCTCATGTCACGGCTTTGAATGAAGAGGCGAGCCCAGAGATGGTTTTCCCTGCTGTGACCATCTGCAACATCAACCGCTTCCGCTTCTCCGCTCTGACTGATGCCGACATCTACCACCTGGCAAACTTGACAGGTCTGCCCCCCAAAAACAGGGATGGACACAAACCCACCGATTTAATGTATCCCGCTCCTGACATGCAGGACATCTTCAACAGGACAGGACATCAGCTGGACGAGATGCTGATGAGCTGCAATTTCAGTGGACAGAACTGCTCGAGCGAGGACTTCTCTGTGGTGAGTGCAAAAGTTTCTTAAAGTTGCACTCTTTGCCCGACTCGCTCTCTCCACACAGCTGCAGCGTTTAGTCTTCATCAGGTCTTTTATTTCTGAGTCTTTTACCTTTTAAAACCACAAGGATTCCTGCGTGCCTTTCTTCCTGACGTTCTTTATCTGAAACCACTGATAAAAGTAAGATCAAAATGAACGCTTTTAGAGGAGAGCATATCTCTTTGTATTTAAACCCATCTCCATGGGGCATTCGGTTCCCACGATACAGTTCTGCATGCAAAATTCATGGCTTCGCCTCAGTCACTGAGCTGCATCTCGTCTCTCCAAGTTCAGAGCAGCAACAGTGTTTCTCCTCAGCTGTGCAATCTGTTATGTCAAAGAACAAAGTCTGCTCCCGAAGAGAGAAAACACAGAGCTGTCATATGTGGTTGTGTACTTTTTTTTTCCAAGGCAAACTGCGCTTTAATGCCGCCTCTACCCCTCGTTGCTGAGAGCGCATGGCAACAAAATTGTCATCAAAAATAGCCGAGTCTCCTCTTCCTCGTTGTTCCATCGCTCCCTGTCGCTCCCGCTCTCCCTGTCTGACATTGCAGAGCGGCTGGCTCGCGCTCTGGGCTCTGGTACCTTTCAGGAGGGAGGGAGTAATGCTTCTTCAATGTTGTATTTCAATCTCGCTGCTGTTAGGATTAAATATTTAAACACTGACATACATGATTTTTGCATTAGCTAGATTGACTAAAAGAAGCAAAACAATTTCCATGAGAGGGAAAGTGTGTTTTCGTGTGTGTGTGTGTGTGTGTGCATGTTAGAGAGCGAGAGAGGGAGAGAGAGAGGCATTAGAAAAGATTGGAGGAATCAGTTGAAAGGAGGATAGTTTGTGCTTATTTTCTTGTGCACTATTTATTTAAGGCATTGTCCTTCCAGGAGATGGATTCCCCCATCGCTCCTGCAGGAAGAGGAATATGCAATTGCTTTAGTGATGATAAACTGCAGGTGTCAAGTGGTAATAGGGTGTGTTGAACATTGATATGGTCACCGTCTTATCGCAAAGATGGCACTAGAAGATATCTAATGTACCAAAAAAAATACCTGTCTGTTTAGTTTTTCTACAAAAAAAATGTTTTTTGTTTTATGTTTTCGAAGCAGGTTTTTATAGTCAGTCGCTGGTAGAACCACGGGTCAGAACCAAACAGGGTGAAGCTTTTAGCTACTATGCTGCACACAGATGGAATCAGCTTCCTCATGACCTCAAATGAGCCCCAACTTTAGTAACTTTTAAATCAAAATTGAAAACTCGCATGCATTCATTAGCCTGTGAATGACTGTTTATTATGCCGCACCTTCTGCACTGTAACTGCTCACCTTTTAACTTTTCCTTTTATCTGATTCTTAAATATTTAATTTGATCTAAATTTATTTGTATATTTTAACTTTGCTGTCATGTTGGTTTTGATGTTCTTGCTCGTGGAAACCAAGGTGCTACACAAATAAAGCTGCCTTGCCGTATAAAAGTACCGGAGGCATTAAAATGGATCCCCATCTAAAAAGTATTTTTAAAAATTGTTTAATCTGGTGAAGTTCCTCAGGGAAAAACAAACAAACATCTAAACAAGAAAGTGAAAGTTTTGCTTGATCACATTTTCCCACCCACTCCTCCAATTAGCAGACTCTTCACACGTTCGGAGTCCCGTTGCTCTCTCCGGACTCTCCGTGACTTCGTGGCACATTAAGATCCAGAGGAGAGTTCCCCAAGCTGCTGTTTTGTCTCTGTCAGCTATGTGATCCACGTTTTCTGGGGCTGTCAGTTAGATTTGTTACAGGCTGCTTGCTGCCTCCGCGCATGACAAATCACTCACTCCAAACAAAAAACTGGGAGGAAGCACTGGGAGTTGTGGGCCCTGAGAGAAACGTGTGAAAAGTAAGAAAACTGCAAACTTCAACGCACACAATCATACGCACGTGTGTGTGTTTGTAACTGCAAATCACGTTTGTTACAGGAAAGAGCCATTATTACTGCTGATGTGCTATTAATCACACGTGCACATGTACAAACACGGAAAAAAGCCCTGCACGAACGGGTCATTATTCCTGCTCTCGCGGGGCCCTCCTCCAGGATCGGCTCCTTGTAATGTGTTTTCTTTCGATTGATCATACTGGGAGCAGCAGATGTTTTATTTTGGTAATAGCTCCATGGATCTCCGACTATTGGGGGAAAACGGTATGATGGACTAAAATTTCAGTATTTTCTGACATTTAGGCTTCCCCGTAAATGGGCCGTGATCTGTGGCGTCGACTTCTGTCCTGAGTTTGTTTTTCACGTCACATATAATCTTTACGGTTGTAATTATTTGTAAATGCTGTCATTTTGAACGTGTGGATTAAAAAGCTGAAGATGAATTTTCTGTGCTGCTTTTCTTTCCCAAAGAGTTGTGTGAATTTAGCCATTATGATGAGTCTGAATCTCAGGGCCAAAGCAGAGCTCTAAATTATGGCAGGAAAATACATAGTCACGTCTCCGAGAAATTCATCCTCCTCTTTTCAGACCGGCGTGATTATTTGACGTAGGTAATAAGGCCATTCTTTATAATTAAAGATTACATTATTGACTTGGATTAATCACAGGAGATAAAGCTGATTCAACAAGCCATGAATAAATAGATTAATATTTTTCTTCCAGTCTAACTCTGAATAATTGTTCATCAAGTGCGAGGTGCTGTCGCCGAGATGAGCAGCCAGCCCTTTGGCTTCTTTCTTTTAAACAACGCTACGAATTAGTTTGCTTTGACTCTCAGCTGGGTTTGCTGCTGCATTATCAGATTTTGCTCTCAGCAAGGACAGATCCTCTCTGCATATATTCATGCACCTATAGGGTGGCGTGTGAAGAGATCTATAAAAACCCGTGTTAACGGGGGCAGCTCTGAAGAGCTCTTCGCCTTCAATTTGTCATTTAACTGACTGAAGCCTCTGTTGGGCGTTTTATAGATAATTGAATGTTTAACGGTGTAAGCCACAGATGATGTTTACCCCCCTTCTACTGCGTTTTATCCTTCACAGAGGGAAGAAAGAGGCCTTAAATCACGCAAATGTAAATTTTCAGTCGAGGAAAGTGGCATAAAAAAGCAATCTGAACAAGTGCACGGCCCCTGTGTGGGTCATCAGGGGGAGAAAAATCGTCAGCTAAGGAAAACGGCGCTTAGTGTGAAGAGAAGAGACACGGTGAAGTCTCGGGGTTGCACACTTAGAGGCAGAGTTTGTAACGGAGAAATATGGCGGGAGATTTGTGGGTGTAATCACACAAAATAAACCTTGTTTTGTGTTTTTGAGCACAAGAGCAGGGACCAGAGTTCTTCCTGAGTGTTGGATGGTGTCTGTTAGTTCCTGGATCCAACCAAAGGTGTGTGAGATGAAACGAGCCCGTCCATGTCAGGACAAGAAATACATCCTCGACCTTTGGCTGAGTGTGAGTCGTACAGAAACGCCAGCACCGGCTTCCATTCTGAGTTACGTGTGTGTGTGAGGGTGTGAGAAAATATAATGTGTGCATGTGCAGATGACTGTGAGATTGACATCCTCTTTCCCAGCGGGTCAAAAGTCTGCTCACCACTTAGCAGCAGACCTACGCATCCACCCACCCATACACACACACACTAATAAACACACACACACACACTGGCGTTTCCACCAGCGACCAGCCTTTCCCCCTGGTGAAGAGCACGGAGTGTGTGAGCGTGAAAGTGACTGGATATCTTGACTGGCTTCGTCTCCAGCAGCCTGTCAATTAGCCATCTACAGTTTCACTGCTGTGGGAGTCCCCGCAGCTTAACGTGCTGTCTGATATCTGACACACACACACACACACACACCAGCTCATAAACAAATACGTGCAGAATTTTCTCCTCTTTGTTTTATTTTTAAGAACAAACAAGAGGGAGGAAAAAAACACCAATTCCTTATCTTTGGAGGCTGTATCCTTCCTCTCCATCTCCCTCTCCTCCTCCACCTCCTCCTCTTCCAGTGTATCAGTGGAAGATGAATTGCAGTACAGTGCAACTGGTCGGCTGCCCCTTCTGATATGCATCAGCGCTGTCTAATCAGATGAAACCCACCTGTGACCAGAAACTGGATAATATGCAAACAGTTTATGTTTGGGAAGCTTTACTCTTTTTTTTTTTTTCCTCTTGCTGGCGTGTCTGTGCCAAGAGCTTGATGAGGAGAATCTGCAGCTCGGGGACGGCTTTTAACTCCACGATGAAGGCTTCCGATGTTGTGTTGCTGCTGCTGAATCCCCCCACCCTTCTCTAACCCCTGGGAGTCTTTTACTCACACAGACATTTGTCTCTCTCTGACAAGTCATACACCAAGCTGCTGGTACTGTTAGTGTGCCTGCACACACACACACACACACACACACACACACACACACACACACACACACACACAGCAAAGGTAGAATGCTTCCTGGTACAAACACACGGGTCTCATCACAGATTGAGAGAGTTGGCTCGCAAGATTGATCATGACTCCTGACTGGGCGCCCCTCCCTCTCCCGAGGAATCGATACATCCTTCAGTCAGATTGCTTCCCTGCCCTTCCCACTCCAGGCCTGGTGTGACTAATTATCTTGTGTCTGTGTTTTGGGCCCAGTCTCAGCTGCATCTGTTAATGCAGCCGGAGATGGTGGAGAATTTGATCTTTAGAACAAGGTATCTGTTTATTTTAGCTTATATCCACTGCAGATCAATCAATATACACTGTCTACCGGCTTCTTCCCCCCAAAGGCGCTGAAATTACGGAGCAATATGAGATGACTCACGGCTTACACAGTGTAAGAAAGATTGTTTTAAAGAGCAAGTTCACTGAGAAACAGTTTTTTTACTTGTTAGTTTTGAAATATGATAGGGTGACATGGTTTACAATGCAGGTCGAGAGTGAAAATAGTCTTCTACCCCTATTTCCTATTTCCGGAAACACTCGGGACAGATGAAGCTACACAGATCTACGTCACATTGAAAAATTAGCATTCATGGATCATCTTGACTCATGACGGGGAAGGCTGTTGTTGTTTTAGCGTCCAGGAAACAGCAGAGAACGTCTCGGCTAGTAGAAGCTAACCGTTAGCATTAGCAACTCCACCACACAGCAGAACTCCTTCAGGCTTGTGTTATTTGTGGAGATAAAACATCAACGTTGCAAAGCAAGCAGGGTCAGTGGTAGAGTTGTGTTACTGTTAGCCAATCAGAGGAGAGATGTCCAAATATCAGGAAATAATAATGAGCGACCCCGGCTTTCCACCGGATGCAAAAGCAGCGTGCAGCGTTTAACCTGCGAGATCTTTCCCAACTGGGAGCGATTCTGATGCAAAACAGCAGCGAAAGCGTTCCACACAGCTGATCCCATGAGGTCACACAATTACGGGAGAATTGCAACACCACGTGTGATTTCAGAAGTCCACACAATAACAAGCAAGTAGAAAGATGGCTGCATGTATCCAAAAAGATCTGTAGTTTATTTTCTGTTCTGTTTACATCAGCTACAGGGTTTATACAAAAAATTCACGTGACATATTTTGAAAGTTTCCGGAAGTTTTACACTGATTTTGTGTTTGACTTCCTGTCTGGCAGGTGGCCCGATCTAAACTTCGGAGTTTGACGTATTTTGGAAGCGTAGTGTGTAAAAAATAAACTGGAGATGTAATGATAGCCTCCCTTCGCTTTTGTCACGCTTCCAAAACGTTACACTTTGCTGCCGGTGGAAAGGAACTCGTCCACAATAATGGCGGCTAATTACTGTGTGGTACGTTTCACGGCCATTTCGCAACACTTTCACATCTGGTGGAAAGAAGTTGTGAGACTCCAAATCCTGCTGTTCCTTACTCCTCCGGTTAACTTCTACTTCCTGAAACAGGAGCGCCAGAGCTTTTTTTCCCTACAGAGATCGACTCACAAGGCATTTATTTATACTAGAGACCACTGCAGATGTAAGTGAACGAGAGCTTTAAAGTTGGATCTAAAAGATGAAAAATAAAATTTTTTTCCATGAATATTTAATTCAATAACAAATCCTCCACAGCGTTGTGATATTCATGATTTATTTGAAATTTAGCTCCTGTAAACAAAGCTCTGTGCATTCACGTTCAGCAGTTAACGTCGCAACATTTTCTCTCTTCATTTAATTTCCATCATGCAAACACTCCTTCGATGAACAATGTGGTATTTTCAAATATCCACAAATTACCAGTTTCAAAGAATTCATTTGCAGCAACCCGACGAACAAACAGCTTCCATGTTTTTTGTTTTTTCCAGAGGAATCATCGTTTTATTGTAAGGGTAATTTAAAGTTAACTGTTTTTCCTAAATTTGGCAGTCATGATGAATGTCATCCAGCGTACAGATTAAAAATGGCTAAGACCATTTTAAATTTACAAGCTGCCAATGTGAGCTCTCTATTTTGTCTCACCCCCTCATCTCTGAATGCATTAGTGGAAACTCCTCTGAAAAATTAACCGAGCTTGCTCTTAGGTCGCCACATAATGGGCTTGTGCTTCTTCATTCCCCTCGCATGTAGGGTTTAATTAGTTGGAGAGAGCTAGCAAACACAGGTGGACAAAAAGGACAGAGATGCTAAACATTAAAGTGATGAAAATGCAAGATGGAAATAAAATAATCCAGTTTTTATGCATTTGTTTCATAATATTGCAGGATTTTATGTAGTTTACACTCAAAATGACTAAATTAGTAAGAATCATTTTCTTTTTTTTAAATGGACCAGTTCTTTATGTTCTAAAAAAAAGGCACAAAATATTAAGAAAAATAATAATAAACACAAATTAGCTTCTAGTTTAATGATCTGACAAGAAAAACGGCCCTTTTCGTGAAGTATAGTGTAAAATAACAATGTCCAGAGTATTTCTTTTATCTGATGGCACCATCAAGTGGCTGACAAGCATATCACACCAAGAGTCGGTCGATTCGGTTATTTAAGATGGCGACTGCACGTTTCTTGTTTATGAATGTGCTTCTGTAGCCGACAAACAGCTAAAACACGTTTTACAATTATTATTCTCATGTCATGTTGTGTTTTCATATATTTATATTTTAAAGACTTGCTTGTCCGTGAAAAGTTAATCAACTCTGCATCAGCTGAGGTACTTCCTTAAATTTGAAGCGTGTAAGCGGTAGTCTAACGCTGTTGGTTAGTTCTGACCGGCGCTCAGTTCGTATTGCACGTAGCTCTACGGGGCAGGGGGCGGGCTTAGCAAAAAAAAAAAAAAAAGACATATTGCTTACATTATATAGTACATGATAAGGCAATCACTTTTACGAATTTCTGAAAAGTCATACATAATTCCTGAAAGGGGACAGCTGCTTTAATTAGATATTGTTAAATTATGTGAAAAATGTCTTCTTTTTCCTCCAATTTATAAGTCGGGTTCAAGTTTAAATAAAAGTTCAGTGACATGAGGCAGAAATAACCACTGAAATGAAATATTCACATCCACATCCCACCAAATCCCCTCTGTGAATATGTCTGAAGTTGTAGCTGCATTGCAGGAACATCTCTCAATCCGCTGCTGGGTGGTCTCAGTCAAAGTGTGCAAACTGGGTGTATCAGATATTTTAAACAGGACTGCCGGAACATGCCCGGTGTGACTTGGATGAAAATGTCAGTCAGCAGCAATTCAGCCGACGGAGACCACATACGGCACAAATGTCAAAGTGAATATTTACCCCTGGCTCGGTCTGAACACGGGGCCTCGTCTGTCCGCTTGGCTGGACGCTTGGCCCTTTTTTTCTGAATTACGTCTAATGTCACACTCTTGGCTGTGCCCTGCTGCCTTTTCAAGTTGATCACCACACACACACACACCCTCACACAAACAACTCTTTTTAGCATCTCTTTCTTTCTCTCTCCTCTGAGTTGTCCCTCATTACTGTTAGCTCTATCTAATGAAACGGAAGTTTTTAACGCTAAGATGTTTTGACAGGTGTGATATTTTGTCTGAATTTATATAACTTGGTGGTGTGAACCTGGCCGTGCCCTCCTGTATGATGGTGTTTGCCTTCTAGCTTCCTCTTGGGGAGAACACGCAACGATTTGCCAAATGGGCTCTGGGCTAGCTTACCAGCAAATGTGCTACATGCACATTTTCATGTTCATCTGTTACATTCTGTATTGCTTACTAATGTGCACCTTGCTCATGAAACAACAGGCTATACACAGTGATAGAAAATCCTAAATAATTCAAGCTAATACTCCCCTAATGTTAGCAGCTCCGTCTGGCCAACGAGGCTATTTGCTGCGCAGGGATCTCTGCTTTGTCTTTTTTATAAATCACTGCCGGACTGCATTTATTTTTTCACTAAAATTACCTTTTTATTATTGCTGTTCATGCACTAGTCAAGGCAACTGCTGTAAAATACTAAGGGAATTCATAACTTTTTGACACCCTGGCTGTTAAACTGGCTGCACCTTATAGAAAAGTTACAGTGGAAATGTTTAAGTGCAGTTATGTTCAGTGAAAGTCAATTTATCTTGTCTAAAAAAAGCATTAAAGTAGATTTTACCCCACGCCTGCCACAGCTTTGGATCTATAATCAAATAAAGTGATAGTAGCTCCTAATTTCTGTTTCCAAACTTTTCAAATAAAGAATTAGGATTTAGCTGACATTATGGCTCCGTAGCTGCTAATGTTAGCCGTGAACGCTCATCAAAGAGTAACTCCTGGAGATCCCAATTAAAAAACATTTAGGCTTATAAAAGAATGATGTGATGTTCTGAAGATGAAGCTCGAGAGATTCAAACTGCTCTCTGCTGTTATTAAAACTTTATTTGAGTGAATTATTAATCTTGAGGGAAATTCTCTGGATTTTAGGGTCATGCTCACCTGTCCTGCAACATTGTTATCATAGAAGTGAGTCACTTCTTTATTTTGACCTTTGTCCTTGTGGTCAGTCATTTTGCAGAATCATCTTTATTAAATGTTTTTCTTTTGCACCACACAACAAAATGGTCAAATATCTTGAGTTGGTTGGAGCAGAAAAGGATTCCTGCAGGCAAAAATACACAAAAGTAACACCGCTGAAGATTAGTTGCCTAATGTATTAATCATTAGGTTCTGACTGCTGACAGGTCATCTCAAATCCCTGTGAGGCTAGAATTTGCTTTTTGGTACAGGACACCTAAACATGTATAAATCAGCTGAAAAAACAATTTATCAAAGGTGGCAAATTATGCAAAAACCCACTTTTTGCATCCTCTTGCGCTGCCATGTGGGATTCTACGGCCTCTGTGAACACTCCAACCGTGAAAAAAATCCGTCCGTCCATTTTCTGTCAGTGTTTGGTTTTAGGATTTATGTGCCTAAAACAAGCCATTTCAAAAAGTCCTCATTTGTGATGTCACAAATGGGGAAATGAATCATCTCTCACTTGGAGGAGAGCAGCCGCTCCTGGATACTGGAGCTTCTCAGCTTCTAGCAGCCTGAGCGTGGGATGGATGAGCTGGTTTTATTAAAGCAACACTAAAGAGTTTCCTGCTCCTCCCTCCTACTGGTTGAAAGTGGAATTACAACTGTCGTAAACAACCCTATCGCAGCCTTCTGTAACTAGCGCTAACAACGAGCTAACGCTAACATGAGCCAAATGATATGAAATAAACCACAAAGTAAAAAGATCCAAACTGTGGGTCAAAAAATATTATTACTTACAAGTCCAGTAGCAACAAAGCCAGGTCACCATCAGTCCGTGATTTTGTAGCCTCCTTTAGCTTCCTCAAACTAGTGTAGGCCGCGCCAATGTTCACTCTGGTTTTAGCTCTTTTCTTCACCTCCAAATAATTACTCTCTTACTTTTACTTCCAGGCTCTGCCATGATGCCAACAAAAAAAGCTAACTGCTAGCCTTTATATGAGCTATCAGCTGTAAATCAAGTATAGGTCAACCTAATGAACCTCCCCGTCTGTTAAGTGCAGTTTTTGGTCAGCAGAGGGCAGCAGAGTGCTGTCCAATGTGAAGTTCGTAAAGTTTCTGCCTCAATAATCACTGAAACCAAGTTGAAAGCAATAGCTTAAAGTGTTAAAAACCCTTCAGTGTTGCTTTAAAACGGCTTATTCTGGAAGGTTGTTGAGAATAGAACAGCTGAAATTGTTTTGTGTGAGAGGGATTTGTGTAAAAAAATTCATGAACATGTTTTTTATCGACCATATATTTATTAAAACTTAAGAAAAAAACAGCATAATATGTCCAAATATGCACAAATAACAAAATCATTCTTCTCTCTTTCTCCTTTTCCATCCTTCTTTTTTCTAAATACACATTTGCATATTTAAATGCATCCAACACAAGCTTATAAAACAGCACATCTGCACGTTTAGTGGAGTATAATCCATATTTACCTTCCTTTTTTCCATCCTGGCCTCCTCTGGGACCTCCACCCCTCTAAGATGGGTGTTCATGTCTTGTTTGGATATTATGTGGACATTAAATCTTTCACCTGATGTTTCCAGCCTCCTCGTCTGCCTCTGTCCTTGTTGACAAAACACTTGACCTTCAGATGCAGCAAAATGTCATCTGATTTAATACGCCCCCAGTTTGAATTGCCACCACTCATTTTGTCATCCAAGCAGTGCATTTTGGTGCAGAAGTGTCAGAGTGAATTCATTACAGCGGCACGAGGAGGAGACTCGCACACATCTGGATTTCCACGGTAATCGCAGCGTTGCGTCGTCATGGCTTAACCATTTGTGCTTCATGCAATTAAAGGAGAGATGGAAAGTGATGGCTGTGCAGTCTACAAGACTCCTGAGCTTTGATCATTTGCACGTCAAACAAATGTGGACCATCTAGACCTCTTTTGTCCCGCCTGACTAAGTTGCTAAATTTATGCACTACAAATCTTTGAAGCTGCATTCATGCTGAAAACTGTGATTTTATCTAAAACGACAGTGAGGGTAGTCATGATTCACCAAGGTCTTGAAAGATTTAAGACAGTATCGTGGATTGTTTTATCATGCAATGTTTCATTTATATTTGGAAAACAGGCTTCTCCAAGCCTTTTTTTAGTTCGTGCATTCCCTCTTTGTCCAATTGAATGTCCTCCATTTACCTTCCTGCCCCGTCGCTCCTCCTCATGCGAGCACTAAGTCTCCGTTAGGTATGTTTGCTTAAACGAGCATGTAACAGCAGTCATGTTCCCCACTGGTGTTGTCGAGATTAATTTGGTGTTTTCCTAATGCATGCTAATGAGAAAGTTGTGTGCATTTGATTGTCGATAACTTGAAATACGGCTCTGCTCCCTAAATGCTGCCTCCGTTCAATATCCTATTAAAGTTGAATCACAGATAACTTGGCGCGCATCAGGAAAGCAATCTGAAATTTGTGCTGACATTGATCCAGCAGGAAGGAGACCTATTGCTCCGATTAACACTGTTGCCCCAGGAGAGGAGTCCCTTGGCCATTAATAGCCCACTGTCCCAGATTTTACTTAGGCCATCTAAAATGCTTTTATTTATGAGACACACAGCGGCGAGGCCTCATGGATATAGAATAGCAGCGAGCTTTTTAACTATCGCTGGGAGTTGTGTTGTTTATCACAATGTGTTTCCTTTCCGGTCGATATAAGATATTTCCTGTGTTTACAACACAAAAAATAGAAGGAAAATGTTAATAAAACAGAATGTAATGGCTTTCGAATCATTTAAACACTACATTAACTCCACTGTATGATGAGATTAGCCGTGTTTCCACTGAAGGAGTTCCGGAAAACTCTGTGAGGGGGGACCAGTGACCGGGATGGCTCGGTCTTCTCAAAGTCGGCCTTTTCAGGACTTTGCTACGACGTCAACATGTTGTGACTACTTGGCAGTTAGTGATGTCATTGATCAGCGCCAAAAGGCCTCCACGGACATTAAAAATATTTAAAGTTAGCTTTAGTTAAAGTATGCTGTAATTTAACCCCTTAATGCCTGAATTTATTTCTAAATATAAAAAAAAAATTCACGTGTGTTTTTGCTTTCAAGTAGACGCTAAATTAAGTTGAGAAAAAAATTTGACAAAAATACAGGAATGTGTTGGAAATGCATCACTGGGCAGTGGAGAATTACGGACGGTATTATTTGGAGCGGAAGAGGTTTGATGCAAATTTGCGACACTCGGCATTATGGGGTTAATTCATTCGGGGACCGGGAGAGTGATTGTGTAATTTAAGAAATGTTGTTCAATGACCAGAAGAAGCACCGTTTTTTACCGTGCTCTGTAGGAGATCACAAAAAGCCGTGAGTTACGGTGTTGTGGGGGGATTTCCGCCACATTTTTCGGTGTTGGGAAATTTCAAAGGAACATCAACTCTGCTTATTCTGGTTAGGGTTTCTCAGTCATCCAGGTCATCCAAAGGGGTTCGAATGAAGGAAACTGGACTTTTTTGGTTTCTTGAAGACGTTTCGCTTCTCATCCGAGGAGCTTTGTCAATTCTAACTGGAATATAGAAGCTTATAAACTGTAGCTGTCTGTTGTTACTTAACGAGCAGAAACTACCTATGAATACCCTTCCTCTCTACCTCTTAAGGAGTCGTTGGAGTCGTTAGACCCTATTGTGTGGGAAACGTATTGATTAGAGGTAGGAGAGTGTCACCAGCAACTCTTCCAATTTTACAGACGCCGGTTTTTCAGCTACGTCTGCCGATGTCATTTCCTACTGAGTTACAACCAATCGCCATGAGTTAAACACAAGTCCCGCCCAGTGACTTCTGAGTACATAACCCAGGGATGGTCTGGAAAATGGTCTTTTCGGAGCGGCCCGGTGAAATGGAGACATGCCACGGAGGTCCGGTAAAATTACCCAGAAGTTCCGATAGTGGGAACTGTTGGGGCATCATTTGCGGGGTTTTTTTTTTTGTTTTGTGAAAAATGTGATTTTTTCTTTTTAGTATTTTCAAGCTGAGCACCCCCGTCTTTAACTCCTAAAATCTTCCTCTTCATGTTTGATTGCCTTATTCACCTGCTTATGAAAGGTAAACAGGAAAATAAAGCTTAAATCGTTACAAAAACATGATTTTCTGAGGTGATTTTAAACGCTGCAGATGTATGACTCATGCAGAAAGTTTTGTCACGTCGTCTTCAAAAGACGCAGCTCACATGTGGTCTGTTTGTGAAACCATAAACAAGCGGTTTTATCCCTCATCTTTTCATTTCTCTGTCATTTTAGCAGATGAATTGTATCTTCAAAGAGAGTTGATAGCAAGTGAGTTTCCGTTGGACTTTAATCTGTTTTTTTTTCTGTTTTTGATGTTTTTTAGCTACGCTTCAAGACGTGGCATTTAGTCTGCCCTTAACGCTATTTGAAGATAAAGAGGTTTGAATTCCTGGGTACAGTCACTTCAGAAACACCTTAATGGGTGTCTTGGCACGTTTCGAACAGACAATATAAATTTCCGCAAAATGTCGTGAGTTAGAAGAAAGAAAATCCATTTTAATTTTTGTTAATTTCTCATTTCTGACTTCATTCCTTTTCCGTTTGATGAGGAATTTCCTCGAGCTTCGGCACTCCTGTTTATGCATGTCCTTGACATTCCCTTTGAGATGGGGGAAAAGGCATCCCTCTAAACACATCTTAAAAGTCCACTGGAAGGGATAAATGTCAGTGTGCCTCGCTGAAAAATTGCCACGCTTTTTGTTCTCCGCCGCTGACCTTCACTACGTCTACTCTAAAGAGAATTAGCTGGATATTAATAAATAATCAGTACGTATACTCTGATGAAAGGGATCCCGTGAGACGGATCGGAGACATCCACCATAAAAGCGTGCCCTTAAACTGACAATTAATTAGTGTGTTTGGTTAATGATGAATAATTAATTAGCACGACATTGAGGGACTTCTGCGACTGTGTGACAACCGGTTGAATCACCGAGCCTCGTAAATCCGTCGTTCGTTTTTAAATATCGGTGTAAGCTAAGAGGTGTCTTATGGTGCGTCTCTGCTGGCGAAAAGCGTCGCCTCAGGACACTGCTCGGCTGCTCCAGTGGAAGTGTACCACGGGCGGATCAATAGATGTCACGAACATGATTATGTTACGATAATACACTGAGGGAGAGGAAGACGGTTTGAAGAGGTGGTACCACACCTCTTGGCACGGTTCCTTTGGCTGAAAAAGCTCAGCAGGAAGCAGAGTGGTCAGTGAGCCAGGCTGCTACGCCACTTTAGTACCAGCTGGCTTCAGAGCAAAATTAGAGCCTCCCTCCTCGTTTCCACCTGCCGTATGCTGCTCAAGTGTTCCAAATCAAGCCATTATTTGCTTCATTTCCTTGCTGTCCGACTCTGCTCGCGAGTAAGTCAGCTGCTCGCCGGTGCTGCATGAAATCTCCCTGCTTAGGAGAATCAGTGCAAGACGAAAAACAAAAGCGCTTTTTTCCTTTCTGAATAATTAGTATTCAAAGAGGTTTTCATCAGAGCAGCGGTAAGAACGAAACGTCAACACGAATTCTTCTCTGTGACTTTTCTTTTGTTTTGGAGTGCGGGTAACTTGAGCCTGCCGCGCTGATTCGTATTCTGTTATGATGAGGGAAATAAATCAGAGATGATCCTCGCAGAGCCTGTGATGATTCTCAGAAGAGGTCACCTTTCACCGCGCCTCCTTCTAATGCAGGTTGTGGAAGGCTGTGGCCTGATCTCACCAGACCTTACCTGTGTACAGAGTAGATGCCACTGAATAAATAAAAACCTCGCCCTTCCACACGCCGGTTTAAGATGCCTGCATTATCATCTCATTTGCACTTGTGATGCAGACATGAAACACAGCCCTGTGCATCTTTTTCACGTGGATTTTCTGAAGCCATAATGACCCCATCTTTACTTTCTGAGCTGCACCATTACAAAATACTTGAAGAAAGATGTTAGTTCTGTAGTGGCAACAACAACCAGGCTTTTGAAGGGTTATTGCTTTAAATATGCACTCAGTGAAACCGTGTAATCTAGAAAACAGTTGCTCTGAAGAAAAACTTGGTGACAGTTTGCTTCCGAGATAAATTGGCCTAAGCAAAAGTGTCTCCTGCTGGTGGCCAGTCTGTGTTATCTGTGCCACGAACATGCAATTTCGCCTTGATTGTGCTCCCTACGGATAAGTAAACACATTCAGCAGCAGAGCAGTAAACTACAAAAGACAAGCCCCGAGAAGACACTGGTAATAATCTGCCTGAAGAGACAAATCCAAAGTCTAATTCACAGAGATGCACGAGATCTCGGCTGCTGAGTGAGAAAACCTTTTTTATCACACTGATTTCCTAGATGTCTCATGGAGATGCAGTGGTTAGCTGCCCCACAGCACCTCCTCAGATTAGGAGCACAAACAGCACTCTGCAGCTTGGGCTGGAGAAGTGGCCGGGCGTGCATGCTAAAAGGTTTAAAGTGAATTCTGTTGGTGTTAAACTCCACGTTTTTGTTTGAAATGTATTAAAATATAATAGCAAGGATCAGTTAGAGTCGACATGTTGAAAAAGTGTGTCTGAGGTGGATTTTAATTTGTTTTTTACTTTAGGGGGCACTAGAAAATAAAGTCATATTTGTTGTTGTTTTAAAAAGGCAGCTTGGGGTGTTAAATTTACCAAAAAGTCTGTGCCGGCTCCAAGCTGCTTTTCTGTGTAAATGAATAATGTTGAATGGCCACAGAGAAATGGTTCGTTCTGAGAAAAGATGGTTTAACACGTTATAAGCTCTCCTTAAAGCCATACTATGCAACTTTTTCATATTTTTAAATCATTTCCTTGAGCCAGTATGTGCTAAAATGACCCTTTACAGGGTTAATGAAATGTCACTCAAACATCCACCGCCCTATGTGGACAGAATACCGCACTTGCAGCTTCAGAGTGCCGGTCCGGTCCCTGTTGGACTTAGTAAAGTGGAGCTGACATGCCTGGTGCTGCAGTCTGCTTCCAGCATGTTTCCTGCATGTTTTAGATCATGAACACAGCTGATTTGTTTGATTTAGTGATGAACCGCTCCTGTAGACACTAATGAAGGCTGAGGAGACATTTCAGCTGTTATATTAAGGTGTTAAAGTGACTGTGTGTATTTTCCCTGGCAATAGGGGGCAGTACATACCTAAATCATTGCAAGTAAGCGGAATATTTTAGTGATGTGACGTTCAAGAACGAATCAAATCTTTTGAACGGGTTTTCAAAGTGAACGATGAGAGCCGAGTCCTTGTAGTGAATCGTTCATCTTCATCTTACAGTAACGACCCTCCCACCCCACACGCTCACTGACCGAGGCGACAACGCTAAACCCCTCCTCCCTGCATTTCGGTGGAACACTAAGCCCCCCCCCCCGCACGTCGGCGGAATGCTACCCCCCTACCCCCACTGACACGGCTCCACTTCATTCAAAAGACTGGCTCTTAAGAACGAGTCTTTTAGGTAAACGACCGACTAATGAAAGGCTCCCTTCAAAGAGCCATAAATCCCATCACTAGTATATTTGTGTTCGAGTAAGACCTTACCAAAGGATGGCCATTAGGGTCAAAAATTCCTGGGAGCTCAATTTTTGACCAAGTACTTCCTCAGCTCGTTTAACCTCCAGGAAAATGACAAGCACGTCCGACTGGCAACAGGAGAAGAGGTAAATGTGTAAAACAACAATGTTTATGAATAATGAAAGTTTTGTAAGCGCTTGTTACAAATTAGTAAATACATTTTGTCCTCACGGGCTCCCGTAGAAGGAAACATTGCGTCTAATATGGCGTCGTCCAGAGACTTAAACTCGCACCGATGTATTTTAGACTCTATTTTTATGGTTATATGTTATGAAGCCGCCAATATTTTCAACAACTGGGCATCCTTTAATTCATTTTCAACAACATTTCAATGGATATTTCCTAGGATTAATGGTAAAAAAGAGGAACGCACAGCGAGGAGATAAGTTTCACTTTTAGTTTCAATAACCGACGCTAGGGGGTGCTAAAAGCAAGCCAAAAGTGCATAGCATCCTATCCCTTTAAAGCTTTTACTGAAACCAGCCACAAGGGGGCACTTGTTATCTTTTGGCTATAATAGCTGTGTTCCTGCTAGACGTTTTTTAATTTATATATAGCAGCACAGCCGTTTGCTGCAGGAGGCTTGGAATAAAGGCGTGGAAATCTCCCATGAGTCCTTGTTCTGTGTTTTTTGCTTTTTTTAATTCATATTTACTTTCTTGTCAATAATAAGCCAGATGTTTTAGCAGAGAGTTTGTTCAGCCCCTCTTTTTCATGACACTAAAATGGTTATCAAAGTGGGAGCCTTGAAACCACTGTCTAAATGTTAGTTCTCTGAAAATTTGTCAGTTTCCTTGCATGGGTTGCAGAGACTTGTTCTCGTGTTGCTTAATTTTTGAACATTTTGTAAAGGTCTGCAAGACATAAGTTGTCTTAAATTAGTTGCAGGATGATTGCACCAGAAACGCTTCCCAGTATCAGTCAGAAGTGTGGAAATGGAGACATTCTTCGAAAGGGGTTGGTGACCAAAATGGTGTAAACAATGAAGGAACATTACGAATAATTTGAAACTTATTATTAAAAATAAATTGTATATAACACTTGTGTAAAAAGTGTTATTCATTTTAACAGGAAATTTGAATATAATTTTGTGGAAATTTTGTCGGTAACACTTTACAATAAGGGTCCCTTTATCAACGTTACTTATTGCATTATTAAGCATTAATAAACTAAGGATCTCTTTATTAATGTTCGCGATATTAATTAAGTGTCCTTAAGGTTGGGGGGGTCTGCTTAGTAATGCATTACACAATATTAACCTTAATATTAAGCAGTTGTTAATACTTCATATAATAGTTTATTAATGCTTACTAATGCACTAATTAATATTAATAAAGGGACCCTTATTGGTTTTTTTTTAAATTGCTTTGGGGCAAATTTTCTTGAACAATTAAAATGCGATTAATCAAGATTAATTAATTACAAAGCCTCTAATTAATTAGATTAATTTTTTTAAGTTAGATAGACGGACGGACGGACAGACAGATGATAGATAGATAGATAGATAGATAGATAGATAGATAGATAGATAGATAGATAGATAGATAGATAGATAGATAGATAGATAGATAGATAGATAGATAGATAGATAGATAGATAGATAGATAGATAGATAGATAGATAGACAGACAGACAGATAGATAGATAGATAGATAGATAGACAGACAGACAGACAGACAGACAGACAGACAGACAGACAGACAGACAGACAGACAGACAGACAGACAGACAGACAGATGGAATTTTTCTACCTTACATTTTTCATCCTCTCCCTTCATGTGAAGCTGCACATGCAGAACTAAATATTCCACTACATGAGGCGAAATGATTGTTTGTATATGCTCTTTTTTTATACTGACTGAAATGGCAGTGATGTGTTTATTTCTGGTGATAAAGCCACAATCTCCCAATCAGAGGACCGTCCCTTGTTAGTCTGCAACCCTGTCATGAAAAATCTTCACATCACCATGAGCACAGCGAGAAACCACGCTGTGAATTTCACTGAGGTTGAACTGCCAAGCCTTGTCATCATGTAGGCAGAGTCTGAAATTAACTTTTTAGCTCACAGCCAAGGGCTTTAAAGTGGAAAAAAAAATTACCTGCCAAGAAAACTACCTCTTATCAGCCAAAATCATCATTTTTCTTTCCCCTGAAACGCGAGAACCTGCAAGTTTATTTCCTGAAAATTAAATTTCTCTGCAAAGTCGCTTGTTTTCTCCTTATTGCGCCACATCTGTTGTTTTGCGTCGGACCTGGTCTGATCGGACACCGCAGTCGGACGGCGTTAAGCCGGAGATGACGATAATAACGTGACATTTGTTTTGGCCGGTTCACTGAACAGTTGGCTTTCAGTTGTTGTGATTTACTCAAATGTCTCACTAGTTGATTTCACGGTGAGAACCATAAAGCCTCCCTTCCCCGCTGACAGGTTAGAAAAGGGTTCCGTTGGAGCGCGCGGCGGGCAGTCCATTAAAGATTTTTGAAGCTGATACAAAAGGGCAAACACAGAAACAAGCAGAAACACAAATGAAATGTACCACCGGGATTTGATTTGTGCTTTGCCCGGATGATGAAATGTGGTATTTAGAAAATTAATTCAACATTTTCCTTTTGAATTAAGGAACTGAGCAACTTCCTGCCGACGCAGGAAGTCCACTTCTAAGAAAAACACCTTTTCTCTCTTTGTTCTACTTGTTTAGTTCCTGCAAGCAGGAACAAAGACGGCAAAAGCACCTGGTCTTCCTCAAGCTCAGGCCCTCTTTGAGGTCAGAGTGACTCTTTAGAGACCAAACCTGCTACGTATAAATCCACACTTTCATTAGTAGGTTTTGGTGACTCGTCACCCTGCATCCTGAGCACCACTCGGACCTGCAGAAGATGATCAAAACTTGTTATTTTGGTGCCCAACAGCAAAGCCTTTGCCGCGTTGCTTTATTTATCTCCTTTGTTGGGTCACCATACAGCCGACAAAAGAAACCGTTTGTCGTAGGCGTTGCAAACGGCAGATGCAACCGTCAGGAATAATGAGGAACACACAAAGTCTGAAACCTTGACAGAAAAATTGCAGTTTGCATCTCGTGTCCGTGGAACGTTTGCACTTTGATGCACGTATGAGTCACCTTTGCAGAAATTCATACATTCCTATCAATTAGGTGATGAAATAGCAAAAAAGGTGACAATTATATGAAAAAAGTGCCTCTTTTGATCGTTTTTAATAGATTTAAAAAACAATCCTCTGAAACTGACATGGAGGAAAATGACGGTGCCCTTAACCTAATTACGTGCGTGTTTCTGGAGCATTAATAGAATTTGCTGTATTACTGTTTGCTGCGTCGTCATCTTTCAGACAGCAGGAAAGGCCCGTATTAGATTTAGTTTAACTGTGAAGTTAAATTCCACTTTTCCGAACAAACGCTGAAAATAAAAGACGTGGAGAAGTTGTTGCATTTAAGCGCTCAGCAGTTTGCAGAATTAGAAGTTATTTACTTCTTTGCAGATCTTTTTCATTTGGACAAAAGCTTGTTTTTCCCTCCAACATTGAGAGCAAATGATGCAGCAGAGCGTTGCAGAGGCTGAGTCACAGTTTAACAGTGAACGTAATCGTCATCTCAGTTAGAATTCAATAAAAGTGTCTCCCCCGTTTCTCCTCAGTGTGCCACTACATAAAGTTTATTAACTAATGAGCTTATCGTCGCAGAACGGTGATGAAGTTATCAGTTTGTTTACGTGGCGAGCTCCGATAAGGGTCTTTTAGCTCAGAGATGTATTTATTGTCATAATTGAAAGGGAAGGAGAAAAGGCATGATCGTTTGATGGGGAAGTGGTGGGAGGCGTCACCGTCCTCTCCCGAGTCCAGGCGTGTAATTTCTTTTTTAAATTCACAGGCACAGAGAAACATTATCAAACAGAAATGAAACCAAAAAGGATCCGAGTGCCGAGCGCCGCCGTGGAAAAACAGGCGCTCAGATATCGCAGCTTCGTCAGAAGCTGAACAATGGAAAGCTACCGAGACCCGTTGTTTTCTTTGATGTAACCACACGAGAAGACGAGCGACAAAGTGAGGAGAGACGTTTATCGGAGCTGTAATTTCCTTCGATTGCAGTTTTCTGGGGCATTCAATTCAATTCAATTCAATTCAATTCAACTTTTTTATTTCGAACATGCAGCACTGTCAAAGATTACACACACAAAGTACAAAAAGAAACAAAACAAAACAAAATAAAAAATAAAAATAAAAAAAACAAATAAGGCTAATTTTACGTATCTACCATCTGCTTTGAGCCACATGCTCGAAAAGGAGTGGGAAGAAGTATACACTTATAAACTCCCACCCCTTTTTGACAGATCATAACTACTCCATCCAGTTATCTTTTATTCTGAATGCATTTTCAATACTGACTTGGTTTCCTGTCAAACACTTGCACATGCTACAACATAATATTGAAATCCATAATCAAAATCGAACACAAATCAAACAATTTCTTCTTCTTTATACCTCCTTATAATCATTCTTGTGTTTAATTGGGTCCTTTTTCACTTAACTTTGCAGGTTTTTAATTATGAGGAAATTTGGTCCGTCTGCCTTCTAGAAGGATAAATAAGTGCACCTAAGAGCACGTTGTCACGGAGGCGTGTTGATGTACGGCTCACGGTGGATGGGATGGTTTGATTTGGTGCTATTATTGTAAGATATGACCCAAATATTTTCAAAGCTGCTGACTCCTCCTGTGAAATATTGATAAGCTTCTCCAGCTGTGGGCCCGTGCTGCAAAGTTAAGACCATTTGATCATCCACCCCTCAGACGTCGATAGAAGAGATTTACTCGCTCGATTTTCAAGTTTTATTTTCAGCCGGCCAATCATCCGTCTTGACCCGACACCTGGATCCTGGACTTCTGCGTTTTGTCAACCAGATGACGCCGGGTCCATCGGATCGTCCTCCACCCTCCACCGCCCGCCCCAGGCCGTAGGGAGCTGGCTTTATGCTGATGATCCTGAGATGTTGCTGCAGGTTTAATCCCTCGCTGTGAGAAATGAGCTGCTCCTGCTCTCCCTTTTGCTCCTTCAACTTTGATCAAGCCCTAATGTGATTAGTCAGTGACCCTGACGTGACTGGCTCAGGATCTTGTAAGAGAAACCCAAAGAAGAAGGGCGGGGGGGCAGAAGATCGTCTGATCTGACCGGTAAACTCGGAGAAGAAAGGAATTATTCTGAAGGTGTCTTGTCTTGCTGCTCTGCCTTGTGGGTAATAAAGGTTTCATGTATTCGCTTTACCCTGGCAAAAATTGCGATCTATAATGACCTGACATTTCTTTTTCTTTTTTTTAAAACCATCCAAGAGGCTCATGATTTGAATGTTAACCAGGACTTTACTTGACGAGAGGTGCAGTCCGCTGGGAGGAAACTTCCTTTGAAATCTGTCGGATCTAAGCGTATTTCACTCGAGTCTTCATGGTAAATTAATGTAAATCTTCTGCTGCTTGTATTAAGGAGCGAAATATTTGTTTTTATTTCACATCCTGCCACTGCAGTGCAGCTGTGAAAAAATAACACATTGCAACGTATCTCATTCGACGGTCTGTCTGCACCGAACTCCTCACACAGTTCTGGAACTGGACCACCTCCACATGCTCCAAGCATCACCTTGTTTTCATGAATGATGTGTGATGGTGAAATATGGTACTTTCAACTTTAGAGACCAATCTGGATGCCTTAAAGAGGAGCTTTGAGCATCTAAAAAGCATCAGAAATGTTCTTTAGGCTTTCTTCTGTCCCAGGAGCCCTGATACAGGCCATTCTAAACCCCCTAAACCAGCCTTGCTGTGAAAAGAGCTGTTTGCCCCTCCCACTCGGCCAAGACATGAATATGATAATGAGCTGCTTGCTGATTGGTTGGTTTCCCTAGAAGGCCTCAGACACTGGAGACATGCAGGTTTGAGGAGGAAGGGCTCCCCCTTATGATGTGTTAAGGAAGATTTTTTCTCAGAACCGAAGTTTCTAATTTACATAAAAAGTAGGTCACACACGGCTTTGACTTTTTGGCATGCTACTGTTGACCACCCAAGCTGTCTTTATTCAACAACAAGAACAAGATAAATGTTTAGATTCTAGATCCTCTTTAAAGCTGGTGCACGTAGCTTAAAATTTCTACAGTAACTTCAAAATGCTTAAATGTGACTATCTGACCTTGTTCTATGATATAAAGTAATTTATATTTTCCCTAAGTCCCTCCCCTGGCCTCTACAGCATGATCAATCACTTATTCAAGTCTAGAGGGTTGACCAATACAGTTGCGTATCAACAAGAGGGAGTCGTCAATCAACGAGAATACACCTCAGTTCCCAGATGCCTCATTTCATCTTAGCACACCACCCTAGCTTGAATGCTAACTCCACCTGCGTTGAATTAATGTCAGTCTGTAAACCTTAAGCTAACTGTGGAAGAGGAGGAAGGGGAATGAAAAGGGATTTAACTTTTGTGTTTTGGAGCTAAATGATTAGCGTAGTGTTCAACCTTATGCTACATTGGAGTATTGTTTTAGACTGTTAGCAGCAGTATGCTAGCAGCGGTATGCTAGCATCGCGAGTGCTGGATTACTGCCTGGTTTATACGTTTCCTTGCTTGAACACTACAGATTTGATTAAAACGAGTGATTAGCAGCTCCTGCAGAACCCATTGGAGACTGAGGAGATAATTCAACAGATAGAAACAAGTGTGTCTGAGCAGGAACATACCAAATACAAGCTACAAGGCTATTTGCGTGCATGTTACGAGACGTGGCTTTCAGCTCCTTCCAGAAGGGGAGGGAGAGCTATCCACCTTATTCCTAGCCCCCATGAGCCCTTACATGAAATATGCGACCAACTTTCAGTTGGCGTTTGTATACATGGAGACCATAGATGGATGATGCAATCTACTGGAGTCTACTTTTTATGGCTTTTTTAGAGACGTAAACTAGTTGTCACGGCTCAAATGGGACATTGTTACAATCCCTTTGCGTACTACAATAGAGGGGTCGGAGGATGATGTGAAAATCTGGCCAAAGCTAACATAAAGTAGCATTTTAGCTACTTTCTTATGTCATGTTCGACGGCGAGGCAATGACCAATCTTAAAAGCTCCGAGGCCTACATACATATACCAATGGCTTTGCGCTACTTTCAGTATCTCACCGGATGTCACGCTGCAGACCCCAGCTTTAACTATGGATTCCAGTACGCTTTATCAACCTGCTTCAGAAAGTCGTGAAGATCAGAGCTGATAGATTGTTTTTTTACACTCTTTATGCTTCCTTACTTTATATCTGCTGCAACATTTGAGGAAACTCTTAATAGGAACAGCTGAATTGTGCAGTTTCATAAGCTAAGAACATTTGTCCGGCATCATCACTTTTAACAGGACTTAAGGCTCTTTTATCTGCTTGTGACCAACATCTTTTCTAAACAGACAGCATTCTGAAAGGAAAAAGCTCCTAAAACACACTTTTTTTCATTCAGTGAGCCCTGCTTGCAGATTCACTGTTGTGCATTCTTCCCTTGCTATCGCAACCCAAAGGGGACAATGTCAAAGAAGAGACAGAAAATGAAAGATGTCCTGTACAATTGTCGGTGAGATGGAAAAAGATGCAGCACCACGAGGGATGCTTTGCTATTAGACTTGAATGAGGAAGCTGGTGTAGAATGAAAATGGGCTGATTTAAGGACACAATGGTGCTTTAGATCACACATAAGAAAAAACGCTGTGAAATCGCTCAGATCACCAATTGCATTCAATATTTACTTTTGAGCAAACTTCAACATGACTCACACGTATACCTAGATGTCAGTTTAGCAAAGCCACTCTGCATAACCGATAAAATGGAAAATCTCTGCAACGGAGATCAAGCTCTGTTCAAATCAAACATGATGACATTATGTTTGTAAACCTGGAACAACAACCAGCTCAGCAACTGAGACGATGCCAGCAGGTCATTTGTACCCGTCCAAATCCCTCACGTCCCAATGTTCCTGCCTTTAATGGAACAAGGTGTCGGAAAAGGGACGAGTAAGCTACTTAATTAGAGGAGAGAACTAAAACTCAACTGAAAGACTGCATTAGTTCAGGCTACAGCTTCATATCTGTGCACCGAAGATGCTTGACTCCACATAACCAGAGCTGTGCTATGATGTAGTGATTAGAAATCCGTAAAAGGGATAGTCTCACCCTGTTCTGTGATATAATCTAGACAATACGTACATTTTTTTGATAAACCTGCTCCTTGTCACATCGAGTCTCATCCAATTTGAATTGAACACCGCTCAGCATTAGCCAATAGAGAGTATATATATATATATATTAGGGGTGGGAATTTATTGCATTAATTACAATTAATTAATTGGAAACCAATAACACGTTAAAATTGACCTCTATGAGCTTGAGCCGGAAAAGTTTAGCATTGCAATTTATGCCCTATTAGTCAATAACTATCAACAAGCTGCATCTCTAACACAACTGCAGAGCCTGGGCTACAAGACCTTATAGACTTTTAACGTGCTCCAAACACAACTAAAACTACAATTAAATAAATCATGACAAATCGCTCTTTATGAAGAAAAGAAAGGAAGAAAAAAAATCAACTGTTTTACCGTGATGTTTTGTAGTTAGTAGAAAGCAGCCAGTAACTTTATTCATATGAACTTTATTACAGCAGGAGGGACAAGCACACACAGCATTCATCTTGTAACCCTCAGCAGAACTTCCCCTGAACTCTACACTACACCTCTATATATATTAGCAGTGCTCTGCTGCCATCTAGTGTTCAGTTCATTACACAACATTTACCATGTTCCATGTCTATTTACACTTCATCAATAACACGTGTACTAATATTTACACATCCCAACAAACCCCACAATGGTTACCTTTATAATGAGACCAACGTAATCAAACAGATCTTGTGGTTACAGGAATATACTCATTAAAGTGTGGGTGAGTCATCTGTGCCTCACTAACATTATTTCTGAATTAAACAAAATGCTTTGACACAAACTGTCTTGAACGAATAAAATGTGATTAATTAAGATTAATTAATTACAAAGCCTCTGATTAATTAGGTTAATTTTTAATCGAGTCTCACCCCTAATGAGTGTGTGTGTATATACAGTATATACATATATATATATATATATATATATATATATATATATATATATATATATATATATATATATATGTATATATATATATATGTATATATTAATAAACAGCATAATGTGAGATAATCATAGAACAATGTGTTTTAGCTCTGTTGCCTGGCTAGAGGTGCGTGTTCACAAATGAGAGGCGTTACTTCCAGCCGTAATCACGAAAGTAAGGAGAGTGGCTTAGGGTGCAATACATTTGTATACCTCTAGATGGTGCCATCTGAGGAAAAACTCTGACTAACGCCTGATTAGCAAACACAATAAAGCTGCATTTTAAAGATGAACTTTGATTAAACTTTCAGAAAAAGGATTTACATCCACATCTAATTATCTTCTGGAGTAAACCCTATTCTAAAGGGCTTCTACATTTAATCAACCTTAGAAACCACAAAAATAGCAGTAACTGTCGTGCATGCAGATATTTTACTAAAATGCATGCTTTGACTCCTCCCAGTGCCATACTTTGAGCGCTAATTGATTGCATTATGTTTTTTGCTAGATTTGGCCAAAATTGCATTATCTTTGGTACAAAAGGCTGTTGAAATGCATTTATTAATGTTAGACCTTTAACTTATTTAAAAACAATTAAAAAAAACAATTTTATTGTGTTTAGTAAATTTATTCTCTTGAGCCTCTTGAAAGCAGCTTGTAAATTTGAGTACCATCCAGTGGTAAAGTTACAAAAATCTGTCCCTCTGAGAAGGTTGGAGAAATCAAAAATGCCGTCTAGAGCCAGAGTTTGGTTTGTCCAACTCAAGGCTGCAGCAGAACATCACACATTCATCATCACACCCACACAGGTGCAAGAGAAAAAAATAAATAAAAAATCAAAAGGAAAAAGAAATAAAACAACTAAAGCTACCTGCAAGAAATGTGTGCTCACTTGTTTGATTAAAACAGTATTGATTATATAAACAAAACGGAATAAATTATTCAAAACTGTTTAAATTACCCAAATATTTTTTTCTAAAACAAAACAGAAAATAATTCTTAAAATATTCCAAATAGATACAACTTCAACCGCATTAGTCGTGTATTTCTTGGTTAAATCACCTGACATGATTCAATAATTTGATCTTACGCGAAGCATCAAGTCAGAGTGGTCAGAGTTGACTTTATGAATAAAATAAAGTCATGTGCTTGACTATAACTGGGTCTGCACCATGCCTGCACACTTAGAAGTGTTCTCAGTAGCCAGGCTCTGCACCCAGTTCACGACGCTGCTCATGCTAGCTCATTAGCCGACTACTTTTACTCAGATCCTGCAGCAGTATAACTGAGTTGCATCAATATCAAGCAGCAATTTAGCCTGAATACAGTTGCAAGTTTTATTTGTCAATTTATGTTGATTTGTCAACAAACCTTCATCAATGTGATGAATTTTCTGAATTTGGAGATTTCGTCTCTTTTTAGGTTTTTAGCGAACTTTCTTGTTCATCATGTCTTCAGATCAACTCAAAAAAAGCAACAAACATTAAATGCAAAACATTTACTTTGTTTAAATGTAGCCATTCAACAGGGCCAACAGTGATATTCTGTAGATTTAAAGGTGTGATATGTAAGAATGAAGTAAGAATGACATCCACATGACCACATCAAATTTGGTTACTGCACTCCATTTTTCTAACCAAAAAGTGACTTTCTCACTGCCGTTCCATGAGTTTCATGGTTGTTGCCAGTTACAGATCAGCGCCAGAAGATAAGAGAAGACGAGTCATACACAGCAGTGTTTGCGAAAACACGTCGGACAGCCGGACATTACCGACGTGGTTTAATATTGTCCGACGACAAACTTGAAATCGTCGGACATTATGACCGACGCCGTGCGTCTTCTCTGAACGTGCCAAAATAAAATAAACTTCCTGAAAACCACAAATTGCAGACTTTGTTGGCTTCCCCTAGCCTAGTGAACTAGACCAAATTCTTGCTTTGCAGAGTTTGGTCTAGGCACGCTTCATAGGAACCCTCGCTGCCTGTGGCTGTCCAATCACAGCTCGCTATAGTTTTGGTTGGGCCAATCACAGCGTTCTATATTTTGGGCCAATCACAGAGCGGGAGTAGCCGATGACGTCAGCGCTGCGGCCGCGAACCCAAGCAACATGGCGGCAACGCCAGAAACACGTTCGTTTGAAACGGCTTTGTCATCAACATTGGATTATTTAGACTCCAACGTGCGTAAGTCTGTCAGCTATCCTTAGCGGCTTCTTATTGTTATCAAACAAAGTAGTGCAATGTCCCAGTACACCTGATATTCACATGTTTTTATACAAAAACGACAGAAATCATTGATGTTAGACGCCATTGCTGCCTCCCGCTTTTCCGTCGCCGTGATTACGTCACGTTGTTCGTTACTCTGATTGGTCCTAGCGCTATCCAATTGCATGCTGACAGTTTGAAAGACGAGCGTAGATCCCGCCTCACGACTGAGAGCCGTCAATGGTTCGTGGCCAGACTATATATTCACATATATAGGATGGCTTGCCAGGCTAGGCTTCCCCCTAAAAAGATCTAGTTTCTACATATATTACATTATTTATTTGGACTCTCAGCACACCAGGTGTTCTTGTGGGCAGAGAGGATGGAGAGCGGCAGAGTGCTGATTACTGATGTGCTCCGACGGGCAGCTGCGTCCCGCACACGGCCACAGTAACATTCTCAAAGTGGCGCCACCAAAAAAAAACAAAAACATAATTAACACACGATCGTTCATGTTTGCTCATACTTTCTGTCTTTCATTTGTGTTTGACACGGTCCGCTGCTGCAGGGATCATCTCTCGTGCTTCGGTGACTTCACCTCACTGGCGCGGCCGCACATTCCGCTATTTTTGCGGTCGACGGATCTTTTTGATCTGCTAATTTCAAAAGTAACTTGTGAGTTAAAAAGTAAGAAGCCAGGCAGCAGTTTTTCTGGAGGATTGAGAAGAGATGAAGCTAAGAGACAGCAGGACA
Organism: Aphyosemion australe; assembly: GCA_006937985.1. Lineage (NCBI taxonomy): Eukaryota > Metazoa > Chordata > Actinopteri > Cyprinodontiformes > Nothobranchiidae > Aphyosemion > Aphyosemion australe. The sequence goes on along the minus strand of SSNS01000027.1, from coordinate 489,725 downwards.
GGAAAATAGTCGCATAAAAAACAAAACAGTGTTTGAAAAGGAAAATGTAGGCAGATATATCCACTACACGTTTGTAATTTTATAATAATAATCATTTATAAGCATGTAATATTTATTTGATACAATTCAGATCACCTTCAAAACTCAGTCCCACACCCAGGGCCGTTTCTAGGCATTTCGGGGACCACAGCATAGTGACACCCCCCCCCCCCCCCCCCCCCCCCCCCCCCCGGAAAAAGATAATTTCTTTATATTGTGATATTTGTGCTCAACTAAATCGTCAGACAGACATTTTGTCCTTAACAGCAGTTTATTAGAGTAGTTTAACAAACAGCTGAGATAAACCCGCATCTCCAACTTCCAGTTTCACCTCAACCAGCCACAGCGTCTCTTAAAGGAACAGTAACATCAGGCTACAACATCAGTCACAAAAAGCCCTTATGGATCATTACAATATTTAGAAATATTGTCATATAAAATTTATTTATTTTATTTTATATAATAAAAATATATATAATATGTAAAGGTCAGAGGTCACTACATTACCCACTGTTAAATAGATACATATCTGAAGCCCGCAAGGACATTGTTCTCACGTCTGCCAGTTTGGCAGGCGTGGCTCAAAATGTTTCGCAAACACTGACACAGTAAGTTGAAAAGTAGATAAATACATTGTTAGAACTGGTGTTAGCACTCTTGGGTGTTTTATGGTAGGGAGCACTTCCTACACTTATTACAATAGCATGCCTCCTGCATTAGAGGCAGTGTGGTTGTTATGGTGCGTTCACACCGGCCTTGACGTATGCGTCAAACAACGCATACTTCATGCCGTTTTTGACGTCTATATATTTTTGACATTGACGCAGCTTGCGTTGACGCAGCTTGCGTTGGCGCAGCTTGCTTTGACGGTTGCGTCGGCCCCACGGGGAGGGGAAGGGAGAAAAGAGCGCGTGCGCGGCTCTCTGTTGCCAGATGTTTGTAACAATGGCGAATCCTATCGAGACAATGTAGGCATAAACGTTGAAAAAACACTCACCCGACACGCCGAGTTCTCTAGCAATCTTCCTCCAAGCAAGGTCCTTTCTATTCCGATCTCGGTAAGCGTAGCAAGACGGGTCATACAGTTCCCGGCGAGGATAAGTTTCTCCTCCATTGCTGAATGAATTTGTCTTCTTCCCTCGCTCTGCTGTGACGTATCAACTCGCGCTCTGATTGGTTGACGCTTGTAAAGCGACGCAGAAAGTTCAGCTAGCTGAACTTGCTTTGACGTTTGCGTTGCAAGCTTTGACGCTTGCGTTCAACGCTTTGACGCTTGCTGTTAGCTTGTTGTTATAGTTCTGAATGACTCATTAAAGGAAGTAAAACGTCACGGTTGACTCATTATTGACTTCACACATACTGTGAATATCACACACTGTAATATCGAGTTGTTGGTAATTGAAAAAGTAGCTTGAGATGTTTTTAGAGCCGACTATTTGCTTCTAATTCACCGTTAGCATTGTTAGCTCAATGTTAGCCTCTAGCCTTCTTTACCCGACAGTAGAGTAAAACAAAAGATGCCGTTGCTTCTTAGGGGTGAAAAAAATAACTTCTGGGTCACTCCTGTTTACTGGCTTTGATTCTTTAAACAACTCTGGAGCTTTTTGCCTGCTGGTGTCGAATTACAAATGCCGGCGTGGCAGCGTTAGCTCGGCTCAGACTTAGGAACCTCACAGGCTCACAGATTGTTAACAAAGGCTACATCCCTCTCCCAGCCGGCTGAGAAGGAAATCTGGTTCAATGTAACCGTCCTTTCAACTTGATTGAGACATTAGACTGTTTGTGATTATTTCACTGCACTGTTCTTACATATTGCTTCTTTAAGTTATATCTAAAACTGGGTTTTTTCAGGGTGTGATTAAAGTTGTATATCTCTGCTACGCTGCTACTGGCACTCAGGATTTTTTATTAAAGGTAAATATCACTTTCACTAGAGCCAAATACTGAGCAAACATCTCCTCTTCCACTCTGACAAACCTTGGAGAGTCTCTATTTGCTCCATTAGTTCTCACCATGCAACAACAGAGCTCTTACTTTGCACTGGCAGTGCAAAGACACCGAGTGCCTCCCTGCATCTCCAGTCCTTCTGCATTCAGTGGCGCCATTTGAGGCCATGTGGGGCCAGGCAGGGAGCATAAACTAAAAGAGATGCCTGTGTGGTGGCCTTGATGGATCGAGCAGTAAATGCATCGTTTGAGCAATTCGTAAGCCTCGCCCTGCTCGGAATTGTTTTTTTTTCTGCTCGATAAATATAGGAATTATATATTGAGTCAATTAGAATGACGTATTGTGTAAGTGTTCATAGTGTGGTGACGCTTTTCCCAAATTTCACATGTCAGGTGTGGTTTTGAATTAAACAAGAGCAGTGAGTGGAAAAATAGTTTAAAAATAGAGAGCTGTTTTTATTAAAATTGTTTATATACCTCAAAATACTCAGAAAGGAGGTTTATTTTGGTTTATTTGATGACAACATTTAAATTATTATCATACAAAGCCGGACATCACTTTGTTAAAGTAAGCGCAAGCATTCATAAGTGCAAAAATAAAATAAAGATTTACCAAATATTACAGTTTAGCAGTTAATTGAAGTCACCACTTCCTCGTTTGTCAAACACAGTTTCACAAAATGAATAATAAATGGTAAATTGCACTGAACAGGTTGGAGAAGAGTCAAAAATCATGACAAAACGTTCCGACTCGGGCTGCTTTTACACATTTTAAGGTGATGAATTCAGGGGGGAAAATCATTAAGGTTGATTGAGCGGACTGCTGGTCAAGGGAGTCCATTAAAAATCACTAATTGTTCGTCTGAAAGAACGGTTAGCTTTAAAAGTGGGGTCTCTGATGTCAGACAGCATGGATCCCACCCAACCTTCCCTCTGGCCATAATTAAAAATGTACAGACTCAACTAGAGAAATTAAATAACCCAATTTTTTTGCATATTTTAAAGTAAAAGCTGCTATTATTGTGAAAATCTTACAACAAATTGTAATTATTCTTGGTTGAGTCATGTGGGCAAGTTTCTGATCAGATCAAAGGTGTCAGAGGATTTTTTAAAGCTGATTTTGGTCCTAACCTTAAGGACACTTAATAGTTAACAGTAACGTCAATAAAGGGATCCTTTGTTTATTAATGCTTAATAATGCACTAACACTAATAAAGGGACCCTATTTTTATTAATGCTTAATAACGCACTAAGTAACGTTAATAAATGGACCCTTTGTTCATTAGTGCTTAATAACGCACTAAGTAACGTTAATAAATGCACCCTTTGTTTATTAGTGCTTAATAACGCACTAAGTAACGTTAATAAATGGACCCTTTGTTTATTAGTGCTTAATAATGCACTAAGTAACGTTAATAAATGCACCCTTTGTTTATTAGTGCTTAATAATGCACTAAGTAACGTTAATAAATGGACCCTTTGTTTATTAATGCTTAATAATGCACTAAGTAACGTTAATAAATGGGCCCTTTGTTTATTAGTGCTTAATAACGCACTAAGTAACATTAATAAATGGACCCTTATTGTAAATTGTTTCTCTGATTTCCTTTTTGACAATAACCAGTAGTGTGAATGCTCAGATTTTCATTTTGGATGGACCCTTACTTAAAACCTTGTGCTTTAACCCATAATCCACAGAAACCTCTCTAAAGTGACACCATAGTTTGCTGGCCGGTCCTCAAACTTGAAGCTGCTCTCACCTGAGTCTCCAGCAGCACAGATGCCAAGTTTGACATGAATGAGACAAATGGTTGTCAAGACAGATGAGGAGCGGTCAGACACACAGACAGAGGTTCGCTGATTTATTAGTGAGACGCTGACGTGAACTTTAAAACCTGAAGAATCTCCGGGATGTTTGGAAATCATGACATAAATCTTTATCCTGTAGTTTATTTTATTTGACGCTGACATCTTGGATAACTGCATTCCCGTAAAGTCAGGCTGAATTTAAAGTAACATATGTCATGTCGGTGTGTTCTCGGTGGACAAGTATGGAAGGCAAACCGTGTCACCAAGGGATCCCTCTGCCATAAGCTGTGGGTCACTTCCACTGACACAACTCATCGTTTTGATTTGAATATTTTCATCTTATTGTGTTTTTTATATATATATAGATTGTGTTTGTGAGATGTTTGTGATTCTGAGGCGACGTTGGAGCTTTGGCCTCAAATATATAAGAACACAAGACATCCTTCCACTCCACCCAGAATAGAAAACACTCGTTTACCTCCCACGCAGAGTGGGCTCGACATCACACCATCTCCTGTTTTGGCCTTTTGTTGCTTCTTTTCCTCAGCACCACACACAAACACACACACACATGTACCTGTCTCCAGCTGCCTTTTGGGTTAGTACATCAACACACACCTCGAAGTATTGTCCTCCCCGAGGGAAGTCGATCAAAGTTTCTCAGTGTTGAGCCGTTTCTCCGAGCCTCGCCAATCATTTTCTGTCTAATATTCACAGTCCCAGCTGCTCTGAGGCTGATCAATGTTGCTGGAAACAGAAAACTGTCTATTCTGTCTGAGAGCAGTGGGGGGGCAGTGAAAAACACACTGAATTGATGACTTTGTAAATAGACGCAGGGGTATACTTTGCAACACCAATGGTTTCCCCCCTGAAAACCTGTTCCCTGTCGCCGTCGTCAGAAAAAAATTAGCAATTCAAAGCGTGGCCCTGGGGTTGCCGAGTGTTTATGTGGATGCCTCGCGCGATGAAGGCGCACATTTGTTTCTCGCCGCTGACCTGTCAGTCATTCGGCCATTAGAGCTGAAAGCAGCACCGATTTTAACCTGAAATAGTCGGGCAGACGTTAGCTGTGATCAAAGAGGAGAGAAGAGAAAAAGAAATGGAGGAGCGTAAAAGAGTAATGTTCGCCAATCCCATCCACTCCCCCAAATCACCCCTTCACACTCAAACAAAGCGGGCATTATATCATCAAGGCTTTCAGGGAGAAATGCCCTTCACAAAAGCAGTTAGCTGGCACGCTTTCACAGCAGAATGCATCGTGAGAGACTGGCTTCTTGTTTTTAAACAGCGTTGTGTTGGATCAATATCCCTAATTAGCACTTTGAAAGCAGTCTAAAGCACTTGTCAAAAAATGTAAAATATATTTTCCAATGAGAGGATCAGCTGGCTGTTTGAAAGTGTCATCTCACTTGAACTGCAGCGAGTCCTCGCAATACTCTGGGAAACTTACAGGAACCGAAAAACAGTGCGAGAGGATATATTTAACATGATATTTAGTGCTGAACATCCAAGTCATCTGTGTACCAGCAACAGGTGTTAAACGAGATTCGGTGTGAGGAATGTGTGTGCGTTGATGAGGGGGAAATAACACCTTGTGTATATTCTGTCCCTGCAGCCTTGCAGCATAACTGCGTAACGAATGTTGGCATAAAGCCACTGGTTGGTTTAGACCTTAAGTGACGCATGCATCCATACTTTTTATTTATTTTATTGTTTAATGTGCTTTCTGTGAAATGTATAAGCGTGTCGCCGGTGTTTATAAACACATGAAAGTGAACCAAATTTTTGCTGATTTTTCCTGGTCATGCATCACTTAAAAAGACCACATTTAAAAAGAGAGTGGGCCGAGTACACGCCCAGATATCATGGAGTGTTGAAAACTGACCATCGTACACTGTAAAAAAAAATGTAGTTCTGGTTGTGTGCTCCGTGCACATTTGTTCAGCATAGCTGCATTTATTTCATCAATCTATCTAAACCTGCTTATCTACGCAGGGTCGTGGGGTGCCAGTACATATCACCAGCAATCTGTGGGCATGCAGGCGAGTACACCCTGGTCAGGTTGCCAGTCCATCGCAGGGCAACACAGAGACACACAGGACAAACTACAGACATATATACATAGACATCTTGTGGACTGGAGCTGCCTATTGGAGCTGCCGTAGTGGCCGGCCGCCATCTTAGATGGGTCTCCATTGGCCCCCAGTGCATTCATTTCTACTGAGGAAGGTGCTTACCCAGCTAAATTTTATCAAACCTTTTCACAAAATCGGATACATGGTATGGCATGATAATTGAAATCTAAATATAATTAAACAAAATAAATGAAAATAAATGAAAATATAAAATCCCATCAGGTAGGCTAGAAAAGTCAATAGTAGTCCCATGTGATCTGTTTTCATTAGTACGCTGGTTGTTGCAACCATAGGCTGCACAAAAACGGCCATAGTTGCTCACTCTGCATTGACTTTGGAGAGTGAGGAGACCCATCCAATATGGCAGCGACGCTATTACGCTCTCCAGCGCCCAGTGGGGCGTCTACGTATTCATGTCTATGGAACAAACAACGACTCACACACACCTAAGGACAATTTAGAGAGGCCAATCAACCTGACAGTCATGTTTTTGGACGGTTGGAGGAAGCCGGAGTACCCAGAGAGAACCCACCCGTGCACACTGCACAGGGAGAACATGCAAAATCCATGAAGAGAGACCCCAGGCCGGGATCCGAACCTCCTTGCTGCAAAGCAACAGTTCTAACCACTGCACCACTGTGCATCCCGCATTTATTTCATATATTTGTTATATATAAATACCCTCTTTTTTTATTACCTTCTCATTTTCCTAAAATATATAGTTAAAAATGCATTAATGTTTTTTTAGAGATCACTCATTGAGTTTATGTGGTATATTACGTAAGTGATGCCAGCTGGGAGTCTAAGTGATAAAATCAAATATTTAGTTTCTGTTAGTGAGGAAAAAAAACCATGCAATATGTATGTGGAGATTATGAAAGACAATCATGGCCGCTAAATAACCATAGCAGCATGCGTGTGGACCATGAGGTCACATTGCATGTTTCCTCTGTGTTTTTCTCCACATCACCACTCCTTGGAGGCCTTTTTGTTGTGCCTTTTCAGAGCTAATGTTCCCCTGGCTACCGGTGACCTGACTCACCTGCGTGAAATGTGACTGCTTCTGATGATGACAGCACAGCTGGACCAGCTCTCACTCCGCAGGCTTTAACAGCGCTGCACGCATTGGAGTTTGTGTTAGGACTGATAATGCAAAGTGCTTTCCAGGTAATAATGAGAATGTGCTGTTATTAGTGCCAACACAGCAGTCTGCACTTCAACATGGCCAAAACAAATAGGAACACATGTCTCCTTCGTTGTAAATAAACAAAGATCTGCATGTGCTTTACAACGCAGGTAAAAATCACAGCCTGCAGGTGTGTTTTTTTTTTTTACTTCCTGCACAGTTATTGATATCCTATTTTTTAAAAGCAAGCACCAATCTAAATTGCTGGCACTTACTATAATAAAAAGCAAAAAACAAATTTTTATCTTTCAATGAAAGAAAGCAAATTTCTCTCCTTGTTTATCCATGAAATGTGAACTCAAACAGGAAGTAAACAGATCAAAGAAACAGAAAACCCCATTAGATTTTCTGAAATGTCACCATAAGGTCTCAAATTTTTAATAAAAGTTTATTACTACAAACATTTCAGAAGATGTTGGTCTGGTAATATCTCTCAATCCTCTACTGGGAAGTCTCCTCTTGCATTGGGCTGGGATTTGAGACATCCTTCATTTGAGCGGACCGGATCGATTTCCAGGCCACCTGAGGAGTAAAGTAACGTGAAATGAGGCAAATGAGGGGAACCGATTGTTTACACCCATGTTTGCTTGCCAGCAGCCTTCTCCTTCCTTGCATTTATTTGGTGCACTGCAACATTTCTTGGCACATTACCATCACAGCAGAAAGGAGCCATCAGTGCTGCCCTGCCATGTTCAAGTGACATTTGATTTCATGATTTAACAGGCTGCTCCAAAATGCTGCACGTGGTAATAAGTCAATGTGCCTTTTGATGCAAATTAACATCATTTTAACCTACAAGAGATTTAAACTGCTGATAAGACGTAGTGTATAAATAAGGTGTTCTTCTGCAGACGCCGCTCTGAACTTTTGTTCATACTTTTATTTTAAGAAAATGACATGAAAACATCTAAATACATAAAAATGGCACAAAACCAAGCTTGAAGTGGCTTACTGCTTGAGCTTGGATTATTTTAAAGGGGACATATTATGCAAAACTCACCTTTTGGATCCTTTTGTGATGTCATGTGGGTCTCTACTGCCTCTATAAATACTCCAAATGCGGAAAAAACCTCATCCATCCATTTTACCAGTGTTTGGTTTGAGGAATTATGTGCCTAAATCAAGCCGTTTCAAAAAGTCCCTGTTTGTGAGGTCACAAGTGGGGAAATTAGAATAGAACCACCTCTCACCTGCAAGAAAGAGCTGTGCTCCGAGCCCCTCACAGATATTGGAGCTTCTCAGCTCATAGCAGCCTGACTGTTCAAGATAAAATAAAAAAAAATAACCTAAGGAAAAAACTTGAAAAATTTCTAATGGCACACACTGTGCCAAAATATGCCCAAATGGTCAATTATATCAACTAATGCCTCTCTGTAGGAAGGTGTATTGGTAAAATTCTGGCGATACGTATCACGATACAGGGGAGACGATACAATATATCATGATTAGCGGTGGGACTCGATTAAAAAAATGTATCTAATTAATTAGAGGCTTTGTAATTAATTAATCTTGATTAATCGCATTTTAATCGTTTAAAAAGCAATTTTTTTAAATTAAAAATAATGAGACAGAGAATGAAACAATAGTTATTGACATTATTATTGTAATTTCTAATCTTTTAAATTCTAAAAAAAATGCTTTTAAATTGTATTTCAATTCAAAACAGGAGAAAAAATATATATGTGTATCACTGGCAAAAATAGGACAGACCTAAAAGTACAATACTATTTTAAATACATTTTGATAATGGTATTGCGTTGATTTTTTTAATGCGTTATTTTTTTCTAATTAATCATAATTGACGCGTTAAATTCCCACCCCTAATCATGATATATTGCGATACATTCAGCCAGATGATACTAGTGATTTTTTTTAGACTGAATTTATTGTAGGAAAATTCAATAAACAAACCAAACTGATACGTAACATGTTTAACATGAGGTATCTGAACCATAATACAGGGATTTACATTTCAATGGTGGAAACAAAACCCATTGCACACTGCTGCCAACTAGCGGTCGACGTTTGAATTGCACCGAAAGAAATGTAAAAACACAAATGTTTGCATGTAAATTCTTCCAAAAATCTGATGCACGGCTTTTTACTATCGATAAAAAATATCACGATATATTGCCATATCGATATTTTCATACATCCCCACCTCGCTAACTTTAATATATTTCATTTGTTGAATGATTTTTGGTTCAACAGATGTTCCTGTGGATTTCTAGATGTTTTAGGCTGCAACTAGATACTTTCAAAGGAATATTAACATTAAAAAGTCGATTTTTTTTTTATTTCTGCTGTCTTCCAAATTAATTTCCTCTCACTCAGTGACATAAGTGTTGCTTTTTAGAACTTTAGAGTATTCTCTGGAGTCCTTTATTTTGGTACCAAAACAGCTCAAATAAATCTTGTAGTTCGTGAGATATACTCAATTCATTTTGGTCATGTCTTTTTCAAATATATATAAAATGGCCTAGGGTTCACGGGGTTAAAAAAAGACGTAGAAAACACATAAATATATAAAAAGTTTTTAAACATAATTGCAGTATTCTGTTATTTTATTTAATGTTTTGGTAAAATTCTAGTCTCCTTATAAATTACAAAATACCTCTGCTCCCCCTACAGTGTTACAATAACGACAATGCTTTAACTGCTTATAACTAAGTCATAAATAAAGACTTATTTGTATAATAGAAACCAACTACGGGCCATTTGTGTATGAATAACATCCAGGATGGTTTGTGATAAACCAGAATGATGCTTGCTGCATTAAATAGTTTAATCAACACGCTGTTTCCTTCTGCGTTGTCATCCACCACTTCCATATAAGATGACAGCTCACTGTGGCTGCGAGTCTTATTAAATTCAATAGTGGTCATATCAGCCCTGGTTTTATAGATGTGGTGTTTGTCTGGCGCTGACCCTAATTATTAAATGTTGCATTAATCCTCAGAATGCAGGGGATTGTGAATCTGAATTAGGGTCAGCCAGAGGTTAATGATGGTCAGAATTACCCGGGTGGGCTTTCTTTCTTTTTTTTTTATTTTTTAAATGTTCATTTAATGTGACTGCGGAGTGGTGATTAAGGCTCAGGGTTTATTTAGCAGATTTTCCGTTTTGCTGTCCATGTTTGGGGAACCAATAGAAACCGTTCCTTTGCTCAAGTGTCAGCTGTATATCGAGGCCGGCTGCCAACAGATTGTATTTGACTTTTTTTGTTGTTTGTCAAATGTCATCAACTAGACAAACAACCCCAGCTAGACAAACAACCCAGCTGTTTGAATGTACAGAACACAGCAGGTGAACGGGGTCAGCGTTTGACTGCTTTTGATTTTTTGACAAAAGATTCCGAGTGTCCGATCTTTCAGCGAGCCGCGGACTAATCGATAAGAACTTGGGAGGCCACTTACATGTTCTGCATGAAAGCGTTCACATCGCCGAAAACAAAGAGCTGTGGAAATCGAGTGAAGTTTGGTGGAAATACCAGCCGGGGCACGAGAGGTGAGAAATGTGAATACTAATTCAATACGTCCTGAAAGGCCCTTGATGTGGTTTCGACTTGGGCTTTCTGCAGGCGATGCTGCAGTTTCCAACATCAGCAACTCCAGCTGAAAGTAGGGATAAAAAACGCTCCCTATACAGTATCATACAAGCATAGATTTAGTCAGACTGTCGGGCAAAAATTCCTTTATGTCCTTCGGATCTTCTAAGTTTGGATAAAGTGCGACTAAATGATATGCCAGCGGTGAAATATTTGACCAGTTTTTGTGTTTTCTTAGGCTGAAGCTGTCCTGCTTTAGAGACATAACAAACATTTTTCAACCAGATCAAACCGGAAACAATAACATCGCCAAGAACAATTTTGGAATGCAAATTATGAGATATTTTACAAATATATACAGCTAAATTCTGTCTAATGAAATAATAATGAATATGTTTTAAAGTACGATCAGTCATTCTGAGTTTCACATGCAGGCCAAACGTGAAAATAGTCTTCTACCCCTATTTCCTGCATTAGTCACTGACAGAACAGATGGGGAAACGATTGGATTAGAAAAGCCAGTCAGTTCCACTTCACACTGAAAATTAACGTTCATGGACTCATCAATCTTGGCTCACGAAGGGGAAGGCTGTTGTTGGTTTACCCCTACTGCACACTGGAAGTATCAGCGGCGCGGAATGGCAGCGCAACATCGCTGTTTCAAATAGAATCCATTATAGTCTGTGGGGGTGATTCAAAACAGCCGTGATGCAGCAATTTTCAGACGCGTCCCAGAAGCGGCACGCTAAAGATAGGATCGAGTTCTATTTTTGCCATGAGTCGCTTCTGGGATGCGTCAATTTCTGCAGTTAACATAGGGCTAGACAGAAAATCACACGCAGTTTCAGTGTAAAACGTCTATTGCAAAATAAAAGTCTATTGCAGCAATGCGATTTCATATCTATGCAGATTATGTCTATATGTGTGACCTCACGGCTTATTTACTCCCTGCATCGTTTGAGAAGTGCAGCAATGTGTTTTTCAGGGGTTTAATCCTGGCAGTGGAGAGGAACACCATTATATATGACATCAAACAGCGATGTCAAATGTGAGTTCCTTGTGTGTATTTGTGGGATTCAGTGGAAAAGTTGCATTGCTGTTAGCCAGTCAGAGGTGAGATGTTTGAATATCAGGATGATCCAACTAACTTCTACTTCCTGAAATAGGAGTGCCAGAGCTTTTTCATCCACTGACGACTCACAAGGCATTTATTTATACTAGAGACCACTGCAGATTTATTGAAAAAACAAGTGAATGAGAGCTTCAAAATTTGTTTTTAAGTACTAAAAATAACTTTTTTTTTTGTGAATTTGCTGTAAAGTCAGTATTTGTTCTCAGGTGTTTAAGAGCCAGTTCTGAGTGAATTCAAAAACATAAATATTAAAATTTTAAGCTCAAGTCTTTTAGGTCCATGTGAGAAATAAAGAAGACAAATTGTCATCGCATTTAAAATCCATTTAGATCATCTCAACCATTTTGACATTTGCAGAAAACGTGAACTCCCAACTTTTATCAAGCTCAGAGTGGAAGCAGGAGCCTGGAGCTTCACCTGTTTCTGACCCTCGTCTGAAGAATCAGACAACCTGACAAAATAAAGGCTTTAATAATTAATGACGTCTCGTGGTTTAGGTGGCATACATGTAGTGTTAAATGCCCCCAATCAAGTCTATCTTGATGGCACTGGAAGCCCGTGACTTGGCATAAGCAGTATCTAAGTGAGAGTGCGCAGGGCCCAGGGGTGCACTTGATTTGTTCATTAACATAATGAGGTAATTTTAAACAGATTGCAGCTGAGACAGATAATAGGCACATCATCAATGTGCCAGCCTGACCTTTACTAACAAAGCATAAAACCGTCTTGCTCTGGCTTGATGTTCGTGTTCTCCGGGCAGAAATGCATTTAGCCTTTAAATCTAGTTATGAAGTTTCCAGACATCTCCCACTAACCACTTTTATCTCTTTTGAACTTATGCATATTACAGTAATCTAACTGAACCAATTAGTATGTCCTTCCCAGTGATATATTTTTATAATTGATGCCACATTAAAAGGACGTTTTCTTTTTTACTTTTATGTAAAACTTAAAGTAACTTAAATTTTCGTAAAACGTTTAAAAATCTTTCAGCACAATTAGAATTTAGCAAAAAGAATTCTCCTTTTTCATTTTTTTTCTTTCTTCTTTTCCAAATCATGATTGTTTTTCCTGAATGCCTTAAAGGAATATTCCACCCCTAAGCCAAATTTACTCTGATGCCATATTCCTCAGAGTTAGATAAGTGGGTAAAAGCATTTTGTAACCAACCCAGTCATTGTCCTAATTTGGTAGTATTCCATTAGCTTTAGCTTAGCATAAACAATGTAAGTGAATGGTAACAGCTAGCATTTCATGTGAAAAAGTCATAAAAATTACTCAATAATGACCCCAATTTTTCTTGGTCACCTTAATAATCATATCTACTGCAAATTAAAATAATTATTAACACAAAGGAACAACAGGAGCAGATTTAGACTTGGGACTACATTACAACAAAGCACCACCGTAAGTCACCGCTGCAAGACACTTACTCCATCTGTCATGTACGCTGCCATTTTTGAATACTTACTATGCTGTTCCTTCAAAATACTGTACCAGGTATAAACTTAGTAGCCACGTATTTGTGTTTACAGAAGTGTGTCTTTTTTTATTTTAATTATTGAAACGCTAGCTGTTACCATTGACCTACATTGTTTATGCTAAGCTACAGCTAAAAGAATACTGCCTAATTAGGAGAATGACTGGGCTGGTTACAAAATGCTTTTTCCCACTAATCTAACTCTGTGGAATACGGCAACAGACTAAATTTCTCTTAGGGTTGGAACATCCCTTTAATTAATTAAGGATCATCTCTTTATAAACAGGAAATACCCTTTAACCTCCAGGTCAAATGCCTGCAGAGTAAATTTTAAAATTTTCTATGAAAAAAGAAAAAAACAAATTTCGAAAGCAAAAAATATTTATTTTTTGGGAAAAAGTTAGATTTTTTTTTTGGGTTTCATTTTTATTTATTGCCTCAAATTAAGTAAAAAATTATAAAAAGTAAAATATTTAAATCCTTTTTCCTGTTTTGAACATTAAAGCTTTATTGTTTTCCAATTGTTAGAATTTTTTAAGTCATTAATTATTTAGGAGACACTAGACATTATTTTCACGATTTAACATCAACCTTCTTCTGGTTTTGGAGTATCAGGATTAGTACCTTCATCAGAAACCTGTCATGTCCAGTACTTTACATGTATACTGCCCCCTGGTGGAGGATCTACAGGTGGCAAGGGCCAATTTAATTTATTTATTACTGATATTAGATGATAAAGTATTATTATATAGGGTTACATTACCATTAGATAATAAATCGCTCACTTTTCAAAACTATATATTCTATTATATTTATTTTGTTTTGGGGGGCTTTAGAGAAAATCCTAAAAAGAAGGAATTATTAACTGTCTGTACCATTTTATTTTAAAATAAACTGAAAGTTTTGGCGGGTTCTGTAAGACATTTTAGTTCAAAAATCGCTCATTCTAGAAATTACAGCCAAACACAGAGAAACATAGGGAGCTTATTCTATTTTCACAAAAAATTTCTGAGTACGTGTCTCTAGTTTTTTGCTAATTAAGACGACTTTGAACCAAAAAAACATCTAGCTTGTTACACGGAGGAACTTCCTAGCTAGGCAGATTATTTAGTTTGTACAAACTGACAACCTAAAACAGAATCTCAGCTTTGGACTGATGTTCTAATCTTTCCCCGCTGCTCAGTAAAAGATCAACATTTTATCTCTGGTCAGTAAAAAAAAGAACTCTCAGCAACTTGTGTGCACCATGGAGACGTATCCGACTCATCTGCTGGAGCCTCTCTACGTGATTTTTATGTATTTACTTCCCCAACGTGAACATGCGCTTTAAGACATTAAATGTCACGCTGAGACAATGTTGTGATAATAATGAGCAGGATGAATAACGCGGTTTGTCGTTGATCTATCAAAGACGTGGCCCTTTTTTCAGCTCTAGGGTTCTTCTCAACATCAACGTCCGATTTTTGAAAACAATAATCAGCGCTATGTCACGCTGCAGAAGCGTTTCTGAATGCACGGTGTTACAAATGAAATTGCCTGAAGAACAAATGTAATAATAGAGCGTAATAGTCCCCATACATCAGGGGTTGTTATGATGCCCGTTATCTCCGTCCTAGACATCATTCATCATAGACAAATGCTCAGTATCGCTGGCGACAGACGTTACAGAGATTGAAGACAGCAGCCTGATGAAGAACGAAGTATCCGTGTTTCTGTTTCTACACAACCCCTGAGTGCTCTGATGTGTTTTCCAGACCCAATGTTTCTTAATCATCGTGGTTTTCCACAGACACGTTAAATTATCTATTTTTTTTACCAGTCGCATACATACGGCAACAAAAAAAGCATGTTTTTTTATAGGAAATGGGTTTTTCAGATTAACAACTTCCTCGCCTCTCGGTCCCTGTCAACAGCACAGCAGATCACATCACGGGAAGAAGCAGTGCAGATTAAAAATGTCAGTTTCGAACATCACAGTCTCTCACTCTCTGATACAGCCACAGCCTGAGGTTGGGAATGCGCACATGAATTTTAAAAAAAGGAATCTTCACTTGAACATCACACACTGAAAGCAAAGAAAAAATGGCCACGTTTGTGCTCTCGCTCTGGACCGAGCGTCTTGACACGACTTTACTCTCTGATCTCTGTCAGGAGCCTCCGTCCTAACCCCCCCCCTCGCCACGCCGGCCTTTGACTTTGTTTACACAAATTTACAATGTGATCCTGAAACACGTGCAGAACCAAACAGCGGCTCCGCCGAAGCGTAACAAATGTGATGGAGGTGAGGACTGTAATGCTGGATTATCTCTGCTACGTTGGGATCAGGTGTGATGGATGTCCAGCGAAGACAGACACACTTTTTTACCTGTCGCCACCTGACTGTGGAGGAGAGGGGAATGCATTTAGCCAGGGGCTTGGGGGATGGGTCAGGCAATCCAACCTGAAGATGTTTCCTGGTTGACAGGGTGGAAGCGGTGAATGGACGTGGCACAGTTAGGCCCTGGGAGATTTCTGCCTGACACTGGCAGGCAGGCTGGACAGGAGTGGGTCGGGGACAAAATAGAAAGGTCAGCATGGGACAGGCAGGTGTCACCTGATGCATTGTGGGTTAACAGCCTCAGAATGATGCTGCTGCTGGCTTGGCCCACAGCACAAACGTCTATGAAACAAAGCTGGATTCTCTCCTTTTCCCTGCATGGCACCCACTGAAGGTATTGTACCAGATAAATAGATTTTCTCTCAAGCCTGTTCAGTTACTATTTCACTCAATAGAAGGCTGGAAAAATAATAAATTACATTTTATGTATTTCATATTATGCAAAACTCACCTTTTGCATCCTTTTGTGCTGCCATGTGGGTCTTTTCTGACTCTATAAACACTTGAAACTTGAAAAAAAACTTGTCCAACCATTTTTCTGTCAGTGTTTGAGTTTTAGGAATTATGTGCCTAAGGCCTTGTCCACATGTAGCCGTTTTTTTTTTTTAAATTAACATCCACCCTCCCAAAAAATAGCGTCCACACCACCTCGTTTTTAGAAAAAACTTCATCCACACGTAACCACATAAGTGCATTGTTAAGCACATTCATAAGCATGCCAGACCTGTAGGGGGCAGTAGTTCCTATCCATTTTGTCTTTGTGCTCGACTTCAACAAAACATGAAACATGGTGCCTAGCTCGCATATGTGGACTGATAAGGAGGTAGAATTCCGCTTTGTAAAAACAAAGAGACAATAAACACTTGGAAGATTGATAACGTGAGCACAGCTCTGAGGGCATCCATGTTGTAGTGTAAACACAGGTCGCACATGGGTTGTCAGCTTTTTTGTCGCAGAAAGTGACGTTGTGAAACCTAAAACTCAGGTTATTTCTGTCCACACGGAAACGCTTAAAACGGAGAAAACGCAAATCTTCACTCTGGCCGGAGTTTTTAAAAAGATTCGTTTTTGTTACGTAAATCTGCGTTTTCTTGTGGATGACTGAATCGTACAAAAATATCTTCATTTTGGGAGATACCCGGCTATGTGTGGACAGGGCTTAAAACAAGCCTTCTCAAAAAGTTCCCATGTGTGATGTCACAAACGGACAAAGTGGCTCTACTCTGAGCCCCTCCCAGATATCAGAGCTTCTCAGCTTATACCAGCCTGAGTGGGGGAAGGGTGGTCAACTCCAGCTTGTTTTCTTAAAGTGACAGAGCCTTGAAACGTCTCATTCTGGACGGTACTGAAAATATCAAGAATAAAACTGCTGAAATTGCTTCATGTCAGAGGGGTTTAGTATAAAGAACTTCATTAACATGTTTTATATAAACCATAGAAATATTATAACTTAAAGTAACAATAGATAGTTTTTTAAACTTCAAGCTTGAGCTTTAACATTGATCTCAGTGATTGTTGGGTTAGAAACTCGACCAGTTTCATATTTGACACCACTCTGCAGCCCTCTGCTGGCTAAAAACCACACATGATAGTTTTGTGGAGCGGGTAGGTGTCCTATAGGGGGAGATCGTAACCTGCTTTACGGCTGTTAGCTGTAATGCTAGTGGTTAGCATTTTTGCCGATCATCAATGTAAATCACAAGAAGAAGAAAAACAAGTAGTTTGCTTCTTCTGTTGGAAGTAAAAGTGAGACAGTAATGTCTCTGGAGGGCGAAGCAAAGAGCTAAAACCAGCATGAACATCAGCACCACCTACGCGTTTGAGGGAGCTAAAGGAGGCTACAAAATCACAGACTGATGGTGATCTGGCTTTGTTGCTACTGGACTTGTCAGTAATAATATTTTTTGATCTTTTTACTTTGTGGTTTATTTTTAGTAACAATAGGCTCATGTTAGCGTTAGCTCGTTGTTAGCGCTAGCTACAGCAGGCTACTGCAGGTTTGTTTACAACTGTTGTCATTCCACTTTTAACTAGTAGGAGGAGGAGCAGGAAACCACAGACATATATACGTAGACGCCCCGTGGACTGGCGCTACCTATTGGAGCTGCCGTAGTGGACGGCCGCCATCTTACATGGGTCTCCATTCGCCCCCAGTGCATTCATTTCTACTAAAAAACACATTTTGTCGAGCTTTTTCACAAAACCAGACACATGGTATGGCATGATAATTAAAATATAAATATAATTAAACAAAATAAATTAAAATATAAAATGGGAGAGTGTCCAAAAACATTTTTTAAACTGGAGTTTCTTGTTTATTTCTGCTTTGCCACTCAAACAATCCTTGCATTTCCTTACGAGCAACTCTTTTTTTATTGAAATAATAATAATAATAATAATAATAATAATAATAATAATAATAATAATAATAATAATAATAATAATAATGCATTTTATTTTAAAAAGCACCTTTCAAGAAACCCAAGGACACTTTACAGCATTAAATTCAACAACAAGCAAACAAAATTAAAAACAGCAAAAAACACACATAGAAGTAATTAAAAATACAAAGTAGATCAAATCTGGGGAAAATAGAAAGGGTGACATAGGCAGTCTGAAACTGGTGGGTTTTGAGTCGAGATTTAAAAGTGATAATTGTTTTTAAAACTTATGTCCAATTATCTGTTTTTATTTCATAATCTTTAATATTCAGATTAATTTCCAGTCTTAATCTTTTATAAAGTTTCCTCCGTCCTTTGCGTCTAATGTGACTTCCTGTTCGTTTAAACCCGCCTGAACCCAATGAAGATTTGTTGCCTTTAAAAAAATGCCTTCCTTGCAAAATGACTGGAGTCATGCTTCAGGTGCAGCTGGAGGTCATCGCCGGGTTAAAATAAACAGAGGTGACGTGCTTTTGAAGTAATGATAGATGCTGCTGACTGAATAGTAATTTACATCCATAAACAGCCTCTTAGCTTAAGATAATGAATCAGTGTTTTCTTTCTTCAGCTGAACGCAGAAGATTCCTTTGTATCATAAGGTGGTGTCATGTTTCTGAAAAGAAAAAAAATATTTAAACCACAGTCTTTGGTTTTAACATGCAAAATAATTACAATATACCAGGCTGACCTTTCTTTCTGACCCCTTTTTTAAAAGGCCGCTCCGCTGACAGGCTCTAATTAACATCAGACTCCTGAAGCTTGACTGCTGTCTTCTGGGAAGCAGAGAACAATCTTGGCCGGGCTGTAATGCTGTAAAACACAGCGAAAGGCCATCAGTTCATCTGTTACCCCCACCTCCACTCGCCACCCACCTCCTCGTCGTCTCCCACTCGTGTCAGAGAAGAAAATCCGCCGAGCTGACGCTCATGGATGCTGCTATTAAAGATGTTTTCTCTTTGTTGTTGCTTGATCTTTTCGCTCCACATTTGCGTCTGACAGACGGCTCATAGGAGACACTGAACATCATGTAGGAGGAGTTCAAACACGGAACGCAACGCCACGTTGAGGGTTTAACATCCTGACAGGTACTGGTGGTAAAAATATGACATGATGCGTGTTGAAGGAGCTGTGTAAACAGAAGAAGCAACAATAGAACTTTACCTGTTGCTGTTTTTTGCAGAGGCTATGGTAAACGTGCACCATGCAGGGTTAAGGCTTTGAGCCGATGCATAACCGATTTTATCCACCGTCGTGTTTACTCACGAGCACGACGAGTCAATCCGTGAAATCAACAACGCTGACCCGGCTTAGACGCCGAGTAAAGATTTTATGAGTTTAGAGAAATAAATCCAAGATGATGTAATAATGATGTCATGAGGGTCCGTTTCAACTTTGATTCAAATATCATTTTTCATCTGAATTTGCTCTAAACTCTTCATGTGGGAACTGATAGAACATTTAGGAAGCAGAATGGGGTTTAATAGGAGTCCAGTGAGTGAGTTGCATTCTGGGTAATGTACAGAGAAGACAATTAGCATACACTACTGCAGGAGTGGAATGCAGCCATTTGTGCTTTTTCTACTCTTGCAAGTCAAAATGTCTGCAATGAAATCGGCTTTTAAGTTGCAACCTATTGTGAAAAGGAGCTGAGACTGGTCCGACTGTCCAGAACTTTTATAGCGGGTGATATCTACTCCAGTTATCAACATTTCTATAATTACATCTTCATCTGAGAGCTAGTTTGCCATAAGAATTAATTTTATGGATTGTGCTGATGCATTCATGCATTTGCTTTCCCCACCTGTTCCTGTCCAGGGTTGCAGGAATTTTGTGTTCATCTCCAGCAGGTATCAGGCAACAGCTGAGCTGGACTCAGACAGACACATAGAGACAAACAAGTCAACCATTTATTTACAAGCTTGTGCCTACAGTAACAATGTAAAAGTGTAGGGTTTTGATCTGTTGGAGGAAAGCAGAGTAACAGCAGACAAGACATGCATGCACAAAGACAATGCAAACTTTATGCAGAATGGCTAAAGCCAGGCGTTGAACCTGCAACCTTCTTGCTGCGGTCATGCAGCCATCCCCATGCATTAAGTGTAGCCAGGGTCTGGATTGATTTGCCATTCAGTCTGAATTCAGAATAGAATCTAGAATTTGTGTTTGATGCCAGAGGGCAACTTTAGCCATTTTTCCACAATCGGAACTTTTGAGTAATTTTACCAGAACTTCCCAGCATGCGCGTGTCTTCTGGGCCATTTTCAGGAATCAACAGACTACCTGAACAGGGGTAGGTACTCGGAATGCCCCGGTAGAGTCGCTGAGTGGAACTTTTGGCTAACTCAGGCTGATTGTTTGTAACTCGGTGGGAATTGACATCAGTAGACATTGTAAAATTGGGAGCATTGCTGGTGAAGCTAGTGGCCTAATGGTATGAGTGTCCACCCTTAAACTGGGAGATCATGGGTTAAAATCCACGGTCGGGTCATACCAAAGACTAAAAATGGGACAAAATGCCTCCCCGCTTGACACTCAGCATTAAAGGGTTGGATTGGGGGGTTAAACCACCAAATGGTTCCTGAATGCGGCCGTGTCTGCAGCTCACTGCTCACCCAGGGATGGGTCAAATGCGGAGAACAAATTCACCACACACACCAGTGTGTGACAACTGAAGCAGAGTAGAAGAAAAAGAAAATAAGCCATGTTAACGCTTCTGTAAAATCGACGTTACTAAACTCACAACAAGGAAAAATTCTGCAGAAATCCCACCACAATGACACAGTAGCTACGTTTACAATGCGCCAAATTTCCCCTATCCGATTCAAATCTTGGTTGATCGGAAATCCCAAACCTCTGTTTACATGGACACTAACTGGAATGATCTGATCATGCCGTGAGTAGGTTGAGCATGCACAGAGTTGTTTCCCGGAAAAAAAAATTGTAAACAAACGCCATCTTGTCCACACGTCTTTTCCCTCTATTTTTATGTTCTTATTCTCTAGCTTTGTCCGTTGACTTATCCCATTATGGATCATTGCTGTTTACCGTGATTTCGACTTGAAATCCGAATGGGTGTGTACATGGACGTCAATCAGATTGATGATCGGATAAAACCACCTCTCTCAATCAGAATGAAATTTCATTCCGGTCAGGCCGAATCGGATCAGAATATTCTGATTGACATGTTTACATGATGATCTGATAGGGCGTTCATTCCTATTAATTGAGCCCATGTAAACATAGCTAATGACACAATTCACAAGGATTTGTTGTCTCACAGAGCATCGTAAAAAAAACGGCGCTTCTTCTGGTTGATGAAAGCCGCTTTTTACATCACACAGCTGCTCTCACATTCCCCGAATGGAATAAACTATGCTGTACATCAACAAAATAAATCTTGTAATTTTATTACAGTGCGTGGACACTTTTAGGCGCCGATCAGTGACATGACTCACCGCCGAAGCAGTCGCGATATGCTGACGTCTTAGCAAAGTCCTGAAAAAGCTGAATTGTGTGGAGAAACGGGCTGAGAGGATCGAGCCATCGTATCTTCTGGTCAGTTTTCCCACTCTCAGAAATTTCCCGGAACTCGTCCTGTAGAGTGGAAACACGGCGTGTGCTTCTTCAAAAAGCATGATGATGGAAGCCTCAGCTGATTGTTTTTTTGTTTTCTTCTTCTTTTATTTGTTTTTTTTTATAAAAGTTAGTTAACTTGCTGCTGTTTGAGCTTAACTAACTAGGTAAGGAATGAGATTTGGCCACATGTAGATGCTGTGTTGCTCATTTTGTAAAGAGTTCAATTAAACCTTTATCACACTACATCCAATTTTATACAAATATTTTTTAAAAATCAACATATTCATCATTTTTCTTATTAGAAAGTTGAAGCTGTAGGAAATATTTAAAAGCAGTGAAGTCTAACTAATGAAACCAGGAATGTCGGACAGCAATTGAATCTCCTTTGGTTGTCCCCCCCCCCCCCCCCCCCCTGAGGTTTCCTGTCCCTATTCTCAGGCAACAACTGATTCATCTGCACATTGCAGAAAACACTCCTTCTCATCTTGTGGTATTAACTAGGATTTAGGTCCAGAAATCTCAAAATCTCACATTTGGCAGTTGCAGATGACATCCTCTCAGGGTGCTTCCTGCGCAGTATGGACTGGAGTATCTGCTAACCCTTACTCAGGGCGCAGTATCAATACTGATTAATTTTCTCTTCTAAGTAGCTGTCAGCTGAATCACTTTGAACTCTCCACATCTTTCCACTCTAAACCCATTTTCTATCAAATGTCACACAAAAACAAGATTTTCTGGCATTTTAACTCCTATTCCACCTGTGCGAAGTGAACCCAGAGTGCGTTTTCTAATCCGAGCATGGTTGGAATTTTATTTTCCCCCCCATCAAGGTCAACTCCTTTCTGCTCTGAATCTCAAGGCTTACCGTTTCCCCTCATCCTGCAATGATAAAATCAGATAACATGAGAATACCAAGTGGAAACGATTCCCCATACCTTCTGCAATTTGTGCCGCGCCGACAAGTAGTCCCAGCACACCTGCCATTTTTCACTGAAAAAATCAATCAGCTGCATCAGGGGGGCTCATTTTCATCATCACTTCATTGACTTTCTTCCCTGCTAAATTTTCTTTACAACCACCTAGTCTTACAGCTGGAGGCCGGGGAGATCATAGCACGTCTTAATGAGCTTGCACGTCTCCTTTTTTCCCCTTTAGCCTTGTTAGCTGACATTTAGTTAAGACGCTCATGTTGCTGACAAAAGCGTTCCCAGTAAGGCTCTTGCTAGGTGCGGCACGTAGAAGTCCGTGTTTGATCCTGACAGCTCCGAGGTGCGATCATCACACGAGCGCTTAGAAGAACAAACCAGGTGACACACCAGCACCCTACTGGGATTTCATGTTGACTCAGCAGTTTTTGATATTAAATAGCAGGATGGATAAGGTTAATGGTGGACAGGATGACGCTGCAAAAAACTTTCACATGTGCTGCCTTCAGATTTGCATGTTTATTTTACTTCACCTGAAAATTTTACATAAAATTGATCATATATAAGCAAATGTTATGTATTAAATAAGACTGTATGAGTTTAAGACTCATAATGATCAATGCTGAACTTAAATTGGTTTCAAAGACTGAATTTATGTAAATTGTGTTTGACAAAAGGGTTAAATCTGCTAAAAATGTCAAATTTAGCTTAAAGTAGGTCTCCGGAGTATTTCTTTTATCTGATGGCACCATCTAGTGGCTGACAAGCGCATCACACCAATAGTCAGTGGAGTCTAATTTAAGATGGCGACTGCACGTTACTTGTTTATGAATGTGCTTCTGTAGCCGACAAACAGAGCTAAAACGTGTTGTTTTACAATTATTATTCTCATGTCATGTTGTGTTTTCATATGTTTATATTTTAAAGACTTGTAGGTGAAAAGTTCATCAATGCTGCATCAGCCGAGGTACTTCCTTAAATTTGAAGCAGAAAAAAGACAATGATAAGAAAAAGACAATGATAAGACAATCACTTTTACAGATTTCTGAAAAATCATACATAATTCCTGAAAGAGGAAAACTCCAGATTGCTGCTTTAAGTAAGTGACCACAAATACATCCCAGTGTCCCAAAGCAACACTAGAGAGTTTTTATGTAAGATCTGGACGGGATTGAGCAGGATTGAGCAGGAGTTCAGCTGTAGCGTGTTGTATGACCCAAGCGCGGAGTGACTAGCATTGCGTTGGATAGACACGCGGTTAATATAGGGACCGTGGTACGCAACTCAAAAGGGGAACGAGAGCGTACTGCAAGTCCACAGTAAAGAAAGTAGACATACTGGAAGTCAACAGGTCTGGTAGTAGACTGGTAGGTCTGGAAACGCTGGGCAACGTTCTGGCGGAACGATGACCGAGTAGCTAGTGGACGTGAAGCACTTCCGTATCTAGGCTGAGGTGGACACGTGAACAGGGAGATCTGTTGTGTGGCTTGCTGGGTAGTGGAGTCTTAGGGCTGGAATATACTTGCTGTTTAACGGCGCGTACGCATGTTTAAAATGGCTGCCACGCATAGCTTACGTTGATTTGATGCATCGTTTGTGCGCGTCCTCTGAAATTAACGCAACGCAACATGACGTCAGGTCTTTCACACCATCTAAGATACCGCTGCTGTCTTTTTCTCTGCCGTGATCTTAAAATTAACCAGTTACTGATCTCTTTTATTGATGCCATGTTTGTTTTAGTTGTACCCACAAACCCGACTCTCTACCCGGTCTGAGTACTCTAGTTTGCCCTCTAGTGGAACACTCAAGTACGACATGCAGTGCAGCGCCGTGTAGCAGCAATTATGTGAACAAAGACGCACCCTGCTGCCTGCGCCAACGCGAGGTTAAACAGCAAGTATATTCTGGCCCTTAGGGGTTGGTTTGGTGTGAGGTGGGAGGAACCGTGACATTTTAACTCTTCAAAGTGGTTTCAGTGATTATTGAAGTAGAACATTTACCAACTGTACTCTGCAGCCCTCTGCTGACCAGAAATTAGCTTTTTTTTGGTTGGCATTAATGCCTGGAAGTAAAATTAAGAGTAATGTCTTTAAAGGCTAAAACCAGAGTGAACATTGGCGCGGCCTACACTCTTTGAGGGAGCTAGAGGAGGCTACGAAATCACGGACTGATGGTGACCTGGCTTTGTTGCTACTGGACTTGTAAGTAGTAATAATGTTTGTCCAACAATGTGAATCTTTTTACTTCGTGGCTTATTTAATATCATTTTGCCTGCGTAAGTGTTAGCACGTTGTTAGCACTAGCTACAGCAGGCTAGAGCAGGGTTGTCTACGACAGTTGTAATTCTCCTTTCAACCAGTAGGGGAAGAAGTGGGGAAATTTATTTATTGTTGCTTTAAGCTTTGATCTGACACATACCCATAGAAAAATAATGAACCTAAAAAAATGACAAATCTACTAAGTCTGGTGAATTTAAATAAACTTAGGTGACAAAATAAAAGTCAGGTGCTGACAAATTTCATCTTGAATCAAAAATATTATTGTATAAATGAAAACTCTAAAAAAAAAAAAAAAAAAATTTTAATGAAGAGTTCAATGTTTAGTTAGTGTTATTAAATCAGTAATTACACAACCGGCATAAATCCATACAATAATATGGTGCCAAACAGATCGATGTTTTTCATTTTTTTAAAGTCTTGTAGATTTTTCTGTTTGACTTTATTGTTTAGTTTGTGTTCTAAAGTAAACAGCAGGTTGGTCAACTATTGATCTGATTGATCCAGTTAGAAATCCAGCTCTGGCCGCTTGCTGCTGCTGCTGAGATCATTGCAGGGAATAAAAACATTTGAATTTGGGTTTAAAAGTTTAAAGGATTGACTCTAAAATAATGAATCTGTTAGTGTGTGTGTGCATGCATGCATATATCTAGGCTGATGGAGCGTGGAAATGTCTATTTTAATTATGTCCATCTTTTGGGTGGCAGCTGTGTCCCTCTTGACCTGGCTCTGTCCCTTTTCCGATTCCGGTCTTCCTCCCTCTTCTTACGCCTAGTACATGTGATGTGATCCAACGTGACATTCCAGTGTGTCCCCTGGACCGTCTAGCGGCTCTTAGTGCTGTGTGTCTTCAGAGGAGGTCCATCTCAGTGGTTCCCACCACAATTCAATGGGGGACAAACCCATCATCTCTGGTTTTCTGGCAGAACATAGAGCAGGCTGGCTGGTTGGAATTGTGAAACTAAACTTCAATGAAAAATGTTTTCTTACATCCAATGGAAAACACATTTACCACGATTCTACGAAGAAAGGAGCGATGTAGCGCTCGCACTCGTCAAAAAAATCAGCGGAGTGTGTTAAGCGATGATTGTCCGAATATCCTACCCAACGTGGCCGTGTTCTCACCCACGAGATGTGAACTGTGCTAATGGAAATCAATGAAACCACCAGCATTTCAGATGCAGCCTGATGAGATGTGTGAAGTTACCGAGAGAAACACCCTGATCCAATGATTACATCGATGCTGGGTGAGCCTACACGTGTTTCTCCGAGGGAGAAGCTGAGACGAGTGACCTGTAGCTCACCGTCGTCCAAGACCCGGTTACCGCGGGGGGGGGGGGGGGGGGGGGGGGGGGGGGGGGGGGGGGGGGGGGGGGGGGGTGTCTGATCCTGCAGGGGCAATCACACCAACAGGAAGAACAGACGCTACATTGGGGAAGAATCCTGTGAAATGCAACACTGTGATATCACTAAGTGAGGAACAGATCTTAAATTGAAGCTATGTGGGTGTTGGATGTGTTTCAGATGGATCCCCGTGAGAATCACGGTGAGAAATGATCTTTGCCAGAAGGAGAACAGAGAGAAACTGCATTCCAACCTCTTTTCTCAAAGATACACAGTTCAAAGGTGACCCGCCAGCCTCCTCATCTTATCTGCTCATTATTTTAGAACCAACAGCATCCTTGTCGTGTCAAAACACCAAAATACTACATCTTATCACCTGCTTCCTGAATGTTTGTGTAATATCCGCGCAGCGATCCGGCTGAACTCGCTGCAAACACTTGTTTTTTTCCCCTCCGCTAATGCAAAACATGAAACTGGAGGGTTTTCTTCTGTGTTTCTCTGTTTGTTTGTCAGATGGACTGCATTTCCCAAAGGCATCTTTGCATCAGGATCTATTTGAGCGCTCAGCAAGAAAAATTCAAATGAAAGCAAGAGTACCAATGTGTAAAACTCTGATAAACCTGCAGTAATTTGAACGTACGGAGAGCGTCGGCTGATTATGTTTGCATTTATTCATTATTATTTGGAGATGCTCTTATCGGTAGATTGCAGGATGTGAATAAGAAATCTCCGGATGAGAACAAAGAGGAGAACTAATGGATTTCATTAGGTTCATGTGCGTTGTGTTTTTGCGTGTTCGTGTCAGCATCGATGCTGCTTGGGTGACTGTCAGGTTTGCTGAAACGGTTTTGATGGAGAAATTACTGCCTCGTGTTCTTATGTATGTATATATTCTAGTAAAAAGGGGCGTTTTTGTGTGTGATGGAGCAAACGAGGAGAGAGGAAGAGAGAGAGAGCTGTTGTTTTGGCAGACCGACAGGTGCTGCAGCAGCTCCCAGCAGCTTTCTGCACACTCTGCCTTTGACAGTCAGGGATAAGTGGCCATTAAAATCCCATGATCACTTAATACACCTGTCATTAGCCATCAGCTGTGCATTAACACGGCTAGCTGGGACTTACAACAGAGCAAGAAATGGACTTGACTCCATTTAAAACCACCCAAAAATATAAATAAATCAAAAATCACCCTGCAGGTTTTCAGCTCCTGTGGTTCTTCACGTGCACCAATACACGTATAAATGATGTGAGGGGTTTTTTGCTTAGTGACAAGATAATTTCAATATGTGTCAAAAGGATTGCAACACTAGAACAGGGCTGTGATTAACGCATAAAAAGGTTTTTTTTTTCCAATAACAGGAGAATTTTAGAAGAAATTCAAAGCATTCACTCTCTAAATAGAAAAGTGAATTAAACTGAAGTCTTCATTATGCATCAGCATCACTACAAACACCAAAAACACTCAAATCAAATTAAAGGTCATGAATTAAATACAAATCTTAGTCTCTCTTCTGTATTTTTAACGTGTTCTGACTTCATACAAACACCTAAAAGAGGCATAATGGTCGGTGATTTTCTGTTATGAATAAGAAGCTTATTAGAAGAATAGGATGACTTATTCCCTCAGGCAAAATAATTTGGCATGGATTTACAAGAATAGCATCCTGCTGTTACAGAATACACTCATTCAGACATCACGACCTGGGATTTACGAGGATTTACATCCTTATGGTATTGATGTTTGAATAAACATATTGTCAGGGTTTGTTTAGAAGCCTAAACAGAAAAAATGGAGGTTCATAAGAAATAAATAGATTTTTATATTAATAAAAGCAGATGCATCATCCGTTTATCGCAGATGTTTTTTTAATTCTTTAGTTTTTGT
Source organism: Aphyosemion australe (assembly GCA_006937985.1). NCBI lineage: Eukaryota > Metazoa > Chordata > Actinopteri > Cyprinodontiformes > Nothobranchiidae > Aphyosemion > Aphyosemion australe. The sequence goes on along the minus strand of SSNS01000027.1, from coordinate 461,629 downwards.
TCCTTCTGGGATTTTTACTTTTCCTCCTCAGATTTCTTCGTCTGTCCAGTTCAAGCAAACCTGCTGCTGCATTTTTCATTTTTAAAATAAACAGTTTGAAACATTTGCAGGGGTGGTTTTAGGGTGGGTCAGTGCCACCCTGACAGCAAGCTTGGGCCCCCCTGTGGCCCCCCCTAGGCATTAATAAATACACTGCAAAAATTGATTTCTAAGAAAGTAAAAAAGCCTAAAGTTTAGACATTTTATCTTATTTTTAGTCTAAAAAGAAAATAAAGTATTCTCTAGAAACATAGCATTACTTAAAATAAGGTAAATATTCCTAAATATGATTCAAATTTTCTTGTTTTTAGTAAAAATCTGCCAATGGGGCAAGCAAAAGTTGTTTGGATAGAAATCTTAAAACTAGCTAATAAACCTTTAAATTAAATTATTTTGCTAGTTTTAAGATTTTTAGCTTCAAAACAAGATAATTTGTATCATATTTAAGAATATTTACCTTATTTTAAGTAATGATATTTTTCTAGAGAAGATTTTTTCTTTTTAGACTAAATATATATGATAAAATGTCTAAATGTGAGGATTTTTTACTTTCTTAGAAATCTTTTTTTTTTTTTGCAGTGTACTGATTGTTTTTGTGATAATTTAGATTGTTGTGAGATGTGGGACCAAAGAATCTGAATACATTGATCTGAAATTAAAAAGATGCTTAAACAAATATTTTCATGTTGTCACAGAGATAAATAACTCAGATAATGTTTTTTTATAGTTAGTTATATTTTGAGACTAACTGAAAAGCATAATGTTACAGTTCTACCCATATTACCTGCATTAGCCACCGATGGAAAATTTACGGGGAAACGCTCGGGTCAGAAAAGCCTGACAGATCTATGTCACACTGAAAATTAACATTCATGGAGTCACCCATCTTGACTCGCAACGGGGAGTTGGTTTAGCATCCAGGAGTGAGCAGAGCGTCTCTCGGCTAGTAGAAGCTAACCGTTAGCATTAGCAACTCCACAACACTGCGGAACTACTTCAGATTTGTGTTAATTGTGGAGATAAAACATCAACATTGCAGAGTGAACAGAGTCAGTGGTAGAGTCACGCTGCTGTTAGCCAATCAGAGGAGAGATGTCAGAACTTCTGCTCCCAACTCTTCTGGCTAACTTCTACTTTCTGAAACAGGAGCGCCAGAGCTTTTTTTCTCTCAAAGATCGACTCACAAGGCATTCATTTATACTAGAGACCACTGCAAATGTGTTGAAAAAACAAGTGAACTGGGACTTGTGTCTTCTTACAAACATTACCTTTAACAAAGCAGCTGCTCATTCTCTAATGTTAGTCTAGGACCTCCCCTGAACATTATCACAAAATATTTAGGAGCAGTGATGTCATAAATGTTGCTGCTGTTATTCTGGTCCAGTTAAATCTCCAGCAGCACCGACTCACCTCCAGAGAGAAACAATTATTAAATGTGCTGAGAAGTCGGAGCTTCTCTTTTGGAGAAAACACGTTTTCAGCATAAACACAAGCAACAGCTGACTTTAAATCTGCAAATTTTCCCACTTTAATTTCATAACTGCAGCTTTTATTTGTTGTCCTTCCTTCTGTAAATATACAGAACGGTGTGTTGCTTTCCTGGCAATAAAAAGCACCAAGGTGGATGACACGGTTTGGGCTCGTGCCAGTCAATGAAATGTTTTCATTAATAGAGTCATTAAAAGAATAGGAAGCTGTCTATGTATAAATGGATTTTCTGGTAATTGTTTTTGTAGCCTGAGGCTTTGGATGCAGATTTGTTTTGTTTCTCGGTTTGATTCTGTCTGTATCATAGCTGAGGGTGGCACGTTTCTGCATGAACATGCCATTTTAAAAGGGTGAATGTCGGGTCAGTTTCATTAGGTCCAAATGTCTAAAACAGGGCATCGTTCCCGTCCCGCACCTTTACCTCCACCTGTCGGCTGCAGAGGAGGAACCAAAACCACAGATGGATGTGCAAGAATTCAATTGTTTCACAACCTGATTAATTTATTACAAATGTCTTGAGACTGATGATTGGAGCAACCAAAACAAAATGAGTCTAAATTGTTCCTCTAGCTTATGTGGTGATTTCCTTATTGTTGATATTTTCTTTCTTTTTACCTCTAGCTGTCTAATTAAAATGCTTTAAATGATTTAGATATTAACACCTGTTCAATGCTGATTTAAAACATCATATTAGGGTTGCAAGAAAATATCGATACACTGAAATATCGCAATATTTTGTGTTATGGAATTGATTTTTTTGGAGAATTTACGTGAAAACATTTACTGTCTTTCTTTTGTGGGGTGCAATTCAAACTCCGGCCACTAGGTGGAAGCAGTTTAACTGCCTTCATTCTAACGGGACAAAGAGATCTCGCAATAAAACTAGATGTGTCTTGGAAGCGTCTGGCCTGGCTTTTAAATCTCCCAAATTGCAACACTTTACAATAATGGTCTCTATTAACGTTACTTAGTGCATTATTAAGCATTAAAAAACTATTAAATAAAGTATTACCTGCTTAACCAAAGTATGTAATGCATTACTAAGCAGACAACCCCATGGTCGTTTGTCCTAACCTTAAGGACACTTACCGGTAATAGTTAACAATAACGGTAACATTAATAAAGTGGCCCTTTGTTTATTAATGCTTAATAATGCGCTAAGTAACATTAATGCGCAAGTAACAATGCGCAAGTAACAATGCGCTAAGTAACGTTAATAACGGGACTTTTTGATTATTAATACCTAATAATGTGCTAATTAACATCAATAAAGGGACCCTTTGTTTATTAATACCTAATAATGCGCTAATGTTAATAGAGGGACCCTTTGTTTATTAATGCTTAATAATGCACTAAGTAACATTAATGCGCCAATTATTATTAAATAAAGTATTACCTGCTTAACCAAAGTATGTAATGCATTACTAAGCAGACAACCCCATGGTCATTTGTCCTAACCTTAAGGACACTTACCGGTAATAGTTAACAATAACGGTAACATTAATAAAGTGGCCCTTTGTTTATTAATGCTTAATAATGCGCTAAGTAACATTATTGCGCAAGTAACAATGCGCTAAGTAACGTTAATAACGGGACTTTTTGTTTATTAATACCTAATAATGTGCTAATTAACATCAATAAAGGGACTCTTTGTTTATTAATACCTAATAATGCGCTAATGTTAATAAAGGGACCCTTTGTTTATTAATGCTTAATAATGCACTAAGTAACATTAATGCGCCAAGTAACATTAATGCGCTAAGTAACGTTAATAAAGGGACTCTGTTTATTGACACCTAATAATGCGCTAAGTAACGTTAATAAAGGGACTCTTTGTTTATTAATACCTAATAATGCGCTAATTAACGTTAATAAAGGGACTCTGTTTATTAATACCTAATAATGCACTAATGTTAATAAAGGGACTCTTTGTTTATTAATGCTTAATAATGCGCTAAGTAACATTAATGCTCCAAGTAACATTAATGCGCTAAGTAACGTTAATAAAGGGACTTTTTCTTTATTAATACCTAATGCGCTAAGTAACGTTAATAAAGGGACATTTTGTTTAATAATACCTAATAATGCGCTAAGTAATGTTAATAAAGGGACTGTTTGTTTATTGATACCTAATAATGCGCTAAGTAACGTTAATAAAGGGACTCTTTGTTTATTAATACCTAATTTTGCGCTAAGTAATGTTAATAATGGGACTCTTTGTTTATTAATACTTAGTAGTGCGCTAATGTTAATATAGGGACCCTTTGTTTATTAATGCCTAATAATGCGCTAAGTAACGTTAATAAATGGACTCTTTGTTTCTTAATGCTTAATAATGCACTAAGTAACGTTAATAAAGGGACCCTTATTGTAAAGTGTTACCAAAATTGCAAATATTGTCTGATTTTTAGTATCGTAATGTTTCATACCGCCTCCCCTCACGTATAATATTTTATATAACTCATAAATAACATATGTCATATCTCACAATGAATCTAATTTCCTGAATCCTTTATGTCAGTTTATCTCATATCACATATCTATCTCAAATCATGCATAACAAAAACAGTAATTAGTTTATATTTTACATTTGAGTTATTTTTTATTAACTCAGAGCATCAACTTTTTGTTTCCACTCCAGAGATTTAAATCTAACGACAACTTTAATCATCAGCATGTTCAGCCAAAACCAACAAGTGAATGAGCACGTCTCTCTGTGTTGACCTTGTGAAGCCGACTTTATTATCCACAGCCACTTTGAATAAATGCACGCTGCAAAGTAAAATCCCGCGGTCATCAAGGCTCCTGATGTTACGTGGGCCCTGCAGCACCGAGATCCAAGGCTGAAACATGAATGGCTGTTCTAAGGTCAATCAGAGGTCATCATCTAAAGAATTGTAGATTTTCTGTTTTCACTCCTCGGTTGTTTTTGTTGGTTTTTAGGCTGTTTTGCTGTCGAATCCTGCTAAAGACTTGTTGGACAGCAAATTAGCTGCATTTTAGTGAGTTATTGCATTTGAAAAATTTAAGTATTTATTTTGCAAAAACATTCATCGGAGCAAGGATCCCATGGCCATGAGGGATTCTTGTTGTTTCCTTGCAGCCTGCGGTTGGCTGACAGCTGTTTGGTTTGTAAACAACCTTGTCAGATAGGAGGCCAGCACATTTCTTTTCCCTCATCACAAATTCCCAAAAACAAATATGGAAACAGCGCTTGTCAATCTTTGCTTCCAGGAGACGTCGGGCCGAATCTGCAGCATCTGAGTCTCTGCGGTTGTCACCAGGCTGCACGGAGCGGTTCGTGGGAGGTGCTCCGTGAGCCTCAGGTAGCTCTGGCACTTAACGCTGCTGCAGCTAGCTCGTCTTCCCCCAGCCCTGCCACCACCCGTCGCTGAATGATGTCAGACAGTCAGGAATGCTGGATGCTGAGGAAGAGCGCGGCAGCAGCAGGCAGCAGAGATAAGGCCCCCCCATACCTCCACAGATTAAACAGCAGGATTAACCTCTCTACTCCACCACTGCCACCACAGAGTCTTTCACCCCCTTATCTACCCCCGACTCCTCCTTTTCTCCTCCAACATTTGCCACCAAACATTTGTACAGTTGTCATGATGTGGGAAATTGCTTTTTAACCCTTTGTTGGTTAGCTCTGCTTGTTTGTTTATTTATTTTTTTCAATTGAAACATAAGAAAATAGAGGCAGGAGAAAATAGGAAAATAAACAATTTCCTCTGCAGGAGACGTGAGGAGAGCAGGAGACAATCTGGTGACAATTTTATCACTTAGTTCAAAGATTTATTTTTTTATTTGCATCTGATTAAAAAGCTTGAAGATTTAGTTTTATTCATCTTCAAAGCTGTAAAGGGAGGTTCTGATAAACACAACAAATACAGGCTTCGTTGTTTCCACCCTGAAGCTACAGGAAGCATTCACAGGTATTGAGTTATGACTTGTTTCAGCGTTCAGTCTTTAGCAAAAAAAAATCATGATTTTTAACCCTTTAACTACTCGGTAGTCCCTATAGTTTATTGAAACAATAACAGACAAAAGAAAATCTTAAAAATAAGCAGATGTTTTTAAAAAGTTGCATATTAAATACTATTATTACCTTAAGATTATTTTCATAATATTATTATTGATCAGTTTTAACTGTCACTGCAAATGCAAATGAAGGAAAAATACAAGATATAAAAATGTTTCAGAACATTTTACTTGGTGTGAAAGTTAAAGGGTTAAAGTGCAACCAAAACATACATGTTTAGCCAGAATGTGCAGGATGTGCGTGTCAACATGCAGTAAGAGCTTAAAGTAACACAGAGCAGTTTCCTGCTCCTCCGCTCTACTGGTAGAAAGTGGAACTACAACTGTCGTAAACAACCCTGCTGCAGCCTGCTGTAGCTAGCTCTAATCAGCTAACGCTAACATGAGCCAACTAATACAAAAATAAACCACAAAGTAAAAAGATCATCATCATTATTTACAATTCCAGTAGCAACAAAGCCAGGTCACCATCAGTCCGTGATTTTGTAGCCTCCTTTAGCTCCCTCAAACTAGCGTAGGCCGCGTTGATGTTCACTCTGGTTTTAGCTCTTCGCGTCACCTACAAAGACATTACTCTCTTACTTTTACTTCCAGGCTCCGCCATGATGCCAACAGAAAAAGCAAACTTCTTCTTTTTCTTCTTCTTGTGGTTTTTATTGACGATCGGTAAACTGAAAATGCTAACCGTTAGCATTACAGCTAACAGCCATAAAGCAGGTATAAGAACCTGCTCCACAAAACTATCAAGTGCCTTTTTTGGTCATCAGAGGGCTGCAGAGTGGTGTCAGATATGAAACTGGTCAAATTTCTAACTCAACAATCACTGAGATCAATGTTAAAACTCTAGCTTAAAGAGGACCAAGGATGCAGCTATTCAACAATCTAAAACAGCTTTAGTCTCTAAAAAATATAAGAAATGTTCTTTAGGCTTTCATCTGTCCCAGGAACCCTGATACAGGCCATTCTAAACCCCCTAAAACAACCTTGCTGTGTAAAGAGCTGTTTGCCCCTCCCACTCAGCCAGGACATGAATATGATAATGAGCTGCTTGCTGATTGGTTGTTTTCCCCAGAAGGCCTCAGACACTGGAGACATGCAGGTTTGAGGAGGCGTGGCTCCCCCTCATGACGTGTTAAGGAAGACTTTCTCAGAACAGAAGTTTTTCTCGCCTTTTTCAACTTTCTAATTTACATAAAAAGTAGGTCACACACAGCTTTGACTTTTTGGCATGCTGCTGTTGACCACCCAAGCTGTCTTTATTCAACAACAACAAGGAACATGTTTGTTTACATTCTAGGTCCTCTTTAAAATTTAAAAAACTACCTAGTGTCACTTTAAGGGAGATTTTTTAATTAATCCGAGTTTTTCCTCTGCCTTGTTTTATTGTTTTATGCTTTCTGTGGACTTCCAGATTACTATCTCTTTTTAAATTCAGATGTATTTAGAAAGCAGCTCCCTGCAAACACATTTCCTTGTAAGGCAGTGACTCACCATGTTAACATCTTCGTGTAGCCTTTTGTTTGGCGTATTGAACCTTTAGGTGAGCTCCGGCTCAGATGGAGGAAATGTTGCCCCCTCGGCGCTCAAATCCATGCAATTAGCATAGCATCCCTCCTGTGTTAGGTACCTGTGATAAGAGGGCTAGTGACCAAGTGGGCTATGACATTCCACTGAACCAGAAAATTGCTGCAGAGCCAGCCTTGAAATTAGTTTAAATTGCTGAATCAAAAAAAAAATGTTATCCTGGATTCTGGTAAGGCCAGCGTAAACCTCATGCCTCTAATCCCCACAACTGATGTGAATGTTGTCAGGGATCGTGTCGCCCTCCGCCACAAATGATGAGGGAGTTTGGATTCAGTGTGACACACAGAGAGACGCTCTTGTGAGAATCTGGGATTTGACTTGGCTACCGGGGCTGTGACTTCAAAATCTGCAGGCTTTGGGAGTTTCCAGTGTGATCTACCACTGCTTCTGTGCTTTTCAATTCAATTACCCGCCAACTCTTTACTCTGTGACAATGTCAGATCTTTAAGCTCTCTTATATGTGAGTTGAGTCATAAACCTCGGCTTTGATGCACAGTTTGAGGATCGGCTAGGGGGATAATTTACTACCAGTCAGGTGCCACGTTTCATCCTGTTTGAATACTCCGAAGATCGCTTTAAGCAGCGGCGTTGAAGTTGCGGATTGATGCAGGGAGGAACCAAACAGGAACAATTCTAAAAAAAAACATAGTGTGGAATACGTTCTGGATATCGGATCACCAAAGCAAACAAGTGGATTCAAGAATTAGAAAAAGGCAATGCAAAGAAATGTAGATCACATTTTCTGCCCATTTGGACAAGAAAATTAGCACTGATTGCTCTTGATGACGCAAATAATGGTGTGTCAAACTCTAAGTGAGCTTGTAATTCGAACTATAAGAACTCACCCACTCGTTTGTTGGCACATTGTAGTTTCCACACAGCAATTAAACTGGCTGCAGACGCAGTTCTCTAAACCAAATTGCACGTCATGATGTCTTGCAATCTGCGACTGTCACAGTGTGCAGAGATTGTGCACAAATTAACACCAGGGCACGAGCATGTGCCACTGCCACGGATAGATTTAGTGATCAGTGTCCAGCACTAAATTTGAGTTAAAGTCATTACTTTATTATTGTCAAACGCCACCAAAGAATTCCTCATATGCACACAGTGATGATAATAACAATAAATCATACTAAATTTTATTTGTGTTGATTTTTATTTTTCAGCAATCTCAAAGTGCAACAGAGTAACAGAGGAAATTTAATTATATTTTCTATAAATAATTAAAATAAGTCAAAGGAAAGTGCTTGAAATCCTTTAAGTAAAAGGTTTTTCTAAATAAAAATAGGCTTTAAAGCCGAAATCACGAGATTTTTATTCGAAGGCACCATCTAGAGGCAGAAAAAATGTATTGCACTCTAAGCCTCTCTCCCTACTTCCGTGACTACGCTGGAGGCAACACCTCTAGTTCGTGAACACACACTTCTAGCAGGCCAACAGAGATTAAACACACACACACATATATCTGTATTTGTATTTGAGTAAAACTCAAAATGGGTGTAAAAATTAATTTTTTTGGCGTTACACTTCTAAAGTATGTTATAGCGTAGAAGTGTAATGCAACAAAACATCATTTTTACACCTATTTTGAGTTTTAATCGAATACAAAAACACATACAAATACTTTCCCCCCTCAACAAATACAAATACTGGCTGCTTTGCACATATCTCATACACACACACACACACACACACACACACACACACATATATATATATATATATATATATATATATATATATATATATATATATATATATATATATATATATATATATATATATATATATATATAAAGGTGGAATATGGAACATTTTAATAAAAAGCTATTATAAAAAAATCTTGGGGCGTTTAGAGGTGTGCAGAATGAATGTACAGTTTTTCCTTTAAAAGCTATATTTAAAAGAAAATCTAAATTTTATTTTGACAGGCACTGGGTTTATGTCTACATCTACCAGCCACTAGAGGGCATCATTGCTTAAAAAAGTCCGCTCAGCAGGGCAAGGCTGGGACTGTGTAAAAGTCAAGCAGCTGCTTCTGAGCCCAGAAGATGTTCTAACGGTAAATACTGTTGTAAAATAAACTTTTTAGTAGAAATTAGTTCTTACCCTGTACGATTCATCACTGGACATGGTGCTGGCTGGCCACTTCACGTATCAGCAGTGAACCAACACCCCGACGGCTGGAAAATGTGTTCTGTTGTTGCAATACCACCTCTGAACACTAGCTGTTGCTATAGTGTCCGTGTTCCATATTCAACCTTTTTCATGAGAAAAATGTCGCCAAATCTGCAGCAGTCTAGGTGCTTCTGGAAACGAGGGTGCATGCTCTGTGAGGACGTGTCTAAGCAAAGAAAACAGTTGACATATTCCCTACATTATATCACAGAAAGATCACTTTTACGGATTTCTAAAAAAAATCCTACATAATTCCTGAGAAGGGGAAACCTCCGGATTGCACCTTTAAGACAAGCAAATGCTCAACCCCACAGCTCTTCTATTGTTTTTATTATGATTTTATTTTCACACATCTATTGTTTGTACAACTGCTTTCACGTATGCGCTGCTGGCTAATTTTTCTTTTGCAGTAATTAAATATATATATATATAATTTGGCATTATGTGGGTAAAAAACCTCAAATAGTGTTTCTTTTTAGTTTCTCTTTTTAAATCATTTGGAAAAAAGTTCAACTCTAAGTAGGTGAAGCTTTGAGTATTGCTCTTAATCCCTCTCGCTTCTGACAGGAATAAGAAACTTGCCCTAAAGTCCATTCAGCGGATTTTTAAGTTAGTGTGTGAAAATCCAGCAGGATAAGAGAATGCCCCACTGGATACTCCAGGATTAGTATATCTATTGATTTGTGTCATCATGAGGAACACACAGTGTATTACAAGCACATTAGAAGACAGTATCTCTCCAGCAACAGCGAACCGAGCAGGCCAAGGTGCTCCAAACGGCTGCTTAGCTGCTTACTGATTTGCTGAGTGTGTTTCTCCCCGACAGGTATATAATAATGTGCTCTCATTAAAACTCCAACATCAAAGTGCAAGCTGCACGTATGCCAGCGAGGACAGGAGACCTCTGCAGAAATCTGATGCAACGTTAAAATCAGAAGGTGATGGAACAAACACTGACCACTGCTCCACCTGAGCAGTCCTCGGTGCTTCGTCTGCTTTCCACCAACCACTGGGGAGCTGAATCTACAAGACCTGACGGAGCGTTGACTCTGCAATGCCTTGACAGTGTCCTGCAAGTTTGTGCAGCACAGATGCTGAAGTTGAGCAAATATAGCCAACAATAGCATGGCCAGTGTCCAGCAAGGCCAAATCAGAGCTTTGGAGGCTGTCACTGCGACTTTAAAGGAGGCCTGTTTTGACTTAAAAAGATATAATAGTACGATGGTCTATACAAAACATGTTTATGAAGGTATTTGCATAAAACCCTTATCATATGAAGCAATCTCAGTTTTATTCTTGACATTTTCAGTAACGTCCAGAATGAGCCATTTCAGGGCTCTGCCACTTTAAAGCTTTAGTACGTAGTTTAAAAGTTTTAACGAAACTTAAAAATGTTTAAATGTGAATATCTGACACTGTTCTATGATATAAAGTAGGTTAATCCTTCACAATTTCTATTTCCACTAAGTCCCTCCCCTGGCCTCTACAGCAAAACAAATCAGTTACACGAGCCTGGAGCGTTGACCAATAGCGTTGCGTATTCACATGCGGGAGCTGTCAATCAACAGGAATACTCCTACAAGCTGTTGATGGCTACGCCCACTCATTCCCCCTCAGGCTGCTATAAGCTGAGAAGCTCCAATGTCTGGGAGGGGCTCAGAGTGGAGCCGCTGCTCCTTCAGCTTGGAGTGGTGAGAGAGGGTTCTATACAAGTTTGTGACATCACAAACGGGGACTTTTTGAAATGGCTTGTTTTAGACAACACTGACATTGACAGAAAATAGATGGATGATTTTATTTTTCACATTTGGAGTGTTTATAGAAGCAGTAGAGACCCACATGGGAGCACAGAAAGATGCAAATGTGAGTATTGCATAATACGTCTCCTTTAAAGCTGCTTTCAGTGCACGCAAAAACCACATTACTGATAAGAAACTAAATAAGATAAAACTTTTAGAGGTTTTAGAGCCGAAAACATATTTCCTATTGGTGAATCGCAGAAGAGACGGATCACCTGCATAGAAAAATGTACAAGTTGAAGTTGGATTTAAGCCGTGTTGGCAGGACATTTGTAAAACTGGGCAGAGTGAGAGTTTCCTTCTGTAAAAATTGGAGCAGCAGAACCAGTTACAGAAGATGGATGTGTCCCTCAGACTGTGGGCCCAAAGATGAAACAAACAGACAAGACACCGACTCACTAACTGGACCTTTAATGAACCCTTTCTCTTACTTCCTGTGTGAAAGACTCGCTACAAACTGAAACGTTGTAGAAGAACTGGGAACAGGCCGATCGCAGCTGTGATATTATAAACGTTTTCGAGGACAAACGAACATGTTTATCATCAGCAAACATTTTCTTTTGGTTATGCATTTTAATAGCTGTTATGTCTTTGATGATATTAGCAAAGAAAATGAGAATTAGATCAATCTTTTGGTAATACTTTATTAACGTTACTTAGTGCATTATTAAGCATTAATGAACTTTTAAATTAAGTATTAACAGCTGCTTTATTATATTATGTAATGCATTACTAAGCAGACACCCCCACTGGCCCTTTGTCCTAACCTTAAGGACACTTATTAGTTAACAATACCAGAAACATTCATAAAGGTACCTGTTGTTTACTAATGCTTAATAATGCACTAAGTAACTTTAATAAAGGGACCCTTTGTTTATTAATGCTTAATAATGCACTAAGTAACTTTAATAAAGGGACCCTTTGTTTATTAATGCTTAATAATGCACTAAGTAACTTTAATAAAGGGGCCCTTTGTTTATTAATGCTTAATAATGCACTAAGTAACGTTAGTAAAGGGCCTTGTTGTTTATTAATGCTTAATAATGCACTAAGTAACATTAGTAAAGGGCCTTGTTGTTTATTAATGCTTAATAATGCACTAAGTAACTTTAATAAAGGGACCCTTTGTTTATTAATGCTTAATAATGCACTAAGTAATGTTAGTAAAGGTACCCATTGTTTGTTAATGTTTAATAATGCACTAAGTAACGTTAATATAGGGACCCTTATTGTAAAGTGTTACCAATCTTTTTTTAAAGAGAAACTCAACCTGCGTAAAGCAAACCAAATCAGTAAAAATAGTCATTCTAGACGTAATCATCATCATTGTTTGACTGAGCAGCACTCTGGTTCAGTGAAAGCTTGAATCACAGCAACACACATGCAGATAGACAGAATATTTCACGTTGGGGTCAGTCATAATGACAAAAGAAGAAAAAAAAGGCCTACCTTTTGGTTTCTTTCAGCCAAACCGCTTCATCGTTAAATAGTTGCTGTGCAAGGACCTCCAGGGAAATTAAAAGCATATTGTGCCACAATTTCCTTGTGACTCAAGGCGTCCCTGGGGAGAGTACTTTTAAAATTTCTAATAAAGGAGACTTCAAATTACAGAGAGGGGACCTGGCATTAATTAAACTGGGGATTTCAGTAGGGTCAACGTCTCATATTTATCTGTTTATACCAATGGTATGGTCGTCTGTAAAGACTGCTTGGCGGATTGAGGTCACAGTTCCCGGGTAAGACAAACATATGGATGCTCTCTCGCGTGACTCCAAGGTGATTTATGTGTCACAATATAAGATCACAAGGTGATAAAAAAGTGTACGTTGCAGCCAGGAAGATCCGACAAAATTATGTTGTTGATTTTCTTTTTGAATCCCGCTCTGAAAAGTGCTCTAATTATCACTTTTCAGTGTCAGAGCCTAATTTGGCAGATTAACCTTTTAGAGGAGAATTCAGAGAAAGTTGCGATAACACGACCTGCTACATGCATTAGTGAGAAATTCCCATTATTTCTGGTGTACTTTAATGATCACTCAGCTGCTACCTGCAATTTCCAAGACTAAAAGCAGCAACAGCAATTTACTGTCCAAGCACAGCAGACCGCTGTGCTTCTTTTTCCTATTCCGGTGCTCAACTTGTGGCTAATGCTGCTTGCAGCCTTGACCTGCCTGGCTAAAATTCAGACTGCTTGACAGGCAATATACAAAGAATATAGGATGTTGTTCTGAGTTTGTATTCTTGGGCTCTATCTGAAGCAAAACAGCAGTCAGGAGCGAGTAATGACACGATTAACTGTTTTAAAGTTGTGGAACACTGAAAAAACATTTTTTATGATTATTTCTGATTATAATCGGTCACTCTGAGTGTTTCATGCAGGCTGAACATGAAAATAGTCTCCTACACCTAACTCCTGCATTAGCTTCTGATAGAAAATAGACGGTGAAACTCTAGGATTAGAAAATCCTGACAGATCTACGTCACACTGTCACTTAACATTCATGGACTCACCCATCTTGACTCACGACGGGGAAGGCTGTTGTTGGTTTAGCGTCCAGGAAACAGCAGAGAATGTCTCGGCTAGCAGAAGCTAACGGTTAGTATTAGCAACTCCACCACACAGCAGAACTCCTCCAGGCTTGTGTTATTTGTGGAGAAAAAAACGTTGCAAGTCAGGGGTAGAGTCGCGTTGCTGTTATCCAATCAGAGGAGAGATGTCCAAATATCAGGAAATAAGACTCCAAGGGTGTTTTTCAATGTCAAGTAACCTAGCCTTGCCTTGCCTGCCAAGGCAATGCCTTGCTTACGAGAAAAATGGTTAAATGAAACAGACTTGCCCCACATGACCGCGGCTGCCCAGAGCCCGCCCTCTGCATACACGCTATGTTTACGTCCCGCCCATCATAGCGTTAAGGTTCAATATAGATGTATATCAAGCCTTTTACAATTGTGTATATATTGGTTAAATCAAATGTGTAAGTGAGTTAGAACCTTCTAGCCACCGAAGCTGCAACTACTAAGCAACTAACCAACCATAGATAACTGCTTTGGATTTAACAAACATTTTAGATATAAGCCCGATAGCTACAATTAGTTAGCCTGGCCAGCCATACCAATGCTTCCATATGGGAAGCAATGGGTGTGATAACGCTCCTATTCAAATAACCCCACCCCCTGAGAATTCTCACCGAGCCAATCAGCGCTGAGCAGCGTATGTCACACACCGCGACGCTCAGTTTCTCATAAACAACAAAGATGGCGTCTGAAGCGGAGTTCGCTGCGGCTCTTTCCTCTGTTCTAAATGACTTGGACATGTCTTTGAAACCACAAGAATTGGCGCTTCTTCTAAAGAAAGATGTTTGCGCTGTGCTACCAACAGACATATATACGTAGACGCCTCGTGGTTTGGTGCTGCCGTAGTGGCCGGCCACCATCTTAGATGGGTCTCCATTTGCCCCCAGTGCATTCATTTCTGCTGAGGAAGGTGCTTACCCAGCTAAGGAACACATTTTATCGTGGTGTGAACTTTACTTGCGCTAACGGAGCAACAAGTAAAAAAAGCTGGGGTTAACTGCAGTGCAGCTCGGCGTGAACATTGAGAGGGAGATTGTTAGCAGTGCTACTTTGACGCCATCTTTGACTACAGCTAAAAAACTACAGCGTTGCGCGATAAGTCGTCATTTCCGCCTTTTTTCGGATTGGTTATTTTTGAGTTGGCTAGTCCTGCCTCTTATGGTGCTCGCTGCCTCTGAGTATCCAGACTAGTCCTCTGTGTAGAATAGACAGAGGGAGAGTCTGGCAGGCCAGGCTAACAATTTGTTGACTTACATTTAAACTGGAAATTTTCCCCAGAAGTAGCTGCTGTCGGCTCCTGATCACATCTTTTTGAAAATACCGCACTGCATTCTGGGAAATTTTTGACCAAGAGAAGGCAACAAGGCACCTCGCACGTATCCTTGGTCAGTTAGCTAAATGGCTAACCGGGGCGGGACCAAGGCATCAAGGCGAGGTTCCTAAATCCTGCCGTCTGAAGCTCAGTTTCTTGTTCACTTCTAGTTCCTGAAAAAGGTGCACCAGTGTTTTTCTTCCCCAGAGTACGACTTACAAGGCATTCATTCCTACTAGAGACCACTACAAATGTAATGATTAAACAAGTGTTCAGCACCTTTAAAAAAGCACCTGCCGAAAAAAAACAATTTTTTTAATTTGGGGGTCTTATCAGCCAGATTCCTGAAGCATGATTACATAAAATGATGCACCTTCAATCCAAATTAAATATTAATTAAAAGAATTGTGGCTTTTAAATGGCTTGGATGATTTCTCAAACCAATCGTCCCCTTTGACCACTGAAGGCTGAAGTTTACAAAATTATTTCAAATTATTACCAACCCAAAAGGGTAAGACCCACCAGGCGAGGCCTTTCTCGACCTCTTCTCGGGGTGTCTTATTTAACATCTCGTATCACTCCCTTTCCTCTATGAATCTATTTATGTGTTTATATTCAGCCTAAATGCCAAGGAGAGTTTTGATATTAGACGATTCTCCAAAAAAACATGATTTACATTCAGTGACATTTTTAAAGCTGCTCTTGTCAGTGTTTTCATATTAACGGTGAAACAAATAAATATCTGTATAGTGAAAGGTGACATTTGTGTTGACAAACCGCTGAGTATTATCAAGAAACTCTGCGGGTACTCTTAGCTCTAGGGAAGGTTTCAGCCTCTTTTAACTCTTTGTTGTAAATTTCTGCTCTGCTGTTCGCCTCTATTTGTTTAATATCGTGTCTCTCGTCACAGTTTCTGAGCACAGTGGGCTCCGTTTCTCAGGAGAACAAATATCTGATAGACTGAGTTTTCACAAGCTGTCACAAATGGCCTATTATGATCTATATTAGGGAACTAAGAAGGTAAGGAATTGATGGGATTTGGTGGTTTTCTACTCATCTAAGAATGGGTCACTAAGGAAACAAGTCCAGGATGGGAGCATGTTGCTCTCCCAAGAGAGAGAATCCCAGGGGTCCCAAAGGCCTGTTTCTACTATTGGATCTTTCGTGTAATTTTGCCAGACCTTTGCATCATGTGCATGTCTCCATTTCACTGGGCTGGCCCAAATAGACCATTTTCTGGAACGTTTCGGGAATCAACCAAGCACCCGAGCTGAGGTAGGTACTCTGAAATGGCCCGGTAGTCATTGGGTGGAAATTTTGGTTAACTCATGCTAATTGTTAAAGTTAAAGTCCCTAGTTGTCACACATTGGTGTGTGTGTGAAATTTGTTCTCTGCATTTGACCCATCTCCTGGGGTAGCGGTGAGCTGCAGACACGGCCGCGCTCGGGAACCATTTGGTGGTTTAATGGTGGATTGGTTGTAACTCAGTGAGATATGATGTCAGCAAATGTTCCATACAACCGGCATTTTTAAAATTGGAAGAGTTGCTGGTGAAGTAGAGCGAAGAAGCTCTGACGCTACTTTAAAATAACCGATTCTAAACTCCCAACAATGAAAAATAACCCCACTATGTCGGTATTCGCGATGCTTTGGTGTTTCCTACAGAGCACCATAAAAAACGGTGCTTCTTCTGGTCATTGAACGCCACTTTTTAGGTCTCGCAACTGCTCTTCCCATTCCTTGAATGGATTGAATTACGGCGTCTTTAGACAGAATAAAACTTTTAATGTCCAGGGACGCCTGTAGGCGCTGATAAGTGACATCTTTCACCACAGAAATGGTCGCAATATGCTGACAACTTAGCAAAGTCCTGACAGGGCTGATTTGGTATGGAGACACAACGAGCCATCGTATATTCCATCATCTTCTCCCACGCCCAGAAATTTCTCTGTACTTCTATAGAAACACGACTAAAGTCCATCCAGTGAGTTTTGAGTCTCTTAGGGTCTCCTCACAGTTGGACATGAGCAGAAAACCAGAGGGGAGTGGACCAAGAGGCATCCTATTTCTCCTATGATGCCCGAACCACCTCAACAGACTCCTTTTGTTGAGGAGCAGCAGCAGCGCTACTCTAAGCTCTTCCAGATTTTAAGGAAGCTCATTTTATCCTCTTAAACTCAGGGTGTACTCTTTTTGATCCAAATCTCCTGACCATTGTTGAGGGTTGGAACAAAGTAAATTGAGAGCTTCACTTTTTGGATCAGCTCATTCTTTACCACATAGTCTCCAATCCACTCCTCCATCTCTCCTTCCATCACAGACATCAGGAGGCAAAGAATCCCAACCAACTAATTCCAAATGAAAAATAAACAATCCTAATAAAAGCTAAAGCTCGGCCAGTGATAACCACTAGTTGTTTGATGAAGCATTTTTATGCCTAAATGTGATTGACCAGTATTAGTTGGACTACAACTGGACAATTGACCTTAAGGTACCTACGTCTTTTCCAGTGCATTTTGCAGACAGACATGCATGAATGCATTGAGATGGTAAAACCAGAGTCTCTACCGCAAAAAGCAATGAAAATTATGCAAACACTGCTATAATTAATACAATATTCATGAGTTTTAAAGTGTGTGCTGCCCCCATGTGACCACAACATGCATAGTTTTCTGTGCTGCAAACTTAATGCTTTTATAGTTTGTCGTGAATGAATGGAAGGATAAAGGAGAGTCTTTTAGTTTAGAACAAAAAAAGATCCAAAGGTTTAAAGATGAAAAGTTTAAATTTAGGCATCTTAAACTTCTTGCAGACTCGAGACCGCTGCACATTTAAAACGAATCAAGACGTTTTTACGATGTCTTTAAGGTTGATTGTAAATGCAGAGATTTAAGATAAATTCCCTAAAACATGGAAAACAACCCAGAATCTGTGTCAGTGCCCTCAGCAGAATAGCTTGAGGAGCGACACGGCCTTACCCATGGTGCAAACCATGGTTGCGTGACTTTAATTACATTGTCTGTTTGTCAGAGCTGAGGCGCATCAATCTTATCTGTTCAGCGACATGCAACAATCCTGAACCCCAACAAAAATCTCTCAGCTGACATGTTGGCCACAGAAGCACAGCAGGTGTTCTAGTGTTTGAGTTTTGCCTCTTCAAAGCCAAAAACCTCTTTTTAATCCATGATTTCCTCTTTTTGTCTCATAATTCCTCAGTGTAGACTTGAAACAACCTTGAATATGTCAAAATGTAAAAACAACTTTTGATTTACTGAATAAAATCGCTGATGCTAATATTATTAGATTCCATGTGGTGCTACTGTTTACTTTTTTTTGTCTTGCGTACTACAAATGCAGCGAGGGGCTATTTTCCATTAATTAATTCCGGATCAAGAATGCCCCGCGTACCAGGTGAGCCTCTGAGTTTCAACTGTTTAGCATTTCAGATTGCACCCCAGAGATGTTTCATCAAGCTTAATTGAAGATAAGACTAACTTTATCTCCTACTCAGCAAACAGCAGGGCAGAGCCAAGTGGAAGTGATGGATGGACCCTCCTAGCTTCTCTTGTTGTTTGTTTCATCCCTCGCTGTGTTTAAAAAAAATGACCCTTCAAAGTGGTACGAGGGGTGGAAACTAGTGTTCGCGGCTGCTCTGAAGGAGGACATGCTTGCTTGGGTAATCCTTTACCGTGGAATATACAAGGGCCTTTCCCGGCTCCAAAGCAACCCTTCACACATCAATATCAGTTGTGTGCGCTATCCCCTTTGGGTACGTTCTGCCGATGGCCTCCCCCGTTCTAGTATGAGGGCTTTCTGGCAGAGATGGACGCGCCGAGGGAATGGACTGACATTGATTTCTTCATCCCAGTGCACACACTGATGTATTGACTGCTGGGCTGATCAGTTAGAGACATTCTGTTTGTCACTGTTTGGTGGAGCTGAAAGATGTTGAACAGGAAGAGTCGGGGGTCGCAGTTGTTTTGCTTGTCTTTTTTATTTTAAGTCCTGCATGAAAATAATCCCACATTACTTGTTTTTCGGGGTTTTTTATGAATACGATGTGGTTATGCTGCAGATTCTTTAAGGTGTTGAACACTCGTTGAATCAATACATTTGCAGTGGTCTCTAGTAGGAATGAATGCCTTGTAAGTCGTACTCAGACGCACCTGAATCAGGAAGTACAAGTCATCTGGAAGAGAAAGTAGATTCAAACACAGACATCGTATCCATAGATACCCCGTGGACTGGCGCTTCCTATTGGAGCTGGCGTAACAGCAGGCCACCATCTTGGATGGGTCTCCATTTTCCCCCAGTGCATTTATTTCTACAGAGGAAGGTGTTTACCCTACTATAAAAACATTTTTTTTATGCTTTTTCACAAAAGCACACATATGATATGGCATAATTAAAATATAAAAATAATAAAATAAAAATATAAAATCCCATCAGATAGGCTAGAAAAGTCAATAGTAGTCCCACGTGATCTGCTTTCAATAGTATGCTGGTTGTTGCAACCATAAACTGCACAAAAAACAGGCATAGTTGCCCATCCTGCATTGACTCCTTTTGGGTTTGGAGAGTCCAATCCAATATGGCGGCGACATTGTTATGCTCTCCAGTGCCCAATGGGATGTCTACGTATTCATGTTTATGCTTCAGACGGCAGAATTTGGTCTCTTATTTCCTGATATTTGGACATCTCACCTCTGATTGGCTAACAGCAACGTGACTCTACCAATGACTTTATTTGCTCTGCAATGTTGATGTTTTATCTCCACAAATAACACAAGCCTGCTGAGTGGTGCAAAGAAATGTGGGCAAAAAAATATTATTACTTAGAAGTCTAGTAGCAACAAAGCCAGGTCACCATCAGTCCATGATTTTATAGCCTCCTTTAGCTCTCTCAAACTAGTGTAGACCACGCTGATGTTCACTCTGGTTTTAGCTCTTTGCTTCACCTCCAAAGACATTACTCTGTTACTTTTACTTCTGAGCTCCACCATGATGCCAACAGAAAAAGCAAAATTCTTCTTCTTCTTTTGGTTTTATTGGCGGTCGGCAAACTTAAAAAGCTAACAGCTAGCCTTTGTATTAGCTACCGGTGTAGGTACCGGATCTGCTCGATCTGCCAGATCGACTCAGGTCCTGCGCCTGCCGATGATGTCACACTACAGCAAATCTACTCGGCTTTCACACATAAGTTTTGGAAAGAGTTTAGCAGTTTCGTTAATAAATTCTAATATGTGAACATTTTTAATATATTTACATAATTAGCAACCATTTCTGTTTATATAAATGTGGAATTCTTTTGTATATTTCGTTAGTTCTTACGTAAATAAATCCATTCATTCATTCAAAATGTTGCTTGCTATTTGTTCAATAAAGTTCTTTTATTTTGCTCCATTTGATCAAAATCAAGAGCTGCTGAGGGTTTCCGTTTATCAGGTGATATTTTTGCTTTTCTTTTACGTTTTTGGACCAATTCAAATCTTCAGTGTCAACGTGCTAACGAACTTTTACGAATGTGGTATCGTAACTTCTGTAAGTCCTACGTTCAGCCAGTCACCTAGTGTGATGTCATCAGCAGGCGCAGGACCCCGAGCAGATCCGGTACCTACACCGGCACAGCTATTGCTGCTACTAGTGTTCCCACCTCAACACTTTAACAAATTTTCGCTCAATTCTCTTTATTTTTGCCACACCAATTAGCAACAAAAGTCATCTCTCCGGTCTGCAAGGAAAAGGTTAGCAGGTCCAATCCATCTTGTTGTCATGTTGCAACTGGAACAAACATTGTTTGTTTCTGACATCTGTCAAAGTGAATTATAGATCTCGTGAAGAACTGCAGAAGTCACAATTCTTCTTCCTGGTGTGCAGCTTTCTAGTTTGTCTGATGAAAGAAAATGTAAAAAGTCGGGCGTTTTTTATTTATTTGGGTCTTACTCGAGCCTGACAGATAACACATGCTCCAGAGGCAGAATACTAGAGAACTCAGCGCAGCTGCTTCCCTACCTTCAGGTAATGGCACTGATTGTGTGTCTGTTTTTGTGCTTCTATTTTTGTCTGCGGAGAAATAAGCTTGCATATTAATGTCA
The DNA here is from genome assembly GCA_006937985.1 of Aphyosemion australe. NCBI lineage: Eukaryota > Metazoa > Chordata > Actinopteri > Cyprinodontiformes > Nothobranchiidae > Aphyosemion > Aphyosemion australe. The sequence goes on along the minus strand of SSNS01000027.1, from coordinate 440,515 downwards.
AGAAGGCACAAATTCTGCTTGAATCGTGCTAAAAACGTGCCGATTTGAAGATACGTAAAGCGTTCCGGCTGCATCATCCAAGTCCTGCCAGGGAAAAGTGCTTGTCATGTTGGCTTTGTGTCTGTTAAATGTGGTGAAATTGCTTTGAGTCGCATTAATGGAATTCAGTCACAATTTGAGCAGCTCGAGACAAGGTCAAAGTCATGCCTATCACCTTTGAAATTGATTTGACACAGAATCATCCGCATGAAGAAAATGTGTGTTTAAAAATGCATACCTCTTGATTTTGTTGCATGAGAGACGTTGAGGGAATATTCACCTGTGTGACACAGAGAAAATGCATCAATCTCCTCCCTGCAGATGAGGAATACACTATTAATACCTCGATAAAAAATATTTATACAAAAACTTAGCATTCAGTATTCACACTGTTTTTGTTTTCTCTCTCATTCAGCCTTAGTGTAACCTTGGCAACAATTTTTAGATGGCAGATTAATTTCAAGCACTAAAATCTTGTTTACTGTGAACGTTTTACTTTAAAAATGCTAAATGAGGATTTTTTTTCTCCAGCGAATATCTTGAGTGTCTCCACTTAGATGGTCGAAGATCAATCATAAAGAGCGTCGACTTTATTGTGAGCTAAAACCCCTCACAGCAAATTTGAAAGTTCAGAATTAACACTCTCAGAGTTAAAATGAACACTTCTAAAGACTTTATATGGGAACCTCCACTTCAGTGTTAAATCAACACTTTTAAGAGAGTTAACATTTTTACACCATTTTAGTGTTAAAGTAACATTCCGCAACTTTTACACCTTAAAATTATGCTTTTTTTGTAAAGTTTTGGCGTCATACTATCATCTCTTATGTTCATTTTCATACCTGTGATAGTGTTGGGGGGTCCCACGTCTGTTTACCGCACTATACAGTTTTTGAGCTTGGGTCGTTACCGGAAGTACTGACTGGGTGTTGCTTTAACGCACTATATGGCAAGCCAAAGGGATAAAAAAGTGTGCGTTCTAAAGGCATGTTATGTCTGCCAAAATGCACGTCTTGAACGCCAAAGGGGGCAAAAACTCGCATGTTCTAAAAGCGAGCATTATGTCCGCCAAAACTCGCGTCTTGAACGCACGTTTTGGCGGACATAATGCGAGTTTAGAACGTGCAATTTTTTTTTATCCCTATTGGCTTGCCATAATTGTATAACGTAGTCTTGTGGTTTAGCAGTGACAGATTCACCAAAGAAAGCTAGAAATCCCTTATCAGAGGAATACAGGAAAAGAAAAGGAGAACGTGATAGAACAAGAGCAAAGACCAGAGTTATTATTGGGCCGTCTTTTCCTCGCTGGAGAGCTCTTTTAGAAAGAACAGCATGAACTACAGACTCTGACCTAGCCGTGCTGCTAATGGCTAGGTAAGTAATAAATGATTTCACCAGGGTTATTGTGTTTGGTCGGGCATAAAGTTGTTATACAGTCCTAATAAAACTATTCAATGTGTGGAGGTGGAAAAGTTTGTTTTCATTGTTTTGCCTGACATTAGGAATGTAAATATGCCTGTTATGCCCGAGAGAGAGATTTGATTTTACGACAGTGACGTTACGCAGCAAGCCTCTAGAGGGCGACAGAGACCATATAACTGCAATGTTGCGGAATGTTGCTTTAATACTCAGGTTTGACTCTCATACCAGTGTTACATATCAACTATATAACTCTTTGTAGTGTTAAATCAACTATTCTTAGTGTTAAACTGGACCAACACTCCAAAATTAACACTTTTAAATTTGCTGTGAGTCTGATGTTTAGCTGAAAACATGAGCCAGATTAAATTCATACAACCTGTTTTGTTGCTTTTATAGAATTTGGCATGTTTGGAATTTATTCCCAGATTTGGTAATCTCATTTAGCGTTGACGATTTTCTCATTCAGGCTGTATAATGATGTAAAAAGATAAATCTGCTGACAAAATAAACACTGTGATAGAGAATAACAGAGCTGGAGCACACTGGTCAGTCTAAAATTTTAATAGATGCGAGGAAATGCTTTAGAAACATTCTGATAGCCGGGCCTGTCAGACGGTTTTCCTCCACAAAAACAAAAACCCTTAGAGACACCTGTTTGGGTTTTAACCATCCATCACCCTGCCTTGTGGATTAGTTTCTGTCAATTAGATAAATGTTTGCTTGGTAAAATCAGGGTTTTGCTGAAGCCAGTTGGGGGAAAAGGTGAAAATATGTTTTTCTCTGATAAAAAACCTTCAGAGATTTTTTTTATTAAATATATCATTTGTAATTCATCTGAATTAATCGCCTTTGACCAAGGTAGTGTAACTGTGAGTAAACAAATTGTCAAGATTTTATCCTTTTTGGTGTAATAAGATGAATATTTGAGGTGATTTCAGTAGTTTTTATCCTGAAGTTGTGCTCTTTCTTTACTTTTAATGTTGTTTTTAATGTAACAAAAGTCATCAGCAAATATTTTCATCACGTAAGTACCTCTCTGTACAAAAACACTGAACCCTAAAATGAGAATTTGGCCTTTTGTTCCCGTACGCGTGTTGTCGATTGCCGCACCTCTGTGAGTCTAATTTCGACAGCGAGTAATGTGTTTCAGTAATGGACTCCATAATTGCAACAATCACCTCGGACCATTACGACACCTAAGTCATACAATGGCGCAGACCTTTTCTGAGACTTTTGGCTGAAAATAACAACAAACAACTTCAGTGTGAATGAACTCTCAGGAGATGAAATGCACATTGACAGTCTGGGCTGGAACCACTGGAAGCTTTCCAACATTCGGAGTCCCTATCACTGACGGAGTTTTTAACTGACAGGAAGCAGGTTTGAGACTGTCACAACGGTGGAAAACACCAACTAACATCAACTATACGTAGGACATAGAGAGCTCTTTGGCTTCTGATGCAGGATGACTTGGATTTTAAAAAATATATCATAAGCACCATAATTATTGGATGTAAATGTGAGCTAGTTGCATCGTGTCACACTTAGATGATCAACACCATGAGATGATTGTAATTTTTGCTGCCAAACCAGCCCTGATCTGCTGAAGTATTGACTTTGCAACATCTGCTTTGGTATCAGACACCTAGTTACCAGTTCCAGATACTTCAAGTTCTCTTCAAGAATGGTAATCTATAGTAGCTGAGTAGATGGAGATGCACATGATTTGACTTGAAAATGAACCCAAAACAGGATTTTTTTTACTACCTAGTACCTAAACCTTAATAAAGGCATTTTTTAAAAAACTTTCCAAGGTGGATCGGGTAGGGTATGGTTGGTGGGGTCAAGGTAGGGTAGGGTATGGTTGTTGGGGTTGGGAAAGGGTATGGTGGGGTAGGGTATGGTATGGTTGTTGGGGTCAGGGTAGGGTGGGGTAGGGTAGGGTAGGGTAGGGTATGGTTGTTGGGGTTGAGGTAGGGTACGGTATGGTAGGGTAGCATAGGGTGGGGTCAGGGTATGGTGGGGTGGGGTAGAGTAGGGTGGGGTTGGGGTAGGGTATGGTAGGGTAGTGGTGTAGGATAGGGTAGGGTGGGGTGGGGTAGGGTATGGTTGTTGAGGTTGAGGTAGGGTACGGTATGGTAGGATAGCGTAGGGTGGGGTCAGGGTAGAATATGGTAGGGTGGAGTAGGGTAGGGTAGGGTTAGATAAAACAGAGGCAGCCAAGTTAATCACACAGAAAGTTACAATAGAAAGAAAAATGTAAAAGTCACAAAACTTGCTGGAAAACAAGAAAAGAAGACAAATCCTGGAGCTGCTGTAACAAGCTGCCACTCTCAAGGTGCCATATTCATGGATCCAGTCTTTCCCAACAGAAAATTGCCCAAAGCAGCATGATACCCCTGCCAGCTTGGCTCATTTCCTCTGTGCTTCCTGGTGCCATGTTTTCCCACTATAAGAGAAGTACACAAAGCTAGCCATACTAATCTGATGAATGTGGGGTCCAGTTCTGATGGACACGTGTCCTTCAGAGGCACTTTTAGAGATGGATGTGGAGTGGACGTGACCCTACTCAGTTTTCCTTCCTTAGATGTAAAGTAGAGTCCAATCTCTTTACTGAGATCAACACTCACACCAACCACAGTTTGGTCCTTTTTTTAGTGCTCTAGTTTGTTGTTTTCTGCTTTAACACCTTCATCATAACAAGAATGTCAATGTCTTCCACTTTATTTATACGTGGATACTGATCTACATCTATTACAGCATTGAAATAATTTTTATACACTATGGAACATTTGATTCAAACAGCTTTGTCCTTGGTTTTTGGGAGTGCTGAGGCTTCCTGGAGAACTTCCTGTGGTCTCCTGATTCCCATTAGGCAGAACCATGCCAAACATCTGGGCAGGTGGCTTCCAGCCACCCTGCTAATAGTAGGCCAGACTTCCCGTGTGTCTTTGATGTGCAGACAGGGATTACAGCGGTCCTCTGTGCTCACTCTTAATAACGTGCTATTACGGAGCCATTGAAACATCCATAATCTTTATCGACCTCCATTGGCGAACAGTAGGTGTTGCAACAACAGTGATAGATCAGGCTCGAGCACAGAGGAGAGGGAGAGAAAAGGAAATGAATCATCGAGAGGGTGAACAGAAATGTCCAGAGAAGACGTGATGAAAACTGGTTTAATTATAAAACTGACTAATTTTAGTGATTTATTCCTGGGAATGCTTAGTATTCCTAACTGCAGCGGGAGCCAGTCGCTCATTTGGACACTGCTCTCTCTCTCTGTGTGTGTGTGTGGGGGGGGGGGTTAAATGGGCTTGTGGATTCATGATTATATTTTTTGTTTTAATTCTTGAATTGAAGAACCAGAAAATGAGTTCATGATGTCAAAAATGTCTCCACCTCAGCTGTAATCATTAATTCACAGGAATTAATCATCGACTCTATCAGTGCCCTGCAGGTCCTCTGTGGTCCTTTTGTCCTGTTAAACATTTTTGTTCTTCTGTCGTCCATCAGATGGACCCAAGGACAGAATCCAAGGTTTTTCATTTCTGCTTGATCTTGCTGCCTTTTGTCCCGTTGCTGCATTATCTGCTTCTTTAACTCCGGCGATGTGAGGGGCCAAATTAAGCGGGGGTGCGTTTAGTTGTGCAGTTCAAGCCTCCATGTCTGCCAAACGTTCATGGATTCTAGTTTCAGATCCAGCTTAACTAAAACCCGACTCTTTCTCCAGAACAAAACACACCTCTCAGACTTGTTTACTTGTTCTGTGTAGCATGAAAAGCAGAAATCCCAATGCTCATAAATGTTACAGGCCTGAGAAGCACATATTGTATCACTGCTGCGCTCAAAGCAGGGGAATGTTTGAATAAGTGAATAAGTAGATAAGTAAGTGCACTTATTGCACCATCTTGTGAATAAAGCAAGTGTTGCATGTCATTAAAGTCTCAGGACAATAGAAGTGTCACATTGCAGGAGAAACAACATGCATCATTTCATCTAAAAGGAGCATTTTGAAACGGCTGCAGTCACAATTATTTGTATATGCTGATACGTTTGCACAGTTATGAATAACTTGACAGAAAATGACAAGAGCGAGTAGCAGATATATATTTGCATCTGCATCACTCTCACATCCCCGAAGGTAGCCCATATTTTAAATTGATGGTTCTTGTCAAGAGATAGTAGATCCTGCTTTTCCTTTCCAGAGGTTTCATCAACCCCTACGTGTAACTCCAGTCGAACAGATATCATTTCCCCAGAGTCCATGTAAAGAAAAACAACCAGCAGGTGTCTCGGTTATGATGAATACTAAATAAAAGGTTGGCCGGGCAGCCTTGCCGGCATTTCATCAGTAGCTGTTCGGTGGGGGTGTTTGTGCCTTGATGCGGCCGCAGGAGTCTGAGCAAAGCCGGATAAAGGGGTGTGAGATTGAGCGGTTAGGAAATTAGATCCTTTGTTAATGACGGAGGTAGCTTAATTAAACCTGAACATCTAAATGAGGGCTGAAAAACAAAGTTGACAGTCAGACAAATGCCTAAGGCAGAACTGTTTGTCGGTGCAGTGCCCTGGGCTAATTTCTCCTCAGCTATCCGTGTATAACGAACAGAAGGACTTATCAGAACTGTGGACAAAATGAGTGGAAGTGGAGAAAGAAAGCTTAGTTGGTTCATGAAGCATGCTCCTTTGCAATCTGGTGAGCACCGTTACTTATTATACTGTATTTGGCTCGGAATTACTTTGCTCCTCTCCTTTGGGTGCTGACCTCAAGAGGAATAAACACTCAGATTTCTGAATAGAAATATGGAATTTAACAGTGGTGCCCCCAAGGGGTGTCCAGGGGGGCACCATGCCCACCCCACTGCCTCAAAAAGGAAACCCCACTATTTTAGTAAATCGTATTCAAGTTTGCACTAACCATAAATTAATATTTAATCAAGATATAAATGTAAAACGTTATAAAATATATAATAAATAAAATAAATCATCAAAACATTTTTACTGGTTATCATTTTTAAAATAGCAGTCTGTATAGGAGGATCTTTTGTGACGTCAATGTTTATGTTTTTCGCATTGCATCATGGGACCTGGGTGGCAACAAACAGCATATTTTGCCTATAACTCAATTGTTTTGCATGCTTGGAGGAGGATTTAGAGAAGCAGATGGATCATTCTTGCTGTGTGGTTGATCGTTCGGCCCGTGGGAGGCTTGATAAAAAGTTTTATTAGAATTTCCTCCGTAAAGGAGCACGAAATACAAAATAGATGATTGCGGGTGACCCGACTGTCTGAAGAAAGCCTGGATTCCTGCAGCAACGGAGTTTGTGTGTCTCATTTGTTCATGGTAAGTGCTTGTAACTAAGTATTTGTTAATAAGAGAAGATGCTTTTTAAAATATTCATCTTCGTGTAGTTTTATATCCACGGAGTCATTTAGTTTTCGCGTTCTGATTCAGGTGTCTCAGCCCACGATCGTTATAATAAATAAATGAATAAGTAAAAAATAACAACACTGATTAATGAAGACTTACAGCTTTGCAGTCGCTGTGAGGATTTATCCACCCACAGGTGATGTGAATCACGCTGACTCCGCTAGCCGGCCGGTGCCGACTTCAGCACGACCACGGCTTTACCGAAGTCACGGCTTCCTGTTTTGCAGAATAGTTCAGCCAAACTTTCCTTGAAACACAATAATCGTAGACCTCCAGACGTTTGAAAGCCTTTAACTGTTCATGAGTGAAGGGTCCAGGGCTTTCTGTTAAATAGGAATAAATGTCTCCCCAGCAGCGTTGTGGAGAAAACACCGGCGAATCGGACCAACGTTTTCTGTCATCCCAGAGCTCAGTTTTTCATAGTGTTTTGCAATTGTGCCATAGTACTTCTAGAAAGTATAGAAACCATTTAAGGAACATTTCTCGTTCAAAACCGATCTAAAAATACAAAATCCTTTCAAGTAATTATGTTGTGTTATGATTATTTTTCCATAAAATGCAACACAAATTTTCTCCTAAAATGAATAAAGCTGAAGATATTTTAAATAAAACACAAGCTAAATGTGATGAAAACACAAAATTCTAAATAGTTTGAACTGAAGTGAAAACTGTATAAACAGTTTTTATGTTATTTTATTTATTTATTTATTTATTTTGCTAATAGAAGTTACGTTTTCTTCACTAGTGAATATTTGCAGGTAAAAGGTGCTGAGCTGAATTTTTTGTTGACAAATATTAAAATAAGGTTGGAGGTTTATCGTGTTTCTCTCTCTTAATCTGCTAATGACGTCATGGCTGCGCGGAGCGCTGGGGGTGGGGGGGTCGAGACTCGTGTTTTATTACTGAGTCCTGTTGTGGCTTATTATTATTAAAATGGAAGACTCAGCTGAAACAGCTGAGGTAAATTTGTTGAAACTAAATCAGAGATGTCCAGAGAGTTTAGAAACATGTGTTCATCATGTGTTAATAAACGAACGGCATTTAAGGTCATTTGCGTTAACGAGTTATTATTACCGCAGATAGGACTTTACTGACGCCCAGAATATTTTACTGAGGATGTTTTCTGCCTCAAATCAGACTCCAGAACCCAAAACCAGGTCTGACGTCACCCCGTTGCTTCTTCATCCACCGCTCCAGCTGCGCCGCTGAGATCAAAGACAGAAACGGGGATTCCGTGCTAGGGGAACCCCCGCAATTAATCTGCGCATTTCCAGTAGTACAGACTTCAACACGTTTGTCGAATTATTTGTGCAATAATCAGTTTTTATTTTATTTCCACAAAATGCTAATTCTAGATTAGAAATTACAGAAAACGAGGACGGCTTGCCATCAAATATTAAAGCCGCCCCTCGTTTTCTAGGCCGTCATTTTTGACACCAGGCCGTCCTAATGACGGCGGGACGGCTCGCTGGCTAACACTATGCTTCACGCATCAGCGGTGAACCAACACCCCGACAGCTGGAAATGTTGTTCTGTTGTTGCAATACCACCTGTGAACTGTAGATGTCGCCATAACGTCCGTGTTCCATATTCAACCTTTAAACTCTTAAAATTCTAAAAAATAAAAAAATAGTAATTCAAATAACTGAAATGTATTTTTCTGAAATGTTTTGTGTTTCTTAAATTTGAGGTAAATGTGTTTGATGCATATTGTTTTAAATGAAAATGAATGAAGGAGCATACAACGCACGGCCACAAGCTAAACGTACCACAAGGACCGATTTGGCCACCCCAAACTTTTCTCTGGCCCCCCTTATGAAAACCTTCTAGGGGCACCGCTGGAACTTAACCAGAAGAGCTGTTGGAATATGAAGGAGCGCATCCAGGTCTGTTTTAGAACCTTTCACGCAAAAATCACAACTATGTTGGTTTATTTTAACATGAGTGTGCGTTTAATGGTCCCCAAGTACCACAATTAATAACTTTAAAGGTCAAGAGTTACTAACCTGCTTTGGGTTGAACACATGAGAGGGCTGTAGCTCCAGGAAAAGATTAGTCTCAATTACACATAAAGACTGATTAGAGACCTGTCCCATTGCTATGATCCAAATGAATTATCCCCATTATGACAGTAATTTCTAATCACGTTTATAAAACGGCGCCATTACGAGCCCTCTGGCTATGATGTTAGTGCACGCGGTACTTCCAGGAAGCTTTCACATCGCTGAAAGTACCGGCTGTAGTGGACTCTTGTGTTAGCGAGTCTGTATTGTGCTGGAGAGCATGTCCATTTTCAACCACTGTTTCAAGAGCATCCCTCACCGCTCCATTAGTCGAGTATGCTCAGATATGTTGGGAATAGCAGAAAATGGGGAGTGGAAGTGGCGGGGGTCTGAAAGCGCTGCTCTGGCTTAGGTGCTCAGAGCAGAGAGAGCTGCAAAGAAAGCATGGAGATTAGTCACAACTCCTACACTAATAACTCAAAATGCACTCTGCAGGTGTGCATCTGAGTTTAAGTACATCAATAAATGCACAGAAGAATTATTTTCATCATTTAAATTAACCAAACGCATTATTTATGAATATGCAGATGTCATTTAGAGTTAGAAAACAATTACTAAACAAGGTTTTCAATCCAAGGGGAGTGTGATTACATTAAACTTCCATTGGGATCCCCTTCAGGGGTGTAATGGAGGTTGGAAATGGTAGACAGAAATGTTCCGTGCTGCATCCCTGTGTTACAGGACAGACATGGAGATGGGGGGTAATGATGTGAGCCTCGCATCCCTCTGCACCGTTCTGATCTCATGTTTGTGTGACCCAAAGGAGGCATGGGGGGGTTATGATCAAATGATGAATCCGAGGCATGCCGTATGGTAAAAGAACGTTTAGCGCACAAATAAATGTCATTTTTCTGTTCTAATCGGAGACTCGGCATGTTTGCCTTGGCTTTTAGAGGCTCCTGCTGAAATGATCTCACAGTCGGTATTTGAAGGATGTCTTCAGAAAAAAGAAACAATCAAGAAAACTTACAAAGCCCACGCTTTATTAAGTGAATGTCAAATTTTATGTCACACAGTGATATTTATCCATTTTCGCAGCTCTTGTGAATAATTTGTTTTTGTCATTGTCTCGGGTTTTCTATTAAATTTTTATTCTCGTACTGAAGGATGTGAAATTGCGCACGAGGAAGAAACAGATGCGCTTCTTTTCCTCTCTGAAGCCAAGTGGAGTGAGTCAGCAAAGCCCAGAATTAAAGTAAAATGTGTTGCATGACATAAATACAGTCACCCAAAGCCTGAAAGAATAAAAGAGCAGCAAGGTGATTTATCTGCTGCTTTGTTAGGAAAACACAATGAGTTTATTCCCAGGTGGAAGCCAGCTGAGCAGTCTAATACAGGATGTGGGAATCGTGTTTCCCTCCTCTGTCGGCGTCTTTAAGTAGACTATAGATCGCATTCAATTTAAAGATGTTCTCTTTATTTAAAAAGTAGAATAGGCGTTCTGTTGTAGTGGTGAGAAACTCACTTTGCTGCGCGTTTGAAGTGAGACTTCACAAAACATCCTTTTATACAACAGCCCGAATGGAAGTTTTGAGTGCGAGCCAAACGGGCTAAAATGGGATGCAGAGAAAATAAAAACCGTCTTTGGGTTTTTTGCCTTTCCCTTAAATGTTGCAAAATGATATTTTTTTCTGTTTTTGTGTTTGAAGTCTCGTTCCTCACATTCTTTACTCTTTTTTAGTTCAGAGGGAATAAGACCTTACGGTTTAACCCTGTCGTCTGAAGCCTGTTTACAGCAAGTCTTTAGAGGGACTGAGTGGTCTCCCGGAGGTCTTTCAAGTCCGCTTTGTGGCGTTACCCCTTCGACCGATAGAAAACATGTTTGTGTGGAGGTTCTAAAATGTGCACTGCTCTCAAATGCTGCCTTGCTTCTTGTTTTGTTTTGTTGCAAAAATAATAGGTGCTTTTGTTCTAAGGAGTCCTTTCCCTCACATATCCCAGCCAGCACACATAGGTGGGCCCCATATGGGATCTATAAGGGCAAGCCATATGGGTCCCAACAGGGTTTGTCCACGGTTCCCACGGTGGCCCCATGGGGGGTTTGCCCAGAATGATTTTTGCCCACATAGATTTTAACAGGCCCTATATGGGTTTTCAGAGGGGCAAACCCTTGTGGGGCCACCATGGAAACCGTGGATAAACCCTATTGGGACCCATACGGCTTGCCGATATAGATCCCATATGGGGCCCACCTATGTGTGCTGGCTGGCATATTTCTAAAATGCAAAAGCTACTGTATACATAAGGGACGTTTCCACTATTGGAAATTCAGGGTAAATTTACTGGAACTTAAAGGTTGAATATGGAACATTTTAATAAAAAGCTATATATTTTTTAAAAAATATTACCTCCATGGGGTGTTTAGAGGTGTGCAGAATGAATGTACAGTTTTTTCCTTTAAAAGCTATATTAAAATAAATAATCAAAATTTTATTTTGACGGGCACGACACTGGGTTTATGTTTACATCCACCAGCCACTACAGGGCACCGTTGTGGCAAAAAGACCGCTTGGCAAGGCGAGGCTGGGACTGTAAAATGGCAGACTCGACAAGTCAATGGTAAATACCATAGATATCATATATATTGCTAGATGCCTTACCCGCGCTGTTGGTTCATTCGGACTAACGTCCCTAAGTGGCGGCCATTTTACTTCAGACAGCTGCCCCCATTTATATTTCGTAACATTGGTGTCAATGGTGCATGTACTATTTAAATAACTCTAAGGCTATGTTCACACTGCAGGCAAAAGCGCATCAAATCCGCATTTTGACCTGCCTGTGACCCTTATCTGATTTTTTTGTGACAGTCTGAACAGCACAGATCCGATTTTTCCTAATCTGATCCAGGTCGTTTCAATATGTAGTACTGATTGTGACACATATGCGCATTTTTTGAAAGCGACTGCAGTCTGAATGGTCATGTCGCATTAAATCCACCTCCTACGTCACTGCTCAGCGGAGGTGAGCGTCGTGTCAGGACCTTTCTGAGGAGGAGCGCTGAAGAGCAGCGCTGACAGAAGGATTCAGGGGTATGTGGGACATCCTGTCAAGTTTTGGAATTAAAAATACAAGAAAGCATGAGAACGGGAGGTGCTGCTGGAGCATCTCCGGTCTCGGTCTCCGGGGCGGGGGGGTTCCGTGAATGAACTTAATACCAAAACATTTTCAGGGAATAGTAACTCGGGAAGACGGTGAGAATAAGGAGTAAAATAGTTTTTAAAATAGTTTCCACCCCAAAACGAGAGACTCAGGTGTGATCCTGTGGCTGAACTGTCAGTGAAGACTTTCACATCACAACTCCACCTCTCCTGGTTCTGACTGGGACTTCTTGTCTTCTGCGCATGCGGGTCGCTTTGGGGCCGTGAAGCGTTCACACTGGAGAGTGTTTGATGTCGCATTTCAGTTATAATGTGAACAGCCACACAAAAAAATCGGATTTACTCAAAAAATCGAAATTGAGCATCAAGACCTGCAGTGTGAACGTACCCTTTCTTGCGCAATTTTCAACCAATTTTCAAACGGTTTGATTTGTTATAAACGCCAGAGCTGTGAAATATGACGAATTTGGCCTGTTAATTTAAAAATGTGTAAGTATGTCCTATCAAGCCTATGTGTCATAAGTGTGGAAAGGTGGACAAACGAGGGCCCGTACAGGACTTGAACCTCAGACCCCTGCGTGAGAGTCACGCGCGCTAACCAGTCAGCCAAAGGGATATCCCTGTGGCCAAGCAGCCCAGGAGCATGATCAATCGGGATACAGTGACAGCATGCTCACCCTGTCACATCTTCCCCCCTCCTTCCACAAGCACGTCCTCGTGCTCCCGCGCAGGGTGCCACAAATCCACATCCATGGACCAACTTCACAGTTCTACATGGATCCTGCCAACAACGCCAAGGTGACTGGTTAGCGTGCGTGACTCTCACCCGGGGGTCTGAGGTTCGAGTCCCGCCCGGGCCCTCGTTTGTCCACCTTGCCACATAAGGTTTGTAATAATGCAAACCGCTTGTAAATCCGTTAATATTTCAGCGAGTTAAGAGTGTTTTTGTTTAAGTTGTTCACTCACCTTCCATCTGCTACCATTGAGAACGGAACGTAAGCTGTCCGACGTAAGATGGCCGCCGTGTAGGGACGTTGTCGACTCCCAGTTAAGGCATCTAGCAATATATATGATATCTATGGTAAATACTCTTGTAAAATACACGTATTAGTAGAAATTAGTCCCCTGTACGATTTGCAGATCGGACATGGTGCTGGCTGCTCACTTAATGTGTCAGCAGTGAACCAGCATCCTGACGGCTGGAAAATTAGTTCTGTTATTGCGATACCACCTCTGAACACTAGAGTTCGCCAGAGTGTCCGTGTTCCATATTTAACCTTTAACGACAGGCGTGTGTCTCCGTTTCAGTGGGCCAGCTGAAAGGAGTACCTGAACAGGGGTAGGTACTCGAACTGGCCCGGTAGAGCAGTTGAGCGGAACTCTTAGCTAACTCAAGCTGATTGGATGAAACTCGATAAGAAATGTCATCGGCAGACAACGCCAAAACAACCAGCATTTGTAAAATTGGAAGAGTTGCTGGAGAAGCAGAAAAAAAGAAAAATAAGACACACTGATTGTTTAAAATTGCTGTTACTAAACTCCCAACGCTGAAAAATGCAGCGGAAATCTCCCCAAAATGACGCAATTCATGGGGCTTTATCAGTTCACCGTAAAAAAAACGGCGCTTCTTCTGGTCATTGAACGCCACATTTTACATCACACAGCTGCTATCCCGGCCCTCCCACTTGATTACTCTGTTCTTTGACAGAATAAAACGTTTTTAATGTCCGTTGATGCTTTTTTGCACTGATCAGTGACGTCACTCCCTGCTGAAGCAGTCCTGAAAGGGCTGAATTTGTACGAAGACACAACAACTGAGAGGACAGAGCCATCGTATCTCCAGGTCAGTTTTTCCCTCCAAGAAATTTCCCAGATATAATGGAAACATGGCCTTAGGTGACAGTTTCAAGGTAAAATATGAAAATAATAATTGCATTTTTCCATTATTATTATTATTATTAGTAGTAGTAGTAATAGGTTAGTTTGAATACTTCTTCTTAGTGCTAAAATTACAAATTATTAAAATACTGCTATTGGTTTTTTTTTATTGACATTTTGGCTTCATTCTGGAAATATTGTTTGGACGTAAACTTTCTTTCCTTCTGATTGGCACTTTGCTTCACTTTTTGCTTTGCTTTTATATTTAAAACAAATTCAAAAGTGGAAAATTATTAAAAAAAAGATAATGAACATGGTATTGCAATTAAAAAAACACAATACAGTATATTAAATAAGTTCTTTTTATTAGCGATTGTTTGCATCCATTTATAATGCTGGCGACACATATATAGTCTTTAATTTGTTTTAATGGGATCCATATACATTCTGTTCAGTGTTCTATTCTGTCACTGAAAGCTGATGATTAACTGTATAATTGGGTGAAAGCCGGAGTTTTAGAATAGTAATCTGACAGTACGCTGATTCTAGAGAAACCTTCAAAATTTCCTTGTAAATATTCAGTTTATGTCACATTGTGATTCCAGTCTTACTGCAGGAAAGTTGTAATGAAGCCATTAAATCAAGGAACGCTCTGTGTCAACCTTAAACCTTCATGAGCCAGCCTTAATGGTTTTTATCCGTCAATCAGTGCTTCCACGCTCACTTCCACCCTGCGTAAATGAATTCAAATCCTTCTTCTTTTCCGCCTGACGACATGCATCCTGCCTGAAAATGGATGTCCTCCAGTGAAGCACTGAAGCGATCCCTGCAGATTCTCTAAAGAGGGAAAAGTTAAGGTTGTCAGATCATGGCCATAAAGAGGGTGTTTAAAGGTTCAGCCCACCAGGGCTTTTGAGATCCATGGTGAGGGCTTGTTCGCTTAATGCATTTTGTATGGAGGGGTGGAAAATGAAACAAAGCACAAATTCAGATAATGACTTTGCATTTAAGGCATTTACATTGAAACAGTGAGATTTGTTGCATAGAAACAACCAAACATGTTGCCTCTACAGGGCACGGATTTATTTTGATGTCTCAATGATTTTCTGTTTTATTCATCTAATTAAAATATTGTATTAGAGGAACATCTTTGAAATTTCTGAGACACAAACTTTTATTAAATGTGGCTAATTTCAATCATCTCTCCAGATTTGTTATTTTATCGGCACAAAATAGAAACTTTCTCATTTTTTAAAGACAAAGTTCACTGAGAGTTCATTTTTTACTGGTTATTTTTTAAAAATGGTCAGTCACTCTGAGTTTAACATGCAGGCTAAACGTGAAAATAGTCTCTATTTCCTGCGTTAGCCGGCAATACAAAATAGACGGGGCAACTTTTGAATCAGTGCGTTATAATGTCAAATTAACACTCATGGACTCACCCATATTGGTTTGCGATGAGGAAGGCTGTTGTTGGTTTAGCATCCAGGAAACAGCAGAGAGCGTCTCAGCTAGTAGAAGCTAACCATTAGCATTAGCAACTCCACAACACCGCAGAACTTCAGGCTGGTGTTATTTGTGGAGATAAAATAATGTTTTAAAGCAAAAGGAGTCTGTGGTAGAGTCGTGTTGCTGTTAGCCAATCAGAGGTGAGATGGCTAAGGGCTGGAATATACTGCGTTGCACTACATGTAGTACTGGAGTTAGGGGTGTCAAATTATGAGATTAATCTAGATTAATTAATTACAGCCACATTTAGTGCACTATTTTTTTAATTGAGTTAATCTCATTTTTAATCTATAACTTTACTTGGACTTTTCTAGCCTACCTGTTTGGATTTTTTATTTAAATTTTTTTAGTCATTTTATATAATTATATATTTAACTATCATGCCATACCAGATTTTATGGAAAAGCATAATATTTAGTGATAAACTGTCAGTGTTGATAAGCTAACTTACAGCACTGTAATCTACAGATCTATTTTAATTTTAGATAAATGTTTTAGTAACAAGTTCTGTGATCACTATTTGCATTTTTTTTAAAAAGCATTCCTTGATGTGTTAACTTAGATTATTCTATATGGACCCAATGTTTTGTTTTTAATTTCTAATTATTCCAGACTGACAAAAGAGCACAGTTTTATTCCACCTTGGTGATGGAAAAGGAAAGTTTAGACGTCTGTTAAACAATAAATTACTTTATAAAGCCAGTTGTTTTGTTATATATTAATCCAAGGGGTTCAAATGAAGGCAACTGGACTTCTTTGGTTTCTTGAAGACGTTTCGCTTCTCATCCGAGGAGCTTTGTCAATTGACAAAGATAATGCTGGACTTACATTATTACAAACCTTATAACACATAGGCTTGATAGGACATACTTACACATTTATAAATTAATGGGCCACCTCTCTGGCATTTATAACAAACCAAACCATTTGAAAATCGGTTGAAAATTGAGCAAGTTAGAGTTATTTAAGTAGTACATTCACCATTGACACCAATGTTATGAAAGGGAGAAGCTGTTGCTAGTAAGATGGCCTCCGTGTAAGGACGTTCATCCAATTGACGAACAGCACGGGTAAGGCATCTAGTGATATTTATGATATCTTTGGCCAGGACAACCAAAACAAACATGGCGTCAATAAAAGAAATCAGAAACCAGAAACGGAGTCACCATGCTCAGTGTTTCTCACTCGTTTTGTCAATTCCACCTGCTGGTTATTTGTATATTACAGCTTTTGGGCGCGTCGTGTTGCGTTAATTTCAGGGGACGTACACAAACAACGCTTCAAATCAACGCAAGCTACGCGTGGCAGCCATTTTACACATGCGTATGTGTCATTAAACAGCAAGTATATTCCGGCCCAAACTTCTACTTCCTGAAACAGGAGCGCTAGAGCTTTTTTTCCCCACCGATCAACTCATAAGGCATTAATTTATGCTAGAGACCACTGCAAATGTGTTGGAAAAACGAGTAAACTTGGCCTTGTTTTAATTTCAATAGGAAATTATCCATAACAGCATCCAGAATATTTGGTCAATATTAATAAAAATGAAAGTGACCATGAGTTACTTTTTTTATTTCCTTCTAAAAGAGCAAAAGCACATAAACTGATATTGTTTAAGTCTCCAAATGAGCAAAAGCAAACTACTATATTAGGTGCTGTGAAAGTTTAGTTCTTGATACAATAGATCCTTTCTTCAGTACGTAACTTCCTTGCTGCTGCTTTGTTTCAGCTTGTCGACAGCACTGCCAGGTCCCCACTTGGGATTTGTCCAAGTCAGTGCTGTTACCTCCGCTAAATTTGGTGCTAGCGTTAACAAGAGAAAAATGCTCCATCAATCACTTTGTAGATGTGGAGAGAGGGAGAGGAACCGGAGACGGGTTCAGCATCTGAGAAATAAACCAGTGGAAGCTCTGCCAACAACCATTTCCTGGGTGAGATGATGGGAAAATTTCCCCGTAGTCTCCGGGGATATCATTTGGGAACACACCGGCGTCCTTCAGTGCCAGAAGTTTCCGAGCGGAACCCAGGCACTCGGTTAGGGTGTTTTGAGAGTTTCTGAAGTGAAATCCTCCTTTGCCTCAGTTGCTTGCTCTATCAGATAAAGACTGCCAGTTGAGGCTTAAGTGTGTCAATGAACCCGGGTGGAGGCGGGGAATCAATGATAAGTGCAGCTTACCTCCTCAGCACCAGCCAAATAGAGATTAAACCATTTCAGCCTAATAGCACATGTCAGTCAAAAGTCACACTTGAGCGCTCTCTCCATTGCCACTGCCTATTTTATAATCATTTCCTCTGAAAAGATGTTACAAGAAAATAAATATATATAAAAAATGCAAAGTGGCTGTTGGAGACGGAACTGGAAAACTGTGTACCACATCGGGGCCTGAGCTGTGATCTGTAATTGTCGGCCATTTCTCTGAATCCTCAAACAAGACTCAGTTTGAAAGTAACCGGTTGTGATTCATTGCACATGCGTGCACACAGAGCAGAATCCAGCGTGCACGAGCACCAAGATCAAAGGCCGACAGGTCTATTATAGCACAAAAATACAGCTGACTTTCTGAGCAGCAGCTTTTTGTAAACGGTACTCATTTCTTGCTCTAATCACCGTTGTGGACATAGCAGAATTGCCCGCCGCTCTATAGAATTACTTGACTGAATCCAATAACAGCGCCTTTGATTTGTTGTTCAGCCGCCTTACATGTGGATCCACCCTGTGGTCTGTAAATGAGAGCTTGTGTTGTTTCGCCACTGTCCCTAATTTGGACATCATAGCGCTCATTAGGTGAATCAAACTGATATCAAAGCCAGAGCACAGACATTTATGCTGCGCTGTGTCAGGATCCCTTTAATGACGTGTCTGCAGTGGAGTCACTTTGTTTGTGTCTATTTTCTGGTGCTTTGACCTCTTCTGCCATGATTTTTTTGTATAAAACTTTTGCTTTTGCATTCTTGTAAGTTATGTCCGATGTGCATACGATTGATCGGAGTCAAACTTCATTCAAGATGGCTGCCACAGCTGACTGATGCTACCAAATGTAAAGCTGTAGGTTGGTGTGGTGATAAGTCATCCCCAACATGAATATATATATATATATATATATATATATATATATATATATATATATTGAAAAGTGCTAAATATGTCAAATCCATAGGAATTTGACTTATTTAGCACTTTTCAAGGCACCCAAAGCGCTTTCCATTATTCATGCTCTCAGACATTCACTTTTCACTATTTTTTATTGATAACATTTTATTAGGTAAAAGAACAATTCAATAAAAAAAATGTAAATAAAAGTAAAAAATAAAATTGGCACTTAAAAACTGCAGTACTTGGATTTTCCACCAGGAGGCAGAAGACTTGTACAGCATTTAATGGAGTAGAAGTTTGAGGAATATACTAGTCCTTGTAAAAATAATTGTGGAACGTGTTTCAAATTTAATACATGTGGTTTTAAAGCAGAGAGTTTTTTCTCATAGTGCACCATCTAAAGGCGGCCATAATGTATTGCACCTGAAGCCCTACTTCGCTTTTCTTTGGTCAATACACACCAGTTTACCAGTTAACAGAGCTAAACCACATTGTTTTACAATTATTATTGCAGGGCTGCCAACACTCACGCATTGAGCGTGAGACACACGCATCTGACCCCCTTCACACGCTCTCACGCCACACGCTGAAAAAGCACCACGGTGAGGTTAGTTGGACAGTGGATATTCAACAGACATTAGTCCATGGTTCACTAGGGTCACCGATGAGTTTATATCATCGGGTGCGCTATGATGTGTGTGTGCGCTGCGCCAGATAGAGACGGCGGTCAGCTGTGTTCCAAGGACTCGCTCATGAAAGCGGTGGTTCGCTTAGGGACCGTCAACAATTTCTAGTCATTTGAGAACGCATACAAAAAGTCAAAGCTTCCAGCTTCATTGATTAAATTATTCAAAATTCTCAGTTCTGTTCCTAAACTAGACCAACAAGACATAATGTTTTTTGACACATTTCATACAATCTGATCTTTTTTGTTAGGATTTTCATTAAAAATATATAATTTTTTCAAAAGCTTCTAGGTAAAATGATAAAAAAAATTACTCAAAACCAATTCCCAGAGGTGACAGCTTGGAACTACCAAGCAATAGGATTCCTTTGGAGTGGAAGGAATGGAATTGATTTGGGGTCATTGATCAATTTATTTGGAAGCTATATAATACAAATTAGTTATTTGTTATTTTATTGTATCTTTATTTTTTATTTTATTTAACCTTTATTTAACCAGATGAGTCGATTGAGAACTCATTCTCATTTACAATGACGATCTGGCCAAGAGGCAGCAGCAACAGACACAGTTAGCCTTACACCAAAGAAAAACAGATGAGATAAAAAAAAATGCAAGATAAAAATAAGATAAAACAGCGAGACGAAACCACCTCCCACCCCACCTCCCACCCCAGTCTCACGCATGGAAAACTTCAAAAGTTGGCACCCCTATATATATATATATATATATATATATATATATATATATATATATATAGGGGTGAAAATTTAACGCGTTAATTACTATTAATTAATTAGAAAAAAATAAAATGTTAAACATTTACCTCATTTACCTCTCCCAATTTATGTCCTATATATCAATAAATATAAGCTGCACATCTAACAAAACAGCAGAGCCTGGGCTACAAGACCACATAGACTTTTTACGTGCTCCAAACACAAATAAAACTACAATTAAAATGAATCATGACAAATCACTCTTCATGAATAGAAAGGAAGAAAAAATGTACTTCTTTACCATTATGTTTTCTAGTTGTTAGAAATCAGGCAGGCAGTACCTTTATCCATATGAACTTTATCACAGCAGGAGGGACAAGCATTCATCTTGTAACCCTCAGCAGAACTTCCCCTGAACTCTACACTACACCTCTATATATATTAGCAGTGCTCTGCTGCTACCTAGTGTTCAGTTCAGTACACAACATTTACCATGTTCCATGTCCATTTACACTTCATCAATAACACATATACTAATATTTACACATCCCAACAAATCCCACAATGGTTTCCTTTATAATGAGACCAAAGTAGTCAAATAGACCTTGTAGTTACAGAAATATACTCATTAAAGTGTCGGCAAGTCAAATGTGCCTCACTAACATTAATTTTGATTTAAAAAAATAGTTTGGGCACAAATTGTCTTGAACGATTAAAATGTGGTTAATCAAGATTAATTACTTACAAAGACTGTAATTAATTAGATTAATTTTTTAATCGAGTCCCACCCGAATGTGTGTGTGTGTGTGTGTGTGTGTGTGTGTGTGTGTGTGTGTGTGTGTGTGTGTGTGTGTGTGTGTGTGTGTGTGCGTTAGCAAAAATATTAGGTATTGCCTATATTATATCACAATACACAGTAAGACCATCACTTATACAGATTTCTAAAAAAAAATGTACATAATTCCTGAAAGGGATTGCTGCTTTAATGGGTTAAAGCTGACAGAAAATGCTAAACCTTGGATATACCTTCTTTTTTGTTCCCTGTAGCTTTTTTTCTCTTTCCTTTACAGTCTGATTCAATACCACGAGGTCGGAAGCAAATTTCCTAACCACAGCACTTTGGGGAAGATTCAAATATTCTATTTTTATGACAAATTTAAAGAAATCTGAACTTTCAGATTCGATTTTCTGAGAACATGAATCAGAATCACGACTTCCTGTTGTAAAAGAAAACATCATAGATGTGATGTAAGTAACCACAGAATTCCATTGAACTGTCCCAAATGCAGGCCGAGATGTTGGTTAATAATCAACCTAAAAATCAAGAGTTCATTTCTCCAACCCCTTGTTTGTGTTTTTATAAAGAAAACACATTTCCTTTCTCTATCTCTCTTCAGAAAGGGCGAGTTGTACTTCCCAGAGCCCGGTGCACTCTGCATCAGAGCAAAGAGAGAGCCAAAACCGGACACCTGCCACACCTGGTTATGGTTGCTACGTTATGATTGTACCTTCACAGTTCAGTGGAGGCATTGCATAACAGCTCAACTGAGTAGTTCCTTTCAAAACAAACTACAGCTGAAACCCAAGTTTACCCAGGATGAGACAACGCACACAGATTAGACGAGTGCTCGGCTCTGTTTGACGGAGCTCGCTGGTTCCCAGTTTCTCTGTATCTTGTTGGTGGTGGTGGTGCTACAGCACTCTTTTGTTTGTATGTGGATCACGGCTCGTGCCTTTAAAACTCTGAGGAGATAAACGTTAAATGGCTTGTAAGCTGGTTATTTCTCTGCAGTGCCACAGTTTTGTTGTGAAGTATAAACAAAGAGATGATGTGTCCCCATCGAGACAGCTCCCCTGATAGGTGGAGCTGTGATAGCTCGGTTAGAGGAGCCTCCTCGTGACTGGCTTTTGTTTTCTCTTGAAGAAAGATTAAAAAATGCCTCATGCCTTTTGATGATACGCTGGGATGCCGGTACTATTGAGCGCCCTGTGCAGACTTTATACAAGCAGTGTTAGAAATTGATTCAAATACAGCTTATCTGGGTCCATGAGGGACTGATCCAGCAGGCTGCAACCAGAGGTTTCTGGGTAATTTTCAGCAACTCGCCCAGGCAGACTCGGCTTATTTGTTATTTTTTGCTCCGTATCTCTGCATTCATTTCAATGCACTTCTTGCTTCATTCGGTGTGGACTTTGTCATGCTTATGGAGATGATATAAATCTGTCCCTTTTGCAGGTTTACACCAGATATGGGAAATGCTACACCTTTAACGGCAACAAGACGACATCCAGGAAATCCAAGCAGGGTGGAATGGGAAACGGGTTGGAGATCATGTTGGATATCCAGCAGGATGAGTATCTGCCCATATGGAGAGAGACAAGTAAGCCTCGAAACCATTTCTTTATTCTAATTTGGTCTCATTGGCTGTCGTGAGATGCTTTATTTAAAAAGACACATCCATGCATTTGTTCCATGCAATTGTATTTTTTGATTACATTTGCTCCAGATGAAATAAAGTTATTTGTAGAAGAAAATTCCTAAAGAAAATTCCCTGCTCTACGGGTGCCACGTAGAGTCAATTCCTGCTAGTTTATTTAATCAAACATGTTTGAAATGTGGTTTGCATCAATCTGAGCCCAAGCTGTCAGATGATGCAGACATCTGAAATTCCCATTTGCCCTCACTCTGCACCGTTATGTGCTTGTACTCTGTTTCATCCTGGTGAGAAGATGAGACCTCCCTGGAGGCGGGCATTAGAGTTCAGATCCACAGTCAGGACGAGCCCCCCTACATCCACCAGCTGGGCTTCGGCGTCTCACCTGGCTTCCAGACCTTTGTTTCCTGTCAGGAGCAAAGGGTAGGTCTGTTTCATCACTGCATGCCGTCTCTTCCCCCTCCTCATCCCACCCGACCACCGCTACTATTTTACTGTTTCTCTGCAACCGCTCGCCCCCTGCGACTCAAACTGCCGTCTAATAAATCTCTTTGTACTTAGCTGACCTACCTGCCCCAGCCCTGGGGGAACTGCCGCTCCACCAGCAAGGAGAAGTTCCCAGGATACGACACGTACAGCATCAGCGCCTGTCGTTTACTCTGCGAGACCAACGAAGTCATGCGGGTGTGCAAGTGCAGAATGGTGCACATGCCTGGTAAGATCACTCCCTGGGTTGGTTTTAAAACAAGAGTTAAAGAAAAGTTGCAGACGAAAGCTGATCTCAGACAGGAAGCTGTTTAAAGTCAGTAAAAATACCAAACTAGATTTGTATCATTTGACTAATTCCTGTTCTGATACACAACATGACCTTGATGCTTGACTTGTGGATGATCTTTAGCAATGCTCGTCTGTCAGACTAAAATCCCAGTGAGGTTTTTGTTTTTAACAAGGTTTTTTTATCTTTTATAACATAATTTTAGGAACAAAGAACACACAACCCTAAACCCTAACCCTGGCTTTCCACCGCAAGTGAAAGTGGCGCAAAACGGCCGCGAAACGTACTACGCGGCAATTAGCCACCGTTATAGTGGACAGGGTCCTTTCCACCGGCAGCTATGTGTAACGTCTTGGACGCCTCCCGGAAGCGACGGGACGCTATCGTTACGTCTCGAGTCTATTTTTACGCGTTACGCTTCTGAAACACCTCAAACTCCACAGTTTAGATCGCAAAATCAAAAACGAAGGCAGTGTGAAAACTTCCAAAATAAAAGGCAGGTGCAGTACGTAATTTCCTGTGAAACTCCGTAGCCGATGTAAACAAAACAGAAAATAAACCACAGACCTTTTTGGCTACATGCCTTTCTCCTTGCTTATCATTGTGTAGACTTCTAAAATCACACGTGGTGTTGCAATTCTCCCGTGATTTTGTGACCTCGCAGGATCAGCTGTGTGGAACGCTTTCGCTCCCGTTTCGCGTCAGAATCGCTGCCGGTTGGGAATGAGTTCGCATGTAAAACGGCGCTATTACGTTGCGCGCCGCTTTCACATCCTGTGGAAAGCCGGGATCGCCCATCCCCACCCAACCGCAAAGGGTGATAGATCATTGCTGGTCTTGGTCAGATGGCTTTATTGGATAATTTGCACATTTAATTTATGTAATTTCATAATTTATACCACTACCCACCACGTGCATCTTTTGTTTTTACTCTTCCCCATCTTTTTTGGGGGGGTTTCCCATCTATGTGGTGCTATCCCATGTTACAGAACTTCCTACCACTTTTCTGAAGTAAAATCAGATTAATGCTTTGACTTTACCTGCCAGCTCATAACTTTCCCTTTTCTTTCTTTTCCTCTTTGATAAACTCATGGCATTTTGAGCTTGCATACTGTAATGTTTACCATGTTTACCATCTGTGTTTAGCCTGTTAGCATGGTGACATTTATCCTCATAACGACACGCAAAGCATAGCTTGAAGGGAGTGAAATTGGTTTTCATTGATGTGGCCATGAACCAATTTTGAAATAATGACAGCCTATGAAAATGAAAGGCATCATCAAAGTCGCCATAATTTATCCTAATGGGTACAGTGTGTGCAGTCATTAGACTTTTGGATTAAAAGTCAGGAGGTCATCACGATCTGTGGGGTTCGTCATCTGGAGAGAATGAACGTTGGTACGAGATTTTGTGGTAATAAATCTAACTGCTGTTGAAACATGATGCAAATTTATGTCTGTCAGAATTATGATTTTTCTATGAGAACACTGATTACTGTTGTAACAGCTCCCTCTGATCAGAACGGGAAGATGTTGCAAAGTCTGACGAACCCCATGTGAGATGTTTGGACTCCCTCTGTGAGTGCGTCATAAAGACTCGAGAGCAGGAAGTCAAACACTGAGTCACTGAATGCAAACTGACTGATGTGGCTCATGGAGGATGGAGGAGCTTTTGGTTTGAGGAAGGAAACTCGATGTTTTCACAATACAGTTACAAACCGTACAAATACGAGAACATCTGAAGCTGGTTTTACCTTTGTGTTGTTGGAACTGAAATGTTTTCTACAGGAGATCCTGTCGTGATACAATATGGATGTTTTATAGCTCCATTTCTTGTTTTTTTGAAATCTTTGTCGATCAAGCGCCTACAAACCTGGAGATGCAATCTTTTAGACAAGATGACATTTTTAAACATTGAGCAAAAAGTGAAAAACTGTTCCAACATCCATAATTTTTTACCACTCCTAGTAAATTATCCTCACCCATGAGGTATTTAAAAATGTTTTCATACATGGATAATTTGTATATTTAAAGCAACACTAAATAAGTTTCCCACTTCTTTTTCCTACTGGTTGAAAGTGGAATTACAGCTCTTGTAAAAATGTCTGCTGTAGCGCTAACAACGAGCTAACGCTAACAGGAACCAACTGATACTAAAATAAGCCACAAAGTAAAAAGATCCACACTGCTGGACTAATTAATATTATTACTTACAAGTCCAGTAACAACAAAGCCAGGTCACCATCAGTCGGTTATTCCATAGCCTCCTTTAGCTCCCTCAAACAAATGTAGGCCACGCCGATGTTACCTCTGGTTTTAGCTCTTTGCTTTGCTTCCAGAGACATTACTCTCTTACTTTTACCTCCGGGCTCCGCCATAATGCAAATCAACAAATCAAAAGTATTCTTCTGCTTTTTATTGATGGTCGGCAAACTGAAAAAGCTAACTGCTAGCCTTTATATAAGCTAGCTACCAGCACATTAAGCAGCCATTGCCGTAAAGCAGGTAGAGAGCTCCCACTAGTGTTCCTACCCAAACCACAAAACTGTTAAGTGCAGTTTCTGGTCAGGAGAGGGCTACAGAGTGCTGTCCAGTGCGAAGCTGCTTAAGTTTGTGCCTCAAGAATCACTGAAACCAGTTTGAAAGAAATAACTTAAAGTGTTAAGAACTCCTTAGAGTTGCTTCACAGCCTACCTACTTTATTTGTTTACTGGCACTTTTCTTCTTCCTGGTAAATCCTCCCATGAAACTCTACAGTCGCTTTGTGTTTATAAATGCACTGTCTGCTAATGATGCAGGAGGTGCCTATAGATCCTGAAGAGAAGCGTTTTGCATCAAACACTCTAGCTGAAATTGCAGAAGCAGTCCTGGCTGTTTTTCTTACATAAGAATGATTTATTTTAAATATTTGAAAGAGACGTTTTTTAATCCCTTGAAAGACTCACTGGTACCTCTTTCACTGAAGGAGCTGGGAATATCTGTAGATCTAGAAAAGCCACACATTTCACATTTTATGGGTCTTAATTGCAAGAATGTCTCAAATTTTCATTCAATGATAAAGAAAACATTTTTAAAACAGACAGTTGGGATCCTTATCCTTCTTTTATTTTTTTATTTTTTTATTTTTTGCACTGATGTGGATACTGGATATTTGTTATTTATGACATCAGACAAATAGAAAAGCTTTTCTGGGCTGCTTGTTTGGGTTGTGGTTGCTCTCATTAGCTCACTTCAATCTTCAAATCAAATTTATTGTTTAATATCAACAGATATGACTCCATGAGGTTATGGGAAACTGCCTATTGAAGCATTTGCCACAAGACTATAAGAGAAAATAGTTTTACTGCTTTAATGCAACCACAGAGTGGTGTCAAATGTCTCAAATATTTCACATTGTCTTCTTTTTCTCTCTCTCTCTCTCTCTCTCTCTCTCTATATATATATATATATATATATTTATATATATATATATATATATATATATATATATCAGTGGCGGCTGGTGAAAAAAATCTTTGGAGGGCTCTATGTGAAATATTTCCCACTTTAGCCCATAATTAGTATTAAAAAAATTACTACAATTCCAAAACAACCATTCATTTCCCTCCTCCAAATAAGTCAAAAAAAATTACAGATAAAGTAGACTATAATTGCAATAATTCTTAAATACACGAGCCGACTGTGTGAGGCTTTAAGAGCAACTGCAGTCAATAATCCCAGCAGAGATCCCAATCATCTGCTCAAAGTGCAATACTAATCATGGCCAGTAGGTGGCAGTAACACGGCATACAAATTGAATTATATTTGCTGTTTTAAACAATATAATCCCATAAAATGAGAACAAATGAACAAAAATTTACAGCAACATCTATGATTACAGCTCTATATTAAACCAACAGTGAGTTTATGTGAATGAGGAAGAAACAGAGTGGAAATGAGATCCAGCTCCTTCTAGCATGCTAGCTAGTGGTTTTCTGTTAGCTAGGGCGCTGTCGGCCAGCGCCCCAGATGCAGTCATTTCATGGATGCTGATTGGCCCAAAATTGTCCAGTTCTCCCTAGCAACCAAATATGATTGGCTGTTTAGCAGCAGTTCTGGGGCGCTTCTTCCAGTGCCCCCGGACTGAAACTAGAGTGTCTGGTGGAGGAAATTCACCATTTAATGAGAGACAGCTGCTGAAAATGATGAGTAAATTAATCAAATTGCATGTAGGCACACACAATCAACCAAATCTGACACATTTTTTGTAAATACATGAATATATATTGTGGTTTTATTTAAGATTTAGATTTTTTTTCTCCCTTCAAGTCAGGGAGGGCGGCGCCCCAGCTTTTTTGAAATGTCCTTTATGACATTTAATGTACAGCACTAATTAGCCTTTCGCCGGCCCCGCCCTCAGAACGGCTATTGTCCAATCACACATCATAGCAACCGTTACTATCCGACAACTCCAAACAAAATGATGAAGCTAAGCCCAATTTACTACTAAGCATTAGCCTCGATAGTAGTCGTATCCCCTTCGTTCCCCTTCAGAACCTCCTCATCGACCTCAACCAGCAACAGCCAAGCATGAGTGCTCCCCCCGCCCGCGGCTGGGCGGAGGTCCGCCTCCCAGACTATCCAAGACCCTTTATAAGACACACCGTGCCGGCAAATCAGCGTAATATTACCTCAACCGTGTGTCTTATAAACGCACATTAAGCCTTGGCGCAACAGCGGGTGGTGTCATGATTACGTGATGAATTAATGCAGAGCTCCGGCTGGGAACTAAAAATGAAAGTAAACACGGGCATAAAAATTTACATTTTATAAACGGACTCAGCTGAGATGATAGCGATGCAGAGCGCTGGGAGCTTTTCTCCGTTAGAGCTGCCTGCAGCTCAGATCATCTGAAATCTGACATCTGACAGCTGACAGGGACACCTCTGCTTCTCGGATCCATGCGTCCCTGGACGCCGGACCTTCTCCCAATCTCCCAACTCCTTGTTCCCTGCTACGCTTCGCTCAGCGGAGCCGACACTAATATATCCCTCCACTGCATACTGCAACCCTTTTGCCTCGATCTGGATGATATTGAGGAGGAATTGCTCCAAAAAATGTCACTGACATGCATCTGTCTACTTCTTTCCATCACGGAAATCTGCGGAGCTGCAGTATTTGATCCACTTATTGTCGGAGTTGGCAACAGTAACTAAGGGGGGCGGGGCTCGGCGAAAGGTCAATTCTGATAAACGATAAAATAATTTTCTCTTTTTATTGAAAATGATTGCATAAATGTATATTTATTATTATTTTTTTTTTTTTTTGGAGAATGTTGTATCCAGTAAATACTTTTCACATTTTTCCAACTTTGTTTATTTTTGAATTTATTCATCCACTTTGTTGTTCTGATGGCACCAAAATGGCTTGAATTGTGATGTTTAGCAACAAAAGTCATTGCAGCTCCACCTTAACCCCAATCCAAACAGCAGCCTTAGCCCTCTAAGCAAAAAAAACACCACCAGTCCTCCTTAAAATCAACACTGCATTCACTAGTCTCCAGAAATAAACTTCACACCCTCTAATTTTGAACTAAATCAGACTAAATTTGTTAGGATATGCTACAAACAGCCCTAACGATAGACTTTCATTTCAGGAAAAGCTTCTTTTATTCTTTATTGACTGAAAATAAGTCAAGCAACTTCACAGATTTCTAAAATTTATCTTAAAAATAAAATGTTCTGCTGTTTGAAAAGCTCATATATCAAAAATAATCTTTTGTTTTTGGGGATTTTCTTTTAGATTTGTCTGGTCTAAGATAAATATTTTAGTGTTCCAGTCTATTTCTATATTTGGATCACCTCCCAAAAAGCCTATTAAGTTGTTCCTGTTCCTGATGTGTGGACAGCTGACACAGACCAGCTCTCTGCTTCACACTCTGAATTTCTAAAGGGAAAAAAATCCCTGGATATTTAAAGAATATTATTATAAATGTTGAATAAAGAAGATTCCCTGCAAGAAAGTTACTTATTTTCTTTATGATGAGGAAGTGACTGTTGTATTTGTATTTTCTGATGAATACCTGTCATTAATGGACCGGGCCTGTGTTTGTCTACAAGTTAGTGCCTCATTGATTGGATTTTAAAGACTTTCTAACTACGCCTCTCCGGGTGGAGACAATATGCTCCATTTCTCAGTGCAATCGAGGGCAGACGTCCGAGATGGCCCGGGTTATGTGGATGGAAGCCCTGCCTTCGTTTGGAGATGAATGATAAGCGGTGGAGTGCTGTTCACTGCAGCAGACGCGGGTCACTGCTCATTTTGTTTCTGATTGATCAGAGTCGTTTTCTGCTCTCCTTTCCAGGAACCGCAGATATCTGCCCTCCCAGTAAAATCAGCTGTGTTGACAAAGCACTCGGTAAGAAACAATCTCCTCTCATTTCTTTTCCCATTATAATAAACTCCCACTAAACACAAATGGAAACACAATCAGTAAATGCCACAATGATTTTTTTTGTTTTCCTATTATACACCTGAAGGGACGGGCTATTATAAAATCTTCCTATTACAGTTTACTCACATTGGAGCTTGCTGCTTTAAAGACCAACTTCACTGAGAAACAATATGTTACTTGTTATTTTTTAAATATGAGTTTAACATGCAGGCTGAATATGAAAATAGTCTTCTACTCCTTTTTGTTGCATTAGCCGCCGACAGAAAATAGACGAGGAAACGCTCGGATTAGAAAACCAGTTAATTCTACACCAAATTGAAAAATAGTCACCTATCTTGGCTACGGAGAAGACTGTTTGCCATTTAGCGTCCAGGAGACAGCCAATCATGTCTCAGCTAGTAGAAGCTAACCGTTAGCATTAGCAACTCCACCACACAGCAGAACTCCTCCAGGCTACATCAGTGTTGCAGAGAAGACGGAGTCAAGCCGAGGCCACACTGGAGGCACCATTGGCGCGGAACGGCAGCGGAACGTTGCTGCTTGGTAAATGGTAAATGGCCTGTATTTGTATAGCGCCTTCTCAGGGTTCTACAACCCCCCAAGGCGCTTCACAACACAATCAGTCATCCATGTATTCACACACTAGTGGGGATGAGCTACATTGTAGCTACAGCTGCCCTGGGGCGCACTGACAGAGGCAAGGCCTGCCGAGCACAGACGCCACCAGTCCCTTCGACCACCACCAGCAGCAGGCAAGGTGGGTTAAGTGTCTTGACCAAGGACACAACAGCAGAATTCTCTGGCAGAAGCCAGGATTGAACCTACAACCTTCCAATTACTGGACAACCTGCTCTACCTCCTGAGCTGCTGCTGCCCAAATAGAATCTGTTATAGTCTATCCACGTTATTCTTACGGCCCGTGATGCAAGCAACTTCCGGTCCGCATTTGTTTACATTGAGACGAAGCGATTCCTTCATGCTAATCCTCTTTTTATGGGCTTTTAGAGACTGAAAACATGCATGAACACCAGCTGTCACAGCTCAAACGGGACACCGTTACACTCCGTCTGCCTACTGAAGCAGAGAGGGGGGGGTGGGGTGATCTTAAAGTCTGGCCAAAGCTAACGTACAGTAGCATTTTAGCTACTTTCTGAACTCAGTTGCGTCTGACAGCGAGGCAATAAACAATCTTAAAAGCTCTGAGGCTTATCAGTACCTACATCGTAATAAGGTTGGTTGTGTTTTGTTGAAAGAGTTGGGACACAATCTTATTTACTTAAAAGCAGACGTAGAGCCGAGTCAGAGCCTTAAAACCCTCATCACCAAGCCTGGGTTTTAGTTTCTACATCAGGTGAAATACAAACAGCAGGACGGCACTTTTAGGTTAATAACAGCAGTCTAAACACACGTTAAATTATAACTATTCAGAAAATTGTACACATGAAATAATTCCTGTTGTTGTGAGACTGCTGTCAGATCTCTTTACTACTGAGTCTCTTCTCCGGAGTTTTATCATATCCAACTACAAAGTAGGATGCGGGTGTTCCTCTCTGGGGGTTTTCACAATAAAATGAAAGGAACGCACAAATAAAGTTTGTGGTGGTTTCAAGTTAAGATTTTTCAGCCACATCCTTCTGGGTCCCTCATCTCTGGAGAGGCGGCGAGAACCGTACCGACGCTCGCAGCTCTCTCACTCTGGAGGTGCATGTTCTAAACATCGCTCTTGTAGCTACAAATGTAATTTTCTCTGGTTGTTAGTACAAGCGCGAACAGCGCAACATCTTCCCGAGGCGCGTGACTACATTTTTCGGGGGTAAATATTTTTTTAAATCCTCTTCAAATGTTCAAATAAACTGCTACTAGCAACGAAACCTCACAATGTAAACCAATGAATATGTGCTACTTCCGGTATCTCACCGGATGTTGCTTTCATCAGCGTTTCTCCATGAGGCTACTCAAAAATAACGTGGATAGGGTTGATGCAAACTGGCTGCAGCGTGGAAATTTTCAGGCGCATCCCAGAAGCAGCACACTGTGCCGTGCCACGCCACGCCGCTAAAGATAGGATTAGGTTCTATTTGTGCAGCGAGCTGCCTCTGGGATGCGTCAATTTCTGCAGTTAACATAGGGCTAGACAGGAAATCACACACAGTGTCAGTGTAACGCGTCTGGTAACTGTCAAAATAAAAGTCTGTTGCAGAAATGCGATTTCTTATCTATGCAGATTACGTCTATACGTGTGGCCTAACAGCTTGTTAACTACTAGCATCTTTCGAGAAGCGCAACGATGTGTTTTTCATGGCTTTAATCCTGGCAGTGGAGAGAGACAACATTATATATGACATCAAACAGCGATAGCAAACGTGATTTCCTTCGTCTGCTTTTCGGTTTAATGGTGGATGGCATAAACAAACCGTGACCTTTGAAGTCTCGAGAGATTTTGTGATCTTGTGAGTCCAGCACGCGGGTGAACCGTTCCACACCGCTGATGCCTTCAGTGTGGACCCGGAGTCAGTGGTAGAATCGCATTGCTGTTAGCCAATCAGAGGCATGATGTCATAATATCAAGAAATAAGACACCAAAACCTGCCGTCTGAAGCTCACCTCTCCCCTGGCTCTCTTTTAGTTCCTGAAACAGGAGCACCAGAGCTTTTTTCCTCAGAGATCGACTCACAAGGCATTCATTTATACTAGAGACCACTGCAAATGTGTGAAGAAAATGAGTGAACTTGGACTTTAATGTTGAACCAAATTCATTCCTCCATGTCTTCACCCCTCACCCCCCCCCCCCCCCCCCCCCCCACACACACACACACACACACACACACACACACCTCAGCCTGGACTCTACCAGCAGATAACTGAACCTTTGGTTTTCTAAGAAACCCCAATAAGAAGGGACCTTTTTATTGACTTGGCAGCACAATTACCATTTCTCAGCCAAATAAGCCAGAAAATTTAATTATGTCTCTTTTCACTGAATTCAAACCCTGTTTAAAATATGCCTGAATGAGATTTTAGATATATCTCATAAGAATGGGCCACATTCATGCAGGTCATATTCCTGGAGTCAAACAGAGCGAAAAGATTCCCCCTCCATCAGAGAATTACATTAAAATAGAATTTCTATATTTAAATAGTAGAAGTGCTTTGTTCCTGCATCAGACAGAATATGTGACTTCACGCTCCTGCATACAAATACCCTTATTGTTAGAGTTATAAAATACATAAATCATTAAATCATAATTACTGCTTTCAGTGCTCTTTTTTTTCAGCTGAATGCTTTCTGAATTTTAAACGACAGACTGAGTAAAACCATTTATGCTTCTAAGAGTTGTTTTAGAGTTAGGATCATAAATTTGTCTCTGTTAATATGCTAGCCACTTACGTCTGCATGCTAATTGAGTAAAAGGTACTATGCAAAGTCTCCAGCGCCACTTACTTTACTTGATCATTTATTTGCAGAGCAATTGTTGTTACATGGTTACTGTAAGCACCCGTTCTGCAGTGGCATGTTGAATAATCACACAGCTCTGGGTAATAAACTTGCAGTGAGAAACATTAGGTTCATTTTTGTGTAAAACCTTGCAAAACAAAAAAAGATTAGACTTCTGTTCGTTATTCATTGCATGTTGTTGGATGCAGGTCTGTTAAAATCCTCAGCAATTTGTTGCTGTGTAAAATAAAATGATGTGCAAACAATTTAGCAAAAATGAAAATTATCATTGTTGATTGCTGCAAAATAATCTAAAAACATGAATCTTTGCATCATAATACTGTTTTTGTCCATTTGCTCTATCGCTCTGCTGGTATTTGAGCTGTGTGTCTCTGATCTGTGGCTGATGCTTGTCTCTGTACACTGCCAACGACCCGTTTTGTAAAGAAATATTCATTGTAATATATTCAATATGTGTTTTATTCAAAACTATTAGATTCAGTGCAATATAGTATAACAAACAGGTCTCGTTTCAAATTTAAAAAGCAAGATTCGGATAATGTCACAAGGAGACCTGAAACCTACTGGGGAGCAGCTGCTCCTCCGTTTAAACAGTAGGTGTCACTAATGAGAAACTGATACTGCTATCTAGCATAAATGGACCAAATCATATTTAACATATTTTAACTTTTTCTTGGTTCTGGGTGTAAATGGTAAATGACCTGTGATTATATAGTGTCTTCTAGAGTCCTATGACCCCCTAAGGCACTTTACAACACAACCAGTCACATGCACACATTCACACACTGATGATGATGAGCTACAGTGTAGCCACAGCTGCCATGGGCTCACTGACAGAAGCGAGGCTGCCGATCACAGGCACCACCTGTCCCTCCGACCACCACCAGCAGGCAAGATGGGTTAAGTGTCTTGCCCAAGGACACAACTACGACAGATTGAGTGGGGCACAAACCTGCAACCCTCCGGTTACGGGGCAAGCGCTTAACTCCTCTGCAACAGTTTGTAGACTTTTCATATAACAGTAATTTTGTTTCCTAAACATTTGCATCTAGATTTAATTCTTAAAGGGATATTGCAGCCCTAAGTGAAATTTGGTCTATTTCCGTATTCTCCACAGTTAGATAAGTGAGAAAAAAGCATTTAGTAACCAGTGCAGTGATTCTCCTGATCTGTCTGCTTTAGCTTAGCATAAACAATGGAAGTGAATGGCAGGTACTATTTTGTGTGCAAAAGTGATGACTCAGTAATGATACCAATTTTTCCTGGTGAGCTCAATAATCATGTTGACTGCAAATAAAAAGTAAGAAGTAACACGAAGGATTTGCAGGAGCTGATTTATACTTGGGACTACGTTACGACAAAGCACCACTGTAACCCGCCGCTGCATGGCGCATGGATATAACACAGCGGTAGACAATAACATGCGATTTGCAAAGTATTTCTTTCCGGAGTTTTATGTACAGGCGTAATACAAGAAAATGCCTGTTACTTGTGTAGCAAAGGGATGTGAAAACAAGCAGAGGACATAGCTGCAGGATAGTTCACGCTATTCCAACAGATGTTTGTTTACGGAAGCCGGAGGCTTTTTCAACCCGCTGTGTTATATTTTTGCGAGTGGACTGCTGCCAGATCAGAAGAATTACTGCGCTGGTTGCAAAATGCTTTTTTCTCACTTATCTAACTGTGGGGAATACGGAAATTAACCAAATTTCACTTAGGGGTGGAATATCCCTTTAAAACTACATAGAAACGCAGTTGCTCTATCAACATATATAATCACTACAGGGATGTGAGACTGCAATTATAGATGAAACATTACATGCACCCCCTACTGGCTGGTTGCAGTAAAACTAATAAGCCCCGCCCCTTCCATGTAATAAATGAGACATTTTCCTGACTTTAAAACAAAAATACACCTTAAAGTCTTTTTAAAGAGATTTCCCTTCAAATTGAATATTTAAACAATAATTTTTTGCTATAATAAGTCTTTTTATATTAAAAAAAAACACCAGTGAGTGAACCAAACATAACATGGCAGCACCTATGAGCAGAAATTTTTGTTTGAATTAGGAAGTAGTGAAACATACATACCTGTATATGTTGATGATGTGACTGAATTAGAAAACTTTGATTGACCTGACGTGTATTGGGATGGATTTAAACCTGACTAATTTTGGCACTAAATTAGGATTTCATGTAAATAGTAGGGGTGGTAGTTTGAAACGTTAATTATGATTAATTAATTGGAAAAAAATAACACATAAAAAAAATTAATGCCCGAAGGTCCCCAAATTGGGGGACGTTGAAGTTTAGCAGCAAAATACATGCCCTAAATATCAATAAATACCATTAAACTGCACCTCTAAAAAAACCTCAGAGCCTTGGCTACAAGATCATGCAAACTTTTTTTATGTGCTCCAAACACAACTAAAACTATAATCAAATGAGTGATCAGAAATCCCTCTTCATGTGCGTTTTTGCCTTTATTTCTGTCTCTAACGCTGCTAAATCAAATCAAAATGTACACGCATTCTATCAACCCATTATGAAGGTTATTATTATTTATTTATTCATTTGATTATTTTAAAGACGATGCCAAGACCAAAACAATACCAAATGTACTTAAAATAGTATTGTACTTTTAGGTCTGTCCTATTTTAGCCAGTGTATAAATATATTTTTCTCCTGTTTTTAACTGAAATACAATTTAAAAGCTTTTTTTTTTTTAGAAATTAAAAAAGCTTGAGTTTACAATAATAATGTCCATGTCTATTGTTTGTTTCTCTGTCTCATTATTGTTAATTAAAAAAAATTGCTTTTGGGGAACATTTTCTTGAACGATTAAAATGCGATTAATCAAGATTAATTAATTACAAAGCCTCTAATTAATTAGATTAATTTTTCAATCGAGGACCACCCCTAGTAAATAATAATCTAAAATGTGATTAATGATCTTCAGACATTATTATTGTTTCTTGAACTACCAGAATCTTCATGCAAAACAGAATCTGTGCGTCTGTGTTAAAAGCTCTGCTGCCGTTGTGTCTGCAGCACAGCTACAGAAGAACAGCGGGGATACCTGTCCATGCGAGACGCCCTGTAATCTCACCCGCTACGGTAAAGAGCTCTCCATGGTCAAAATCCCCAGCAAGGGCTCGGCTCGATATCTCTCCAGGAAATACGACAAGTCGGAGGACTACATCAGGTACATCAGAGACTTCCCTTATGAGCAGCGATACGTCGCTCGGTTCATGGATCATAAAGTTTGACCTCCGGTTTGTGATAACCAGATACTATAAATGTAAAAAGACCAATTAAAATTTTATGCAAGCATCAGTTCATGTTGACTCCGGTAATGGGATGCTGATTGTTGGGACCACATATCCGTGTCTTTTTAATTCCATCCAGCTGGTAAATATTTACAACGTTGTGTTATAGGATAAGAATTTAATTACTGTTATTAGTGTAATTAACTTCCATTTGCCTGGTTTGTCATTCAAATCATCTCAATCTAAACAACAAAACAGACCAATATTAAGTGTTTGCAATGGTTTGTCAAATACCACAAGACCATTTCTGTTGGTGGACATTTTGAGTCAATGCCATGCAGAATGAGTCTGATTCTGCTCCGTATGAGAAGGTAAATACGGTTAAACCAAAAAGCATATGATTTTTGATTATTATTACCAGACTTGCGTTCCAATGAGACTCGAGAAGCGAGTGACTAAGCAGCACAACGTTAGTCCTGCTCATCTCATTTAAACCCTGAAAGACTTCATTATCTCGTAATCGCTGGATAGATCACCACAGGCCTTGTTATCCCACCAGTGAGCATTAAGATGACTGGATTCATTTCTTAAGACTCTAATTGTTTGTTTGTTGTGAATTATAAGAGGCTTCTCACTTTTTGTTTCCTGTGTTTTCCAGAGACAATTTCTTGGTCTTGGATATCTTTTTTGAAGCTTTGAACTACGAAACAATCGAACAAAAGAAAGCATACGATGTTGCAGGTTTATTAGGTAAGATTGTGCTCCGTTTCTCTCATTTTTATGAATTTAAAACAGGCTCGCCAAAGCAGGGAACAAGGTGCTTTCAAAGCGGTGGTGTTGAGTTTTATAACCATTAGCAGCAAATAGGAGCAGCCTCGGCCTTGTGTCCATTGTGCTTCTCAGATATTTCCGTACTTTCCTTTTAGGTGACATTGGTGGACAGATGGGCTTATTCATTGGAGCCAGCATCCTGACGGTATTACAAATACTGGATTACATATATGAGGTACACTTCTTGCTGTCTCACACACATTGTTTAAATTGGACCTATGGAGGTATGATAAAACAGCTACCATCAAGCTGGGTTTCAAAGAGAAAACTGCAGCAAATTAAATGTTCGAGTTTAAAACAAAGATCATTCTATGCTGAAGACTGATGGTGTTACAGCCAAGTACTTACTGAGTACATAGCAGGTACTTTCTGGGGTATACACAAGGTAAGTGTTGTATAAATACTAGAGATCGACCAATATTGGTTTTTCTATTGCCGATACCGATGCCAGTACGTAGACGTCATGGTCAGCCAATGGCCGATATGTGCTGCAGATTTTTGGGGCCAATTGTTATGACCGATATCTCAATCAGATCAAAAATTCTTCATGTAAACATCGGAATATTCTGATCCGATACAGCCCGATCAGAATGAAATTTCATTCCGATTGAGAGAGGTGGTTTTGTCCGATCATCATTCCGATTGACGTCCATGTACACACCCATTTGGATTGTTGGAGTAAAATAATGCTCACTGTGCACGTGTGCAACTTCAGCGTGACATCTTTCCGCCTTTGCAGACGCTCAGGACAAGTCGAAAACATGGCGGGAGGTAAACAGAAGTGGTTTGTTGCCGACACTATGTTTTTACTGGAAACACTACGGGAGCTCAATATTATTGAACGTCTCGATGGCTGAAAGTCTAGAAATGCCGAGTTATACACTCAAGCGCATCTAAAGATGCAGGAAGCAGGAATTCACCGAAGTATCGACAAAATCAAAAACAATTTTTTTCCCGGGAAAGACAATTCTGCACATGCTCAATCTATTTAAAGATGCTGTCCAGAGTATTTCTTTTATCTGATGGCACCATCTAGTGGCTGACAAGCGTATCACACCAAGAGTCGGTCGATTTGGTTTTTTAAGATGGCGACTGCACATTTCTTGTTTATGAATGTGCTTCTGTAGCCGACAAACAGAGCTAAAACACGTTGTTTTACAATTATTATTCTCATGGCATGTTGTGTTTTCATATATTTATATTTTAAAGACTTACTCGTCCGTGAAAAGTTCATCAACGCTGCATCAGCCGAGGTACTTCCTGAAACGCTGGAGCACGTAAGCGGTAGTCTAACGCTATTAGTTAGTTCTGACCGGCGCTCAGTTCATATTGCACGGAGCTCTACGGGGCAGGGGGCAGGCTTAGCAAAAAAATGAAAAAAGACGTATTGTCGACATTATATTACAGTACATAAGACAATCACTTTTATGAATTTATGAAAAATCATACATAATTCCTGAAAGGGGAAAACTGCGGACAGCCGCTTTAATCTGGTTGAATGCTTGGTGCATGTATGCTCACGGCATGATTGGATCATTTCAGTTAGTGTCCATGTAAACCAGTGGCTCTCAATTAGTGGGGCGCGCCCCCCAAGGGGGGCGCGGGAGAAGAGCAAGGGAGTCGCAGCGGACGCACCCACCCCCACCCCGCTCGGAGCGTCCCCACGGAGAATACAAGGGTATTCCAACCTCCACTGTCAGTCCAATAAATGAGGATCACATAGAAAAAGTACAAACATGATTTTTATTTAATGGAAAGGCAGTGCATGTGTTAGATGGACAAGAAATTTAGATTTTTCTTACTTTTTGTTTCGCTTTATATTTGTTGTTTGGTAGAGTGACGTATGAACGGCCCGTATTAAACATGGTTATGTTAAAAAGAAGCCTCATCTTGTTTCCCTGCGGTGCCCACCATAGTGGTATTTTATTTAAATAAAATGTTTTTTAACACAACTTCCTTTCTTTCATATATGAGAAATTGAAAGAATCGCTGCTGCATTTGGACACGCTAAGGAGGGCGCATTTGCTCGCAGCCAGAGGCCGCATGATCCATTTTCCCATCACTTTCATTTTAAAAATAATAATAATAAACATTCAATAAAACCATTAAATATCCATTCATTTTTATTAATTTTTAGTCCACACAAGATGACCAGAATGCCCCAGTAACATAGAAACAATGCAATTAAACAATTTCACTTAAATTATCAACATTTCACCTGCTGCGCCCGAACGCACATTCCTTCTGCTCCGGCGTAAACCTGATGGTCACCTGCTTGTGCGTAATCAGATGTCTCTAAGGAGCTTTCCACTTTCCAGATCTGGAAGCTCTCAACATTGCACTCTGGTGCGCAGATCTGTCAGACGCGCTCTGAGCTCCTATTGCGCGCCGCTTTGTGCGCACTGTCAGATGCGGAGAATAATGCAGATGCTTTGATGGAAATCTTTCCATGATGTTACCACGATGGATTCTTCTGTGGGCAACAAGGTCATT
Organism: Aphyosemion australe; assembly: GCA_006937985.1. Classification (NCBI taxonomy): domain Eukaryota; kingdom Metazoa; phylum Chordata; class Actinopteri; order Cyprinodontiformes; family Nothobranchiidae; genus Aphyosemion; species Aphyosemion australe. The sequence goes on along the minus strand of SSNS01000027.1, from coordinate 400,888 downwards.
CCCCCGCACTTTCCCCTACCGCCCGACATTCGCCGACTGACTATCAGCGCATTAGTATGGCAAGCCGATTTAACATTTAAGCAGACTGACGTGTATTCAGATATCTATAATTCTGTTGTTCCTAGCAGAAATTAACATTCCAGAAAGCCATAAAATCAATCATACTGTACATAATGAACATTGTGCAACCCCCCCCCCCCCCCCCGCACATTGGGAGGGGGGCGTGAAAAAATCTATGTATCCTAGGGGGGGCTTCACCGAAAGTATTTGAGAACCACTGATGTAAACAGAGATTTGTGATTTCCGATCAACCGAGATTTGAATCGGATTGGGGAAATATGGCGCATATAAACGTAGCTAATGTTTTTCGCCTCATTTGCATGCTGAAATGTCACTAACATCGACAGCCGATGCAAAACATTTCTGTACCTGAATCAGTTTTTGAACTCTGAATTTAACCAACTCTTGAATCTTAATTCTGTTTACTGCTAATTGACCAAGTATTGAGTATAAAAAACAGAAAAATGAAAGGAAATGTCAGGTGACAATAACACGCATGTCTTAAGCTGGAACATAAATATACATTGAAATGGAATTCTCCAGCAGATGTGCAAATGTGCCTGACTTTAAATCAGCTCTACCTCAGCCGATGCTGATATTGAAAAAGATTGGTAGATCTTGGCTCGATATGTCCATCTATCCCACACATACCCCTATATGTACCTTGTGCATACCCCTGTAAGTACCTCATATATACCCTAAAGAACAGGGTAAAAGTCACATAATACAGCCCAGTCCCCATAAGTATAGTCCTAAATATCCAGTACTTACCCTTTACCATAAATGCACCCAGTACTTACCTTTTAAGTCCCAGGCTGTATTATATATTGCTGCCATAATGTCTTTTTATTCTGCTTTGGTTTTCTTTGAGTGGAAGCTTCCATTGATCGTTTCGCTCCACCTGAGTGTTCTCACTTGGCAGAATGACGCTACTATCTTAGCTTGCAGCCGGGAGCATTAACGTTGTCACTTATTATGCTTGTAAGATGTTTTATTTGATTCTCAAATACATGCAAAGATAACTACTGCATTTTCTGCAGCTGTCTTTGCAGTCTGCAACAGAAACGTCAGTAAATCAATTAAAACTATCAATAGTGCACACCTCACTAAGTAAACAACACATCGCTATGAAGCAAATATATTGTTACGTTTTAGGGATGAAAACAAATTTTAATTAAATTTGTTGTATTTATTTGTTCAAACGTTGTACGCCTCATTTAATTAACATTCTTTATTTACTGATTTTATCTCTAATGAAGTCTGTAATTAACTTTTTTAATTTTATGTCATTATATTGTATTAATTCTATCATTTATTCTGTTTTTTGTGTTTCTTTTTAGCAAAACTACACATTTTAAGTATTACATCTTGTAGTGTTTCCCACATTTTCTCCCTTTGACATTTTTTTTTTCTATTTTTAAACTCCAGCCTTGCTAAATTAGTTATAAAAATGATGCTCTAAACCTTTAAAAACCTGAATGCTTGATTAAAACGAAGTTTCCAGATTAAGCTCCAGCTCCCTGAGTGCGTCTGAGGCCCTTTGGCTCTGGCCCTGCTGCTGACTGCCAAACATGTATTAATAAAGTTAATAAGTAGGGAAGGAATGTAATCCACACATCATGTGGGATGAAGTCTGCTTACCACTGCACTTCCTGTCACCTTCCCTTATTTCTGCTCTTTAACTCTCCCTGCTGCTGTGCTCCTGGTGAAATCAGGTGATCAAGCACCGGCTACAACGCCTGCTGAGGCCGCAGAAAGAGGAGAAGAAGACCAAGCAGCCAACGACAACAGTTGCAACAGTTGGTCTAGAAGAAATGAAAGCAAAGGTACGGGATAAATACTGCACTGTAACAAATTAATCTTACCCTGTTTTCATGCAGATTGTACAATTTACCCTACAGCACTGTAACTGTATTAGACGGCAAAGAAATAGGAAGCAAATTAATTTATTTTTTTCTCCCCCTCTCCTACAAGAATGAGGAGTGTAATGTTTTTAATTAATCTCAACCACTTTGCTAAGCAAAACCTCCCCTGGAGCTCAGATTTATTGTTGCACAACTTCATTCACAAGTTGCGTATTTCTGAACAATAGACTTCTTATCTTGCATCTACCCGTTACTGAGAGGAATTCTGCTCTGCATAATGTAACCGTGACAGATGGTGGGAGATTTGGCTTAGCAGTCGTAGACACCAGAGGTGGGACGCGGCTTTCAGGGGAGTCCCTGTGAATGGGGGTGAAGGACGTATACCATAACTGTGTAATCTGGTTAAAAATATTTGGTTATGCAATATCTAGTTACATCGGAAAAGGGTAGAATGCCTTCTCCAGGTCAGGGATGAGGTCCTGCAACAAGTGGAGGAGTTTAAGTATCTCGGGGTCTTGTTCACGAGTGAGGGAAAGATGGAGCGGGAGATCGATAGGCGGATTGGTGCTGCGTCTGCAGCTATGCGGGCGTTGTACCAACCTGTCGCGCTGAGCCGGAAGGCGAAGCTCTCGATTTATCAATCTACATTCCTACCCTCACCTATGGTCACGAGCTTTGGGTAGTGACCGAAAGAATGAGATCGCGGATACAAAATGAGTTTTCTTCGCAGGATGTCTGGGCTCTCCCTTAGAGATAGGATGAGAAGCACAGACAGTCATCTGGGAGGGGCTCGGTGTAGATCCGCTGCTCCTCCACATAGAGAGGAGCCAGTTGAGGTGGCTCGGGCATTTGGTCCGAATGCCTCCTGGACGCCTCCCTGGTGAGGTTTTCTGGGCACGTCCAACCAGGAGGAGACCTAAAGGAAGACCCAGGACACGCTGGAGGGACTATGTCTCTCGGCTGGCCAGGGAACGCCTTGGGATTCCCTCGAAAGAGCTGGCCCAAGTGGCTGGGGAGAGGGAAGTCTGGGCCTCTCTGCTTAGTCTGCTGCCCCCACGACCTGACCACGGATAAGCGGACAAAAATGGATGGATGGGTGGGGTGGGTGTTTATATATATATATATATATACTGCTCACAAAAATTAAAGGAACACTTTAAAGAAACACATTAGATACATCAGATCTCAGTATGAAGTTGGATATCTATACAAATAACGACGGCAATGTCTTAGGAACAAAAGGATGCCAAGTCTTTTAATGGAAATAAAAGTTTTCAGCCTACAGAGGGCTCAATTGTGTAGACACCCTAAAATCAGAGTGAAATGAAGATGTGGCAGGCTAGTCCATTATTTCAAAAACTTAATTTCTGCAACTCAAAATGCTTTTCAGTATCTTGTGTGGCCCCCACGAGCTTGTGTGCATGCTTGACAACGTCGGGGCATGCTCCTAATGAGACAACGGATGGTGTCTTGTGGCATTTCCTCCCAGATCTGTGTGAGGGCATCCCTGAGCTCTTGTACAGTCTGAGGAGCAACCTGGCGCCGCCTAATGGACCCAAACATAATGTCCCACAGATGTTCTATTGGGTTTAAGTCAGGGGATCGTGAAGGCCATTCAATTGTTTCAATTCCTTCATCCTCCAGGTACGGCCTGCATACTCTTGCCACATGAGGCCGGGCATTGTCGTGCATTAGGAGAAAACCAGGACCTACTGCATCAGCGTAGGGTCTGACAAAGGGTTCAAGGATTTCATCTGGATACCTTATGGCAGTCAGAGCACCATTTCCTAGGCAGTAGAGGTCTGTGCGTCCCTCCATGGATATGCCTCCCCAGACCATCACTGACCCACCACCAAACCTGTCATGTTGAACGACGTTGCAGGCAGCATAACGTTCTCCTTGTCTTCTCCAGACTCTTTCACGTCTATCACAGGTGCTCAGGGTGAACCTGCTCTCGTCTGTAAAAAGTACAGGGCGCCAGTGGCGGACTTGCCAATTCTGGTGTTCTTGAGCAAATGCCAGTCGAGCTCTACGGTGCTGGGCAGTGAGCACAGGGCCCACTACAGGACGTCGGGCCCTCAGGCCATCTTCATGAAGTCTGTTCCTGATTGTTTGGGTAGAGACATTCACACCAGTGGCCCTCTGGAGGTCATTCTGTAGGGCACGAGCAGTGCTCAGCCTGTTCCGCCTTGCACAAAGGAGCAGGTATCGGTCCTGCTGATTGGTTGTGGACCTTCTACGGCCCTGTCCAGCTCTCCGAGAATAACCGCCAGTCTCCTGAAATCTCCTCCATGTTCTGGAGATTGTGCTGGGAGACACATTAAACCTTCTTGCTGCAGCACGTGTGGATGTGCCATCCTGGAGAAGTTGGACAACCCGTGCAACTTCTGTAGGGTTAAGAAATCGCCTCATGCTGCCAGTAGAGATAATTACTCAAGCCAAAACTAGCACGAGTGGAAAACCAGCCAAAAAAGATCAAGAGGGAGAAACTTGAAATGACCTCCGCATGTTAAACCAGTCCTGTTTTGAGGGTTTTGTAATTGTTGCCACTTTAGTGCACCTGTCGTTAAGTCCATGAACACCAATACAGCTGAAAGTGATTAACAATGCCCTCAGCTGCTTAATCAACCAGAAAATTATCAGACAGGTTTAATTGATTTCATGCCAGGCCCAATAAAAAAAGTGTTCCTTTAATGTTTGTGAGCAGTGTAAATATATATATATATACAGTATATATAAATTTGCATTTTATCTTGCAAACGAGTGTGACATTTTTTACATCACCGAGGTCTCCGGTACTTTGAGCTTATGACTTTGGCTGAAAGAGCAGCAGAAACGAATATCTGTTTCCTCCATTTTTAAATTAAAATATTATACATATTTGCACCTTGGGGTTCCCCGGAGCAGCTGGCCTAAGTGGCTGGGGAGAGGGAAGTCTGGGCCTCTCTCCTTAGGCTGCTGCCCCCACAAACCAACCACAGAGAAGCAGAGGAAAATGTATGGATGGTTATGCATCAAAATAAACTCGATAGCCGCGTTTGTACTATAGGAATTCCGGGAAATTTATGGGGAGGGGGGAAGGTGATGGGGTAAATACAAAGCCATTGTCTCCATACAAAATCGTCCCTTTCAGGACTTTAGGACGTCGGCATGTTGTGACTTTTTCGGTAGTGAGTGACGTCACTGATCAGTGCCAAAAGGCGTCCACGGACATTAATTACATTTATAAATTTTTATTTTGTCAAAATACATCGAAGTTTATTTTATTCAGGGGAACGTAAGAGTGGCTGTGTGATGTGAAGAGCTGCGTTCAGTGACCAGAATTAAACGGCACAAAGCAACATTGACGGTGTCAACCCCTACTTCACACTGGAAGCATCAGCAGCGCAGAACGTCACTGCTTCAAATAGAATCCATTCTAGTCTGCGGGAGTGATTCAAACCAGCCGCAATGCAGCAATTTCCAGGCGCATCCCAGAAGCGGCGCGGGATCAGGTTCTATTTTTGCCACGAGCCTCTGGGATGCGTCAATTTCCACAGCTAACATAGGGCTAGACAGGAAATCACACATGGTTTCAGTGTAAAACGTCCGGTAATTTTCAAAATAAAAGTTTATTGCGACGATGAGATTTTACAAATGCTAGTTATTTGGCAATGTTGGTTGATATAATTTACCAGAGTTACAACCAATCAGCATGAGTTAACCACAAGACCCGCCCAGTGACTCAACTGGGCCTTTTCTGAGTACATACCCCAGTTTGGGTAATTGGTGGTCCCTGAAATGTCCCAGACAGTGGTCCGATTTGTGCCGGTCCAGTGAAATGGAGACACACCGTGAAGGTCTGGTACAATTACCAGGAAGTTCCGATAGTAGAAACAGGCCTAAAATGGGAGTTTAGATCTGTTTGTTTTACTCTAGTTCTCATTTTTCTTTCCAGCAGGAGCCAAATGACACGACACGGAGTCACCCAGAGGGCGCGTACGCCAACACGATCCTCCCCAACCACCACCATCCTCACCCCCACCCTCACCCCCACCACCATCGTGCTGGACATCACGGGGTGTTTGAGGACTTTGCTTGCTAAAAGACAATCTTTGTTTCCAATTCTGGTGATGACACGATTGGAACGTTTTGTGTGTTGAGATCAATAAACGGACGCCTCCGCATTTCCGCCATTTCTTTGCTGTCACCAGAGAAAAAGCTACGGCCAAAGTCAGACACCAAACTTGTGCTGCTAACAAACCACTCGTACGGACAGTATGTAGGCACAAATCGGACACAGCTTCTTCTTCTTCTTTTTTTTTCTTATTTCTTTTCTCTCGCTCTGAATGGGACCCCGCTCAACTCTGACCTGCTTCACTTTCCATCCAGATACTTTCTGATTACAGGACCGACTTTTTGGTACATTTTCACCCCAGAAGGAACAAGAGCAGAACTGCATGTCACCTTGATCCAGTTTGTTCTCTACAAGGAAAAAAAAGATGGTTTATTTATTCAGTTTCTCTATTCTGGTTATTATTCTGTCTATATTACCACATCTGATGCTCCTCAGTCTCCATGGAGCTGTACCACGTCGAGCATTACACCTGATAAATCATGTAATTATTTAAAGAGATATTACGACCTATATGTTCAGTATTGTATACAAAAGAACAGTACTCCAGTAAGCAAACCTGACTCGTGTTAAACCATCGGATTTGTGACTGAGTGAAATTATTTAGGGTGAAAAATACGACTGAGGAACTAGCAGCATCTTCCCAACGTACATCTTGTCAGCTTTGTGGTTAAGGTGTTAGAGAGTAGCAGTGTACGTGTACATAACAAAAAAAAGATCGGAACATCATAAAAGGGTCTGTTTTAATGGTTGTTGTTTATATTTATTTAATATATACTTATGTAATATCAATTTGAGTTATTTATACATTTTAGAAAAGATTTTTTATATGAAAATAGCAATCACGATTGTAACAATTACTGTACAGGACTGCCAAACATCAGCACACCTCATCCAAGAACAGACTGAACGGACATGAATTCTCCACACGGTCTCCTTTTATATGTTTTACAAAACAACTGTTCCATATGAATGAGAGACATCATGTTTTGTACTTGAATTATTCGTCTAATTCTATTGGTTTCTGCCCTCCATCCACCTTTTATTTTGGTTGGGAATGTGAACACAACTTTCTGCTAACATAAGCAATAAGAGAGAGGATTTTTACTTCTTTTGCCAAGTCATTTCTTTCAGATGTGGCCCAAAACCACTGCAAAAGCACAGCAGCTATTTACAGGGTGAACCTGACATCCGTGCGCGTGCAAGTGTGTGTGTGTTTGTGCTCGTGTGGATGTGTGTGTGTTTGCTTGCATTCTTTAACATTTTGCACACATGACTGAGCACATTAAAGTGACACAACTCAGCTAAGCTGGTCCATTAAAAAATGGAGGGTTGGAATTAGGGAGGTTAGCAGGAGCGCTAGGTGTTTTATATGCTCTGGAGAGGCAAACGGTTCTGTAAAATAAACATTGTTTCAAAGGTTGGTGCATCCTTATTGGTTTACGCTTGAAAATACGGGACGAGGACACGGCAGATTTTAAGAGCACAAGTTCAAATGTTCAATGTAGACTTGGATTCACTGGTTTCTTCTTTTTTCACAGGTTACAAGGTCAAATTAGTCACTTTTGACCTTTTTCAGCACAAGAAAAACACTTTTAGATTGATGAAGCTACTTTTTGGGAATTTGGTCAAAGGTTATTTCTTTAAAAAAAAAATTGGCATCTTCCTAAAACGTTACCATCACTTTATTAAATATGCAGAGCCGGCCCCAGGAATATGCAAGTGAAGCGACTGCTTTGGGCCCCCGCACCACCAGGGGGCCCTGAAAAGCACCAAGCTAGCATGAAAAAAAAAATGTCTTAATAACTTTAAATATACAAACACATTGATATCACACATGGAAAATGAATGATATATTATTTTTTATAGTGTATTTTTTCTTTCGTGATTGCATGGTTTATACATTTGTTCCAAATTTTAAGAACAAAAAACTTAACTTATTTACTATGAATTTGGTTTTTTTTTATTCGAATGTTACTTTCAAACAAAACACTTAAATAACACTGCAAATTAATTAGAGCATTTTTGTTGGTTTGATACTAATGTAAGGTTAATAGCCATTACAAAACCAGATGTAAGCTAATTACAAAAGATGCTAATGATGGTGGTTATTAGGGGTGTCCAAAGCAGCCAGTATTTGTTTGTATTTGTTTAAGGGGGAAAGTATTTGTATGTGTTTTTGTATTCGATTAAAACTCAAAATAGGTGTAAAAATTCATTTTTTTGCATTACACTTCTACACTACAACTTAAATTAGAAGTGTAATGCAAAAAAAATTATTTTTACATCTATTTTGAGTTTCACAAATACTGGCTGTTTTGCACACCCTAGTAGGTATGTTACACACATAGTGAAGCCTAAGAATTATGAATTATCTGGTGTTCACTGGTTGGTATGGGGGCCCCAAAGGAAAACCTGCTTAGGGCCCTACAAATTCTTGGGCCAGCCCTGAAATATGTCAAGGAATTAAGTTCAAGAATAACCCAAATTCTTTGAGCCGTTTAGTTTTTCAGAAGACCCTGGAAGCATTTCTTTAGTTTTCTATCACATTCTGCTCATAGCACAAAGTTTTCCCATCTTTTTTTTCACAAAAGGGTCAAACACTTGCAGATTCTGAAGATTTTGTTTCTGCAATAGAAACTATTCAAAAGAAAGACCAAACAGAGCTTTCTGACTCACTGGGTCACATTTTCATTTTTCCATTTTGCTGCAAACTCATCTTCATTTGCTGGAAATAAACAATCTTGAGTTATTTGTGCTTATCAATGACTAAAGTTGTCTCCACTGTGTAACATATGAGTCACCAGGAATAGTTTTGTTTGGGTGAACATTTCCAGCACGAGTAGAAAAATGCTGCAGTTTGGACTGGAACGAGTCAGACAGACATTTATGGTATTCTGTTTATTCAAAGGTCTTCAAAACTAAATTCTTAAGGGAATCAAAGCATGAGAAACAGAAATAAGATGGGACACGAGGTGGCAGACAATCCAATTTAAAATCATATAATCTATTTAATTTTGTGTCAATAAATGACTAAATGTATGTTTCCTGTTAATCTGATTGATATATGCTGTTGCTGCAGTTTTGCCATGAATCTCTTTGGCTCACAATGAGATTCCTGTCTCCATCTCTCAAATCCCCTCCCTCTTCCCAGTAATCATGTGCTATACATGGCTGTTTAATATTCATAATCATGTGTCACTTTGACATTTTCAAAAGGTTCCCAATCACAGTCTCTGATGGCATCCTGTACAGGCTATGCATAGCAATCTTCCCCTCTGTCATCAATAATTGTAGCTATCCTCAGAGAAGTCACACCGGGGCTGGGGTGTCGAGCTGAATGCAGGACAGAATTATCACTTTAGTTTTTTACTTGAATGGAGTCGATGTACGGAGAAAAAAAACAAAAACTTTTGTCAGTGGCACTTTAAAACCCAACTTAGATCATTCTGAGTCCAAAACCTTTTTAAACAACAAATTGGTGAGGCTGAAGAGATTATTTTACATCAGGAGTGTGTGTGCGCGCGTGTGTGTGCGTCTGTGTGTTTGTGTGTGTGTGACGTGTTGCAGGGGGAACTCTTCTAATCCTTGTCTTGTAGCTCACATTACTGAAATTCCTCAAGCTCCTTATCCAAGTTCCCATCTTCCACCCACAGAGTCTGTATGTGTTTATTTCAATATAAATAAAGTTAATTTAATTTCACTGGCAAGGAGTGTTAAATTTGAAGTATCTGACATTTTGTTTAAAGAGGTCCTTCACTCATTTTAAAACATCTGCAGTGGTCTCTAGTAGGAATGAATACCTTGTGAGTCGTACTCTGGGGACAAAAAGATCAGGTGCGCCTGTTTCAGCATGGAGAATTCAGCCAGAAAAGAAATTAGCTTCAGATGACAGGATTTAGAGTCTTATTTCCTGATATTTGGATATCTTGCCTCTGATTGGCTAACAGCAACATGACTCTACCACTGACTCTGTTTGCTCTGCAACGTTGATGTTTTATCTCCACAAATAACACAAACCTGGAGAAGTTCTGCCGTGTGGTGGAGTTGCTAAAGCTAACGGTTAGCTTCTACTAGCCAAAACGTTCTCTGCTGTTTCCTGGATGCTAAACCAACAACAGCCTTCTCCGTTGTGAGTCAAGATGGGTGAGTCCATGAATGTTAAGTGACAGTGTGACGTAGATCTGTCAGTATTTTCTAATCCTAGAGTTTCACCGTCTATTTTCTATCAGAAGCTAATGCAGGAGATAGGTGGAGGAGACTATTTTCATGTTCAGCCTGCATGAAAAACTCAGAGTGACTGATCTTTTTCAAAAATAAGTAAAAAGGGTTTCTCAAAGAAATACCTCTTTAATTCTACTTTTTTTGCACACCAAATATCTATTGGGAAAAGAACGCAAGCTCCGGTCAGGATTTCACAAAGAGGAAATTCATCCCATATCTGACAGAAATGGACCATCCCAGCACAAAAAACACTAACTGTTTATGTGTAAATGTTGGATCTTGTGTTCATTTTTCCCTGTTAGAGATTTTCTAAATGTTAATATAATTAAAGGGACACTTTGCAACTTTTTTATATTTTTAAATCATTTTCTTGAGCCAGTATGTGCTAAAATGACCCTTTGCAGGGTTAATGAAAGGCCACCCAGCCCCTGTCGCCCCCTGTGGCCAGAATATTCCATTTGCAACTTCACATTTGCTGGTCCGGTCTGTTGGGACTTAGAAAAATTCAGCTTGACCTACCTGGCTCTGCAGTCTGCTTCCTGCATGTTTTAGATCATGAACACAGCTGATTTGTTTGATTTAGTGATGAACCGCTCCTGTAGACACTAATGAAGGCTGAGGAGACATTTCAGCAGTTAGATTAAGGTGTTAAAAAGACGAACGCACAGCCAGGAGAGATAAGTTTTACATTCGCTTTCGCCAACGAACACTAGGGGGTGCTAAAAACAAGCCAAAACTGACTAGTGTCCCTTTAAGATTACAGTTTACACCAAAATAAACTATATTCCTTTAAATCCAGAGCTCAGTTCAGACTTGTCTGGTTTTTATTTGTAAATGAAAACAGCATCTTAAATTCAACCTAAAAGTATTTTTAAAATAATATAAATATAATTTTTTTTAGTCTTGGGGTGAAAAAGGGACAAATATAGTCAAAACAAGTTCCTGTTTCTCCTAATTTGTGTAATTTAGCTTCAGTGTTGTCAAGGTGAGCCGCAGAGCTTAAAACAATAAAGGGGGGTGAAAAGATTCCTATGTTTCTAGTGCCAGTGTCTCTGGGACTTGAAACAACTGTGTGCCCACGAGGGAAGAGAAAGTCCTGGGATTGAACGTGAAATGAAGTACAAAATAATGACTTACAATTAAAAGCCAGCTGCTCTGTAGTTATGTGGTTTTACAGCATGCCTAAGGGCTGTGCATATAGACCCTCGAAATAACTAAAGCTGTAATTAAGGTCGCAACATTTTCCCTGTTTTTACCCAACCCAGACATCAGGAATACCTCAGCTCAAACACGAGCAGGAATGTTGACGGCAGTCTTTCGGAGAACAAGTCAGAAGGACAATGAACAAAAACTACTATTCTGTGTGGAAATGGGATTTTTCAGTGTTTAGTAGCAGCCATCCGCTTCCCTGTTAATAACAGGCAGGTCTTGAACCTGTGGTGCAGACAGGAAACATGTTCTTGTGCTGACACCTAAAGGACAAACTGGAATTTGTAGGTAAAAATCAAACTCCATCTTTTATTCCTATTTTATGAAGATGCAAACAATAAAATCAAACATATACTTAAAAATTCTTTATTTTTCTTAAATTACAATAATTCACAGTTTATTCAGAATTACAGCACTCAGTTACACGTCATGTGCATTAACAAAACTGGACAGCTTTGGTTTTCTTTCTTTTTTCGGAGTACCAATGTGCATGAAACAATGTAAACCTGTGGACATTAAAAACTTCAGCCTTGGTTATTTTCTGCTTTCTGCAGTGAATTATTGTAACAAGTAAAATGCACACAGCTCGTGACATGATTTTGGGACCACAAAAATACATTAAAGCGTGTGCTTTTTCCATACAATTTTTGCCAAAAATATAATAAAATATAAATTGCTATGAAAAACTAAAAAAAAATGCCAATAAAAATATTTATAAATGTACAAAGAATGTCATGAAAGCCTCTGTTAGTGCAGAAGTATTAAGAATCTGTGTAATTCAGGAGATCTGACAGATAAATAAATTATGGACAAAAATACGAAGGAGCCTTCGCTCAGCGATGTTGGCTATGGAGACAAAAGAGGATCATAATTCTGCCTTCTCCCTTAATATCAGGCCTTTCATATCAACAGAAGGCAAAAACAACACAACTCAGTAACTTCATATTGTAATCTCAGCCTCCTTTCACAGTGATTCCTTTTTTTGGAAGACTCAGTTTCCAATTATTATTAAACATTCATACTAGGCTAGCAGGTGCACCGCCACAATAAAAAACAACTGCTCTCATGTTTGAAAAAAGAGATGCGTTAAAAAAGAATAAAGAAAACAATGTAACACTTTACACTAAGGGTCCCTTTATTAACGTTACTTAAGCCTCTTTTATAAAACAATGCCTCCAATTTGCCGCAACGCCTTGGTGGCATCAGGGAACGTTTGGTCATTTATAAGTGGTCAGACCGTGGCGGTAATGTGCCGCAATCGTGTCCTTATTACAAAAGATTACCCGATAGCGGTATAAAGGGGGTATGGGGGCGGTCTCTGCGTTGCCGAGGACTTTCGTGTATCTTGGCCATAACTTGCTTTTTATTGTGATTGAAACTGCGCTCCTTAAGTTTTTTTGACAAGCCGCTCCCCGTGCAGTGTCTGGTGATCTGAGCTCCAGGTCTAACAGCGAGCACTGCATCGCTCCAGTTTACCATCTCAGCTGGTTCTGTTTAAAAAAGCGAAACTTATGCCCGTGTTTAATTTTATTTTCAATAGTTTCCGTCCAGAGCTCGGCATTAATTCATCACGTGATCATGACACCACCCTCTGTTGCGCCAAGGCGTAATGTGCATTCACAAGTCCGGCGTTGCAGCAATATTACTACCAAGCGTGGCGGCACGAATGCCACAAAATTCCCGCAACGCCATGCCACCACGGCACGTTCATAAGACACACCGTGACTGCAGTATTACGCCAATTTGCCAGCATGGTGTGTTTTATAAAAAGGGCTTTAGTGCATTATTAGGCATTAATAAACTACTAAATAAAGTATTAATATTAATGTTAATATTAAGTAATGCATTACTAAGCAGACACCCCCAGCCCTTTGTCCTAACCTTAAGGACACTTAACAATATTGAGAAACTTAATAAAGGGATCCTTTGTTTATTAATGCTTAATAATGCACTAAGTAACGTTAATAAATGGACCTTTATTGTAAAGTGTTACCAAAAAAAATAACCTCAATGTTCCGTGTTCACATGGCGTACAATACAGTAAAAACACTGCTTAGGGACCACCACTGCTGCTGTAGTGTATCCAACACATATATTAAATCCAATTATGGTTAAATAAAAGGACTCTGCTCGGTTTTATGTATATCAAAGTAAATTTGAAGGAGAAAAAAGTGTCTAGTGAGAGCAGAATACATTAAAAGGGCCTGTCGAAGAAATTACAGTGTATTCACTTTGCATCAGACAGAAGGTATGAGTCACGGACAGTACTGTGATATACACGCTGCTGCACTTGAGGCAAGAAATGTCTTTGAAAATAATAGTTCTGTCCTTTAGGAGCTGCCTACTCAGCTGTATCGTCTGTAATATTGCACATTATAATCTACTAATAACTTAAATGTTGTTCAGTACCACTACATCCATAACCACTCAGTGACAGAAGAAACCTCCTACTGCATTTCACAAAACATCTGGAGGAGAGCAGACATTCCAACGACGACATCGAAATACTTAACGAAACAGACTAAAGTACTTTGGAACAGATAAACAAAATATTGCTGATGTAGTACTTCGGTTAAAAAATTTTTATAAAGAAAATCAATGCTTGCATTCAGACATTTATCAAAGTGATCTCCCACAATTATTCGTAAGGCTCCTACGCTTGTAAATGTTCTCGTACCAATAAAAGTGTTCAAGGGGAAAACGACGTGATCGCCCACTTAAGTCTTCATGTATTGCTTATGAAAACCAACAGACACTTTCCAGAGAACTCCTCCCTGCTTTCAGGCACTTTTACAGCCTGCAGATGGTTGCGTTCGTCACATGTCCAAGAGTGCCATAAAAAATGTTTGAAAAATTAACCAAGAACCACTTCAGTCTCCCAGCTGTAACAGGCTTCATCCACAGTAACTCTCCCATGCATTTCAAACAGTCATTTAAGTAGCAATACCAAAATATCAATGTAAAAAAAACAGGCAGCATAGGAAAGGTCTTTGTCGAAGGCACATTATGCAAAGATACACTTTTGTAAATACTCAAACCAGTTAAGTATCAAAAGTTTAAAAACAGAATGCCCTCGTGTGAACGGGGCGTGGGCACCCGAATAGTGGTGCAACATACCAAAGTCAATCTACTAGAGGTTGACGTTAACATCCAATTTAAAATACAGACAATGTTAAATCGAAGGGTGTTCTCTAAAGGATATGACCCCAGTGAAAAGCAACACCCACAACAGTTTATTAGCACTCACAGCCTCTCATTGTTGTGGTTAATTGATTTTACTACCCATCCCAGTCGTAACTTTACCACCAAATCATGAGCAGCTGTACCCAGCACTTTAGTTCACGTATTGTGTGGCAAATTGTAGAGAACGACAATTTTCATTCAGCAGTTTGTGAATCAAACAAGTGGTACATTCTATGTAGAAAAAAATGTCTCCACGAGTCACATATGTAGCCCTTTTTTGCTGGTTATGTAGCAAAGTTTGCTTCCGATACTCGTAACCCCACCGGAGCCAATTCCTGGTAATGACCATTACCAATTCCAGCCCAGTTATAGTTTGCCCTAGGATAAGGAGCGCTCGCCCACCAAAGAACATCCGCTTGATGAAAATACCGTAAATCACCATCAAAATAACAAGTCTGCCTCTTAGGTTCTCCCCCTCTAGTGGTAAAAAAATTGCCTCGTGCAATTTCTAAACTTTGTAACATCAAAAACATTTGGTTTTTCAGCAACTCGAGATTCGGTTTCCTCATGAAGGTAGAACAATCATAATAGAAACGAGCTATGAGATCTAACAAACCAAATAGCCGTTAAAGGACGGTGGAGAACATCCCGCTGCCTCGGTGGCATTTTGGAAAACGAGGGTCTAGTTTAAAAGTGGCAGTAGACTTGTTGCTTCTTATTCAATGTACCCAATCCTCCATGTAAAAACATGCAGGAGCAGATATTATCTGGCATTTTCAAGTACTGTTTCCTTGTTCTTGCTCAAACAGCAGCATAGCAAGCTGGGATCGAGAGCCGAGGCCCTCCATGTTGCTCTGAGTACATCTATGATAGAGGTCTTCACTGAGTTTTGGGTTGCAGGATCGGTAACGATATTGCTGGTGTAAAGCAGGCTCCACTGCCCTGAATACGTGTAGACCTGAATACTTGATAAACATTTCATAGATGTCCAGGCTCTCTAGAAGATCTTCATTCTCCTGGACGTCTGCCACCATTTGAGACCGCGTCGACATGTAGTCTGAATTGTAAAAGCAGGCTTCATCGAATGACCTGCGGTCAAAATGTCCGGCGTCCTTCACCAGGTCAACCGTGGCTGGACGTGGCTGGTTGTGATAGGCCACGTCAGAATTGTATTCCTGGAAATGGATGGGAAAGAACACCTGCCAATTGTTTATTGAATTCATGCGGCAGCGGTTCAAGAACTCTGCATTGATGTTTGTGTTGACGTGGGCCAAGAAGAACAAAGTGTCGACGGGGTGTTTCTTTGAGATGATGTCCATGAATTTGATCTGCGATGGTATTTCTGTTTTCACGCTTATCCACGGGATTTTCACGGCTGGATATTTTCGTTCATAAACATTGATCTGATTCTTCACATCGGCAAAAATATCATCGTGATTCACATGTTGCGCCTCCTCCGGGTCATAAATAAACAAAAACGTCAGGACTGCGTTTTCACTGGTCTCGAAGGCATTGGAGGCAGAAACTTCCAGGAAACGGTTGACATAACTCCGGTCTTCCGAAGTCAGAGGTATAATGATGTGAACCCTTGTAGCTTCAGTGACATAGGGCATTGGAATGATCTCTATGAGGCTTAAAGGTCGCACCAGGTGGACTCTCTTGGTGATGGATCTGCTGTGACCTTTCTGATTAACAACCTCGAGCTGAAGGTCTAAGGTGTACTCCATCCCCCTTGTTGGGTCGAAGCGTCTGTAGCCATTAATCAGCTGTTGCTTCTTAAGATGTAAGACAGGCATGTACTTTTTGTTGAGCTGCTCTATAGCTGTGTCTATGACGTCTGCTACTTCCATTTTATCGATGCCACGCAGCTCACACTTTGGAGAATCATCGATGCATGAATAAATCTCCTCTTCCGTGAAGTATTCCCACTTCAGAACTTCAAACCGGGATTTAGGCTCAAAAGGAGGGTTGACCCCCACAGGCCACTGGGCACTTCGATTGCCTTCAAATGCGAGAATGCTGACATTTTTTATCTCTGCCTGTGAAAACAATGAAAAGTGTTTAAAATCATACTTTACTCATCTTGAAAATAAGTGTCTAGTCAGTAGAATAATGCCAGTAAGACAAAAGAAACTAGGGTATTTATCTCCGTGTGACCCACAGGTGATTCGTGACTCTTGGCAATCTGCTTACCTGCAGCTTAGCGATCTCATCGTAAGTCTTTTGGAGTTCAATCTCAGAGAAGTATCTGTGCAGCCGGTACATTTGCTCAGGGTCAGACACCGGATGAACAGTCAGAGCTTTCTTGAACTGTTCATTCTGTTCTTTATTGGGATCATAGTTTTTTCCAAGCTCGTAGTGGTGGTACTCGTGGCCCTGAAAAGAAAACAAGAGAGGTCTTTTCACGAGAAGTGATGCCATGAAAGAAACATGCCAGATGTTATTTCAAGCTTAGTTGTTCTGCAGCGTGACTTCCTCTCAAACACACATTAACTGTCATGAAGACAGGGTTTTAGGATCATCTTCACTGCAGTTATTTGTTTTCATTCTTTATTTGGGAAAAAAGAAATATATTTAAGAAATTTTAAGAGGGAAACTAGATGAATTGGTATGAGCTAGAAGCAGAATCTTATCATTTAGGCTAAAAACAGAGTCACCACCTAAAGGGTTTGAGTGATTAATAAAAGTGAACCCAATCTGATGAAGCTATTAAAAGAACAAAGAGTAGAGACGCTGCTTAACTAAGCAGTGAGGCCTCTTTATTGCAAATGTTTGCCAACAGCTTACCGCGTGTAGTTGTACACTTAGCGAAGCATTGTCCGTGCCTAATTGGCATCAATGTTCTCTTTTGGAACGAGAAAATGTTGTCTGGCTCTGTGTTCAAGCTGTTTTCTTTACCATTTCAGGCCTGTTAACTTCCCCCTGCTTCTCTCCTTTATCTGAGTGACTCTACTGGAGTTCCTCTGGCTCATGGCACTTCAGATAACCAAGTAACTCACTCTCAATTATGCAACAAGATGGCTTACTGCTCTGGGTTGAAGCCAAGGAAGACATTAAAAGATCTAATGAACGAGTCAACAACAAAATCTGCACTGGATAATAAGTAATCTGTAGTTCTAGTGAGAATAATAGGGATGAACCAATACCCCATTTTTCCAAAGCAAGTACAAGTACAAGCTGCTTTAGCGAATTTACAGAACAAGCTAGGTTTTGAACGCAAACACGGTCACGGTCCGAAAGCAACTATTGGCAGAGGTTTTTAGATAAATATGAGAGAACCACTTCATTTTTTTCATTTTTTTTTATCTCCACAAAATATTTATAGCTATACTAGGGATGTAAGAAAATATCGATATGGCAATATATCGTGATATTTTTTCCTGTGATATTATGTCGATATTCAAAAGCTGTGTATTGAATTTTTGTACAAATTTACATGCAAACATTTGTGTATTTTCTTTTCTTTTGGTGCAATTCAAACGCCGACCGCTAGTTGGCAGCAGTGTGCAATGGGTTTTGTTTCCACCATTAAAATGTAAATCCCTCTATTATGGTTCAGATACCTCATGTTAAACATGTTATGTACGAGTTTGGACTGTTTATTGAATTTTCCTACAATAAATTCAGTCTAAAAAAATCGCTAATATCATCTGGCTGAATGTATCGCAATATATTGTGATGTATCGTATCGTCTCCCCTGTATCGTGATACGTATTGTATTGCCAGAATTTTACCAATACACATCCCTAAGCTATACTATGTAAGAACGTTGAGAGGCATGGAAAAAACATTTTAAGCTAATTTGTTTTCCAAATTTGCAATTGTAGCTTTAAGTACTTGGCGATACTGAGTACTAATAAATGCAGTTAGCCTAAGTTATGGTTTGGTACAACAGAAATAAAATGCTGGTTTTGCATCTCGTTTTGAAACGGGCCATAACTTTTGTCTAAACTAGCTTGTCATGTACAACAAGACAGCATTTGTCAGCAGGTATCATCGCTACTAGGGATGTGTATTGGTAAAAATCTGGCGATACGATACGTATCACGATACTAGGGAGACGATACGATATATCACAATATATTGCGATACATTCAGCCAGACGATATTAGCAATTGTTTTAGACTGAATTTATTGTAGGAAAATTCAATAAACAGTCCAAACTGATATATAACATGTTTAACATGAGGTATCTGAACCATAATAGAGGGATTTACATTTCAATGGTGGAAACAAAACCCATTGCACACTGCTGCCAACTAGCGGTCGGCGTTTGAATTGAACAAAAAGAAAGGAAAATACACAAATGTTTGCATGTAAATTCTTCCAAAAATTCAATACATGGCTTTTGAATATCGATATAATATTGCAGGAAAAAATATCACGATACATTGCCATATCGATATTTTCTTACATCCCTAATCGCTACAAAATAAAAAGTATTCTGTCTTTTCCATCCAATTTGAGCTAACAGTGTCCTACATGACATTTGTCATACAGGAAGTGAGTATAGTGTCAAACTAATACCCAACACTAGTTTTGGTATCAGGACATCCCTAAAGAGTTATGAAAGAAAAAAATAGTTCAGAAAGGCACAAACAATGCTTGTAAGCAGTGGAACAAAGCTTGTTTGACCTTAAATGCTAATGACATTATAGGAGCAGAGCATGTTGACCCACGGGGGATTTTCACACCCCTGGAGCCTAAGCTGAACCCTCTGCCTTGCCCTCCTAGCCTGTTTACTTATTCCACATTGCCCCCCAGTGCTGTGGAAACTTAAAGGGTATTAGCCCTCTACTCTGTAATACAAATACCATCTCTTTGCCAATGTAGTAATTACAGTTCTATATAGCTGTCTGTCAGCTTTAAGTGCCGCCCTGGAGGCAACAAACGATTTCTAAAGGGACAGTTGCGTATTTCTGCAGAAGAGGAGAACCCCTGCTGTAACCTATCACACAGCTGTTCCGAATCACACTCTTCAAGCACCTCTTCTCTATAGCTCAACATTCATCCCGACGTAAACGGCTTCCTGTCGCCCCACCACCACCACCACCAGCTTGAAACGTTTAAACTAGAGGAAACGGATGTAAACATTTAACATTGTGCCATATGTGCCACCTGAAAGAAAGGACAATGATGGATCTCTTTCAGGAATACAGTGAACCTACCTCAAATTTACTAACGCAGTTTGTGCTGGTGTAATCAATGATGCATCTCCCGAGCCACTCATCTGGCCTGGAGCTCAGGATGTCGTTCCTGCAGTTTTCCAGGAAGGGCTGGAGTCGTATAAGTAAGCTACGGGACAGGAGGTACCCAAACCCTCCATAACAATACTTCCCTTCCATCTCCCCCCCTATGAACTCCTCAGGCCTGCCCAGGTAAAGCTCTCGATCCATACTCAGGTGCTCCACCAGGGTTATGATCCTGTCCGCTTCTGTGTAGGCGTCATCTTGGATGAAGTAGAACCAGTCGTACTCATTGATGTAGTGATCAAAAATGTATCTGATGGTTTGAAACATGTTCCATATGAGTCTGTCGTCTCCGTGGGAAACCACAAACATGCCGTGAGGGACTTTGCGGTTGCGCGAGCCAGTGAAGAAGACCACGGTGTCAAAGTGATGGTTTATGGTGCGATTCACAGCTACACCCAGAGTGTTGATGGTGCTTTTGGATGTCAGAACCCCAACGAACAGGCGCTCTCGCGTCCCCAACTCTGTGCTGATGTATTTAGCCCTGGAAAGAACACGTCAGACAGTGTCACGGTTTTCCAAATTACAATAACAGACTTTAATAAGTTTAGTGCTAGCTTCCTAGGATGAACCACTATAACCTGGAAGATAAACCGACACCACGAGTTTCCCACGAAAACATTGTTGTTTTAAACAACCTGGGACACATGGATACACATGAAAAAGACATTGTCTCTTTGGAACATTTGACATGTTTGGACCTGCTAATCGGCTCATCACTGCCCACGGCCTAGCCTCCCTTTTATTTCCTCGTCATATTCCCCATGGCATCAATAACGGCGCATAATGGAGGCACGCCTCTTTGATGAATTATCACTGAAACTGAGAAGAGTAACCAGCAAGTAAAAGGCATATTTACAAATCCCAGAGAGAATTTGCTATTTTTCTTAAAATAAATACAAAAGTTGGCGATTAGACAAAAAAAAAAGCATCCGAGTTGTAAAAATGTTTCTTTTCAACCACTTTTTGGCAATAACACATTCTGTCAAAGTTTTTATCTGTTTTCCCTCCAGGTATAAATGATATTTTGAGAAACTGGAATGAAATCCAGCCACTCTGGGTGCAAGAATTAACATTCGAACAGGGTCTCTATCCATAAGTTCTTGGAAATGTTTGCCTGCATGTGAAGAAAATGTAAGTTAGACGTCCTTCAGCGTGCAGGCGCACAGTCCAGCCTCAGTTCTGGTCTGATCAGTGCTGGTGAGCAGAAACAGCAGGGGAGGTGAGTACGTTTCATTCACATTCTATCATCATTCCTATTGGGAATCAGATCTGGGAAAATGTGAGCAACACCTTTGTTACTATTAATAAGAAGCACTTAATGTTTACAGTTAGAAGATAAACAGTGACACATCTACTTTATATTATTATGAGGGATCATCTTTTATTCCATTGTGTCATTTAGTGCGAAACTTGACCAGAATTAACTTTATAATAAACCAGAGTAGTCTCTAGTTGGATGGAACAGCTGGCGGAATTTACCTGAAAACTTTCTTTGGAGCGCCAGGCTGGACTTGTTTGTAAGGGACTATTCTTGGTTCAAAATCCTCTTCTGACTCCGCATCGTTCACGGCCGAGACGGAGTTGGGCTTTCGGGCTCCTTGGAGCAGTCCATCCTGACCTGAAGTCACATCCTCGCCCTCCTTGCTCTCGAGAGGACACGCTTCTTCTGTCCAGCTAACGCTCAACAAACTCAGCGTGAAGCCCAATGAAATGCCGATTACCACCGGGCCGAGCGACCGCAGGACAGAAATAAACAGTGAAAATCTCATTTTAAGCGTCGGCTCTCTCCGCCTAACGGTCCCGCTTCGGTCGCTTCCGAGGCGCTCAGGGGGGCTCCAGGGCCGGGGCGCCTCAGCTATTCATCAAGGGTGACGCGGGGGAGGTGGTAATCCGGAGTCAATTTATAGAAAAGATGCAGCTTCTTCCTTAAATTTTACGCCGCTCTGTTACGTGTCAGTCTGGCCGCTACCTGGCTCCTCCCCGCCTGCTGTTAGCATCTGAGGCGGAGCCACACGGACGGACCCGCTGCTCGGGGCGGAGGGATATCCGGAGAGAAGAGCCGACTAACGGATAAGCGGACAGGTAACGACCTGGAGAGCCACGGTCCCGTCGGTGTGCTCCAGATATTAGCCAGAGCCCATCTAAACTCATCATTTAGCCACGTGTCAACTTTTAATTGATATTTTGAATATAAACAAATCAGAAATACACTATTTAACAAAAATAATGGTTGACACTTTACAAAAAGAATCCATTTATTAACGTTACTTAGTGCATTATTAAGCATTAATAAACAAAATGATTCATTTATTAACGTTCCCGATATTAAGTGTCCTTAAGGTTAGGAGAAAGGACCATGGTGGGTATCTGCTCAGTAATGCATTACTTACTATTAACATTAAAATAAGCAGTTGTTAACACGTTATTTAATAGTTAATTAATGCACTAGGTAGTGTTAATAAAGGGATCCTTATTGTGAAGTGTTACCAAATAAGGTAATGGACTTAATACACCTTTATAATTACTCTATTAGTTTTATTATTGTAGTCTTGTTTTATTACAAGGTCTTTTAACGTGTCCCTAGTATTAAAGGTCTGGAACACTCATTTAATCAATACATTTGCAGGAGGAATGAATGCTTTGTATGTCGTACTCTGTGGAAACAAAGCACTGGTGCACCATTTTCAGGAACTAGTGAGCCAGATCACAGCTGAGCTTCAGACGGCAGGGATTCGAGTCTTATTTCCTGATATTTTGACATCTCTCCTCTGATTGGCTAACAGCAATGAGACTCTACCACTGACTGCTCTGCAACGTTTATGTTTTATCTCCACAAATAACACAAGCCTGGAAGAGTTCTGCTGTGTGGTGGAGTTGCTAATGCTAACGGTTAGCTTCTACTAGCCAAGACGTTCTCTGCTGTTTCCTGGACGATAAACCAACAACAGCCTTCCCCGTCGTGAGTCAAGATGGGTGAGTCCATGAATGTTAAGTGACAGTGTGATGTAGATCTGTCAGGATTTCCTAATCCTAGAGTTTCACGTCTATTTTCTATCAGAAGCTAATGCAAGAGATAGGTGTAGGAGACTATTTTCATGTTCAGCCTGCATGAAAAACTCAGACTGACCGATTATAATCTGCTATTATAATGCTAAAGTTAATTATAAAACACTATGCTAATAAGAAAATGATATTTCATAAAAATGTTGCAGAAAAGAAAGAATTCAGGTAAGTTTTTAAAGATACACTTGTTTCAATCAACTGATTCTTCCAAAGTAGCAGAAGTAAAAAAAAATGATAATTATTGGTTACTTTTTAATTAGATTTCTAAAGATAGCTGGTGCCATATGTTAGATAAAAAGGGGGTTATTTTTAATGTCTAAATTTAAAATGTAATCTCATATTTGTGACAAGAAATTATCACTGAAATATGTTTCAGTGCAAATGTTGGCCTTTCAGCACCACAACAAAAACACTTTTCTGAGTAAAGGTCCAGTTAAATGCTGCTCTGAACTCTTTCCCTCAGCAGGTGGCTGCAATAACCCGTCAATGACTGCTGAACACTGACGAGGATTATTACTGTCGTCATAACGCAATCCTCAAATCCTCTTGAATTGTGAAGCACAATCCTATAATACATTTGAATTTTTTCAAAAAGTGTAAGTTTTTATATTACATTCCATGTTGCACAATCACAATTTTGCCATTTAAAACCTAATTAAGTGTTTTACTCCATAGTTGTGCTATATTTGAGGATTTCTCCAGACCTGAAGACAAAACTGCACCGACGCACGTCGGTTTCTGTCTCACAGCTGACAGGATTGGTAATGAGCCATGCAACAGAGCATTTTTATTCTCATGCTTGTGTGCTAAGACTGGATGTTAATAACCTTTGCTCCAGACTAGAAAGGTCAGGCAAACTTGTCATCAGCTTCTGTTTTCAGAGCCAGCTTGAGCTGGGCGTTTGCAGCAGACCAGTCATGACTCCAGATGAGACGTCTAGTTGTCTCCACAGGACAAAATCTACGTTAATCAGAGCAGACCCAGAGCAAGTCCTTGTTGCTGTGTGCATGTTCTCCCTCGTGCACAAGAATCATTAAAGTTCTCTTAATCTTTTTCACCGGGGCTCTTGTTAATACATTTTTCCACCACAGTAGTCAGCCTGTTCCAGACATTTTACTCTGCAGGTGCCCCATGAGCATGTTACTGATGATTAGCTTTCAGCTCGTCCACCTGGTTCGTGCTCTTCTCTGTGTGGCCTCTGTGCTTCTCACCCAGGTGTCAGAGGCAGTATGCTTTGTGTTCTGTTCAGTCGAGCCTTCAGCTGCATCTCCTTAAATCCTCTCACCCACACTTCATACCGAGACGGACGTTCTCTCCCCGAGCCCCTGTGCAGAATTACAGCAATTCTCATCCAGCTTTCACATCATTAGGTTGATTCTTTTTCACGGCCAGTTTGGACTGAATAAAGAGTGTGCCGGCCCAGTCTAAAGACTGACGTGTGTTGTGAAAAGCGAGAAAGCTCGGTGGAGTACTTTTCTCTCATCATATCAAGTCACAGCTGAGTTAATTCAGCGCTTAAATGTTTGAATAGTAGACACTTGATAGAAGAAGAAAGAAGAAACGATCTTTTATATAGCGCCTCTCAAGATAAAAATCACGAGGCGCTTCACAAGAACAAAACGTAAAATTAAAAATTAAAAAATGATTAAAAATGTCAAAAGAGGGAAAAGTAAAAATTGTGATTAAAAGGCAAAAGGAAAATGAATGATCAGTGGATCATGGGAAAGGCAGAAATAGTAGACAGAGCAGAATGAAGAGAAGGTAGCAAAGAAAAATCAACCAAAGGTCACTCAAAAGCCACCTGAACAGGTGAGTTCTCAGCTGCTTTTTAAAGGAGACTACAAAGGAGATACGAAGAGGAACTCATTTAAAAAAACTGTCTCAATTCCAGTTCATGACTTCTCTAAGTGTTCTAATATAAATATACGTTTACATTTAAAACTGTCTCAGCACATTTCTGTCCCCCTTTTAATGTTTCAGTTTAGTTCATTGAGGTGAAGTGATTGTTGAGTTAGTGCCCTCTAGTGGTCGTCACACTGAAGAACGTTATGTTGTATTCAGTTTACATCCACTGGGATTCAGAGATCTAAAATAATATGAAACTGTCAAATGTGACTGTGTGTTTTACAAACAATATAGGAACATATTGCATAACAAATCAAAGATGATATCACATGGATGCTTAAGATTTTTTGCAATATGTGTAAAAAATATTATTTTTAGCCATTTGCTGAACACAGCTATAGCTAAACCTGAAATGTAACAGTATTTATATTTAATTTAACAGTCTTGTTCTAAACATTTCTACAGTCTGCCAGATGCTGAATTATCCATTATAACATTTTTGTTCAAATGTTTACATCCATTAGTTGTGACTTTTTACAATAGGCTGCCTTTTAAAGTAACACTTTAAACTTTAAGCTAGAGGTTTAACATTGATCTCAGTGATTGTTGAGTTAGAAACTTGACCAGTTTTATATCTGACACCACTCAGCAGCCCTCTGATGACCAAAAACTGCACTAGATAGTTTTGTGGACTGGGTAGGTGTTCTAGGTGATGCTCTTATACCTGCTTTACGGCTGTTAGCTGTAATGCTAGCGATTAGCATTTTCAGTTCGCTGATTGTCAATAAAAAGCACAAGATGAAGAAAAAGAAGTTAGATTGTTCTGTTGGCATCTTGGCGGAGCCTGGAAGTAAAAGTAACAGAGTAATGTCTTAGGAGGTGAAGCAAAGAGCTAAAACCAAGAGAGCATCTGCGTGGCCTACGCTAGTTTGAGGGAGCTAAAGGAGGCTACAAAATCACGGACTGTTGGTGACCTGGCTTTGTTGCTACAGGACTTGTAAGTAATAATATTTTTTGTCCTACAGTGTGGATCTTTTTACTTCATGGTTTATTTTTGTATTAGCTCATGTTAGTGTTAGCTCGTTGTTAGCGCTAGCTACAGCAGGCTGCAGCAGGGTTGTTTACTGTAGTTGTAATACCACTTTCAACCAGTAGGGCAGAGGAGCGTTGTTACTTTAAGTATGTAATAATATGTATTCAATGTATTGTTACCATAGGTAATTCCACTGACTAAACTATTTACTGTCGATCCACATGATGTGTGTCTGCTGCTTTTCTGGTTAAAATTTGCTTGAATTTCATTCAGTGGGGTAACTAGATCTAGTAGAATAGACTGTACTCAATTAAGAGTAACAATACTTATAATATCATATAATATAGTAATAATATTACTCAGATAAAAAGTTCGATGCAATGAAAGTACTCATAGATGTAATTTTTTTTCTGAAGTAAATGTAACTGAGTATATGTAACTAGTTACTACCAACTTCTGACCAGCACACAGAAGAAAAGAGTAGAGATGAGAAATGATGGATCAGATGCCATCATTTCTCATCTACAGACACACCCAGTAGGATGAACGCTGCTTAAATATTAATTACTATGACAGAGTGGCGGAGTACACGTTTTTGTAGTGTTAATAAATTACTTTTGGAAGTATTAGGTGTGTTCATCCTCTCTGATTCCCCTTTAGGTTGGTGAGTTTACAGAGTTGCACAAGTACGCACCTTCATGAAAAAGGTGAGTTGTTGAATGGGTTTTGGGTTGAATTATTTTTTTAGTCTCAGTCCACCCCTTAATGCAGTATTGTTTTGCATTTACTTGTTTAATCAGGATCAGGTTGTTGTTGTTTTTTTTTGCCAAGTCAATTGTTGCACTAACTTTGCTTTAGGGTTTGGTGCAACATGTGTGCAAGAAACATAAGCATATGTTTACATTACCTATTGGAAGGATTGGTTTCTAAAACTTTGTTGTAAATAAGAGCCATTTGGAAATGTGTTTCTGTTGACTTAAACTGTTATTTATTTATTTGTTTGTTTGTTTAAATCATTTTTATTTTATTCTTTAAACCACAGGACTGTGTATATACTTTTACATTTTTATCTATCTAATTAAATAATTTAAAAAAATGAAATCAGTTAAATCAAACAGTTATTTGGTACTCGAGTAGCCTTTTTACCAAATACTCTAACTTGAGTCATTTTCATTTTTAATTACTTCTTTTTACTTCTACTTGAATAAAAATACATTAAAGTAATGCTAGTCTAACTAGAGTACAATCTTTGACTACACTACACACCCCACGTGCCTCAAATCACACATTGTTCAGCATTATTAAAACTTCAGTTTCCTCTGTTGGGGAGCCCGTGTGTCCTACTTTGTGTTAACTACATTGAACGCATCATTTAGGTGTCCTTTCAGCTGCCTGCAAAGAAAAGCTGTAAATGTTCCTACACCGGCAGTGCGGCTTGTGTCCTTCACAGCTGAACTTGCCCCTCATTCATGAAGTTTGCGGGTGCGTGTGCTGAGTTTTAATGCTGGCGTTGGGTTAAAACCCTGTCAGCTGTCTTTGTGGAGAGTGTTTTAAACGCGAGCTGCGGTAATGGAGTGCCGTGTGTTGTCCATTCAGAGTCATGTTGTCAGGGGATACGTGGGGAACAAGTCGGCAACATTTCCCCTGCAGGTGAGTGAAATACATCCTAATGTTCACGTTGCTAGTTTACAGTGAATCAGTCTTGTGAAATGACAGAAAAAAACGAATTAAAGGCGCTTTTCGCTTTAGGGAGAGACTTCCTCATTTCCCACCTAATCTCTCTCATAACGGGCCATGTTGTCATTTACAGGAAACCACTTAGCTAAACACAAACGTGCGGTAATACAGTGATTTCAAAGTTAAAATGTAGCTTATTATAGATTTCATTTTGAAGTTATCATTTAATATGATAAATAATTTAAATATTGTTAATCGTATTTTTACCATTTTAAATAAGTTTTTATATTTTGTTAAACGTTAGATTTCAGTAATATTTTGCCTCCTGATTTATTTTTCTTCAGGCTTTTCTCTGGCCAGAAAAAGAATAGACAGATCTTTAAAGGTAGTTTTTTTTTTGCAAATATGGAGTTTTAATCCTGCTTTATGCTTTGTTTTTAGGACATTAGCCCACTTGGGATCACTTTGCTGGTACAATAATACTACTTCTGTCCTCCCATGCTGCTCCCGCTGTGCAGTGAAACTTAAATCCTGTTCAGAACTTATTGTTCTTTATTTTAACAGCTGCCTGGTTTCTGTTTTCCCAGGTGCTGGGCTTTGAAGTGGACTCCATCAACTCTGTGCAGTTTTCCAATCACACAGGTTGTGTTTCCTTTCATAAATAGACAAATAATAACAATAAGTTGATGCAAAAATACTCATCCAGACAGGGAATTAGACTGAGACGTTTGTTTACTATTTGCACTGATCAGCTAACATTCACAAAAATGTACATTTGCAAAAATCCAAATAAAAAAATAAAAACCTGGACATGCTTCCCAAATCCCACCCAGCTGTCTTGGATTATCGGCCTCTAAGTTCCCAGAAGTCAGCTGTTGACTGGGCCGGATTATGATTCAGAAAACCTATAAAACTCGCTCAGGAAAAATAGATGTTTTTCCTTTTGAGACCTGAGTCATTAACACTGTAAAATACTGGAGAAGTGGACTTTACCCCTAAGAACCACCTCGTTTACCTCCTCGGGTTTAACTCACAATCATATAGTTTGGTCTAAATACTGGATTATTAATCAGAATTATTATTTTCCTCTTAAAACTAAATCAATTGCAAGCTGTGTTTTTAGATGAGTAGGTCATTAGGTTTAGGTAAAACACTTGATGACATCATTATATGCAGTTTATTCATGTAAATGCACAGATTAGGGATTAGGGACCGTGTTGAACTTGCTCGTGTGGCAGTCTGGATTTGGGACATGAGTCCAAACAGACGTTGCAAATGAACTGATGAACTCAGGTAATGATTACCACCTTGATTTGTTTCAAAACTAAACACTCTGAGAAAGGTTGAGGGATTCTAGAGGAAGCCTTTGCAAAAAGGCATTTTTCTTTAAGCATAAATGTTTCTAATCAAAAACCAGGCCTGTCCCTTTCATGCGGGTATCTGGTATCAGAGCTGTTATCAAAGTGTTGCTCGCCGCCCCACCGAGGAAGACAATCGTTGTGTGAAACTCAAAGGGCTCAGGACACACGCAGAGATGATAGGATTATTACGGGCTGGAGTATGTGAAGAATTTGCTTCCCCTGCAGGAGTCTGAGATGTTTACAATGAATTAGTATCAACATTGGCTCCTTGGAAAGAGAGACAGTCCGTTTGCAAAGATTTAGGCTAAATAACTTCAGCCCTACTTTATAGATTTGACATGTTTACGGTCACATGACCTTTTTCCTTTTGAGGCTCAAACCAGACTTGAACTCTTGTCCTCCACTTTACCAAATGGTTTCTTTCTGTGTGTTCATTTGGTCTCCAGTCATTTACAGTCTGAGGAGCTTTTTAGCGAGTTTGTTTGAGGTTAGGGGTAATAAAGGAGGAGGGAGCTGGTAACCAGGACACAAGTTCCCATTCAGGCAGTCTAGAGGCCCCCTCTTGGCCCCAAATATCACAAATGAGCTGGAGAGGAAGAACAAAGAGGGAGACGTCCATGTTTGGTTTCAAAATAAAAATATAATGATTTCCTGCATGAAATATACCAGACATATATTATATTATGTTAATTCATTTTATATTATATTTTATTATTTTATAGTATATTATGTTTTATTATATTACACCCAGGCTATGCCCACTGGAAGGGACAAGTCCTGACTGCAGAGGAGCTGAATGTTTTGTATGAAGGCATCAAGCTGAATAAGGTGAACCAGTATGATTACATCCTCACAGGTGAGTTTAAACCTGGATTCAAGCTTGATTTAAAAAAGTTTGAGGTATTTAAAGTCAATTTTTATTAAACAAAATTTAAAATTAGGCTGTAATTTCACCTTTTTATAGATTTTTTTTATTTTGGGTAACATTCTGTAAAAGGAAGGAGGAAAAATCAGAAATACATGCATGTTTTCTATTATTGTTATTAATTTTCCCCTCAGGGTACAGCAGAGACACATCCTTCCTGGAGACAGTGGTTGATATTATCAAGGAGCTGAAGAAGGCCAATCCCAGTTTGGTCTATGGTGAGTAAATCAGCTTTTCTCATTTCTAACAATAAAACACGTCTGATTATCGTCCATTTTTAACCTAACGTTTGTTTTTCAGTTTGTGATCCTGTCATGGGAGATCAGGGTGCTATGGTAAGCATCCTGTCATAAATTCACAGGGTTCCTACAAGGTCTTAAAAAGTCTTAAAAGCATTGAATTTATGAATTTGGAAATAAGACCTTGAAAAGCCTTGAAAAAGTCTTGAATTTTATTATCTGGGTCATAAAAATTGTGCTGTCTTTTAGAGCTAAAACAAATACTCGAATGGTTTGAATACATTCCTTGAATCATTTTACTAGGCTTCATCCATTTTGCGCACCGCAACCTGAACACCTTCTACTGGTGAACAACATGGTCGTCTAGGTGTTACGGAGGGAAATAAAGAAACCAGATAACACACTGTAAAAGGCAAAAACGCTCTAAAGTTAGGGATCAACCATCAATCCACGAGCAGGTTTGCTAAAGCTAATGCTAGCAGCTAGCACATTCACAATCAGGTTGATCGTGAAACTTATTGAACTCAAGAGGAAGAGAAATCCCCAAATGTTATTAGCATTTCCAGTAGCTTACTACTGAACATGTTAATGAAATTACGGTAGGGCCGTGAAATAGGTATTAAATTTTTATATAAATGGTCTTAAAAAGACTTGAATTCCACTTGAAGAAACTTGTAGGAACCCTGAATTCAGATTAGATTATGTAGATCTGGATAAATGTACTTGTTGTTTGCGTTAGTACGTTCCAGAGAACCTGCTGCCCATCTACAAGAACAAAGTCGTGCCTTTGGCAGAAATTCTTACCCCGAACCAGTTTGAAGCAGAGTGAGTTCATTTTAAAGTGTTAAATAGTGAAAACGTGATGCTTTCCTGTCTAACGAACTCACTGGTTGTTTTTAGGTTGTTAACCGGGAGGAAGATTACCACTGAGCGCGATGCTATCGAGGTAAGCGTTCTACGTTTCCTGTTTGGTGTGTTAATATTTAGCTTGTGACACCTGGAAGTGGCTCTTTATCTGTTCTCCAGGTGATGGACTTGCTTCACAAACTGGGTCCAGAGACGGTGGTCCTCACTAGCACGGATCTGCCCTCCAAACGGGGGGACCAGTTCCTGGTGGCCCTCGGGAGCCAGAATATAAGTAAAGTTTCTCTACTTCTACTTCCTCTTTGCTAAAGAAGCAGTTTTATGAAACATGGATGTTTAACTCCTAGCTGGAGAGCGTTTGTGTGCGTCCCAGATGGAGACTCTTTACTAAATATTTAGGTTCACGCTGAGTACAAGTTAACCGCCATCTGTCTTGTTTTTGATCATCTGTCTTCTTCTCTGCAGGAAAACCAGATGGGACCAGCATTAGTCAGAAAATTTGTTTGGACATCCCTAAAGTTGACGCTGTGTTTGTGGGGACGGGGGACCTGTTTGCTGCCTTGCTGCTAGCCTGGACTCACCAACACCCAAAGGACCTAAAGGTCACCTGTGTTTTCTGTGAAAATGCTAATGGAACCATATTGTCTTCAGCCTCTGAATGTTTTATTGTTATTTTAAGAACAGATAATGATGTCAGGGTAACGATGTCATTGTGTTTTTCCCCAGATTGCCTGTGAAAAGACCGCTTCAGTGATGCACCATGTCATTAAGAGGACCATCACTTATGCCAATGGTAGGGTTGGTTTTTGTGTCACAGGAGCTCTTTACTCTGTCTCCTAGTTGGTGACCAGATGAAGACACTCCTCTGTTGTTGGTGCCATATTTACACAAATAACAGGAATATGGCAGCTTGTAGTTTGCAGGGTGTGGAGCTGCTCACACTTCAAACACAGCTGGCTGCATCCCTTATTCTTTCACAGAATTATCCCAGAGATTCATAAAACAAGGCTCAGACCTTTTCTTCTGTTTATTATTAAAGGGGTCCAATGACAACTTTTTTACACTAGGAAACTGATCTTTGAGTTTCTGTAAAGCATAAGGCTCAAAATGACCCAGGAGCCCTGATAAATGGCCAAACATAGCCCCATAATAAAGCCCTACAATGGAAAGACTAGTTTTCCCCGCCCACTCGGTCAGGACATGAATATTAAATGAGCTGCATGCTAATTGGCCGGTTTACCTTGATGGCTCTATGATGCTGCTTGTAGCTAGAAACTCTGCACACAGCCATGTTCAGTATCTGGTTAACTCAGTAGGCAAGCAATGGATCAGTCTGGCATTTATTCAAAATATGAATATTCCCAGTACATCCTGAAAAGTTGCATGTGTGCACCGACATTCTTCTTGTCCAACGAGGATGTTAGCAGTAGCTCTGGCTAGTGTTAGCTGTAGTTTAGGGTAGCATTAACAGTAGCTCAGGCTAGCTTTAGCATTAAGTCAGGATAGTGCTAGCAGTAGCTCAGAATAGAATAGAATAGAATAGACTTTATTGATCCCTCAGTGGGGAAATTCACTTGTCACAGCAGCACCATCACTCAAAAGGTAATTAGAAGAAGATAAAAAACAAGGGTACATGTATATACACATAGGCAGTAATCTAGTATTGTAATCTTAGATCACTAAAAAAAACCACAAATAAAAGATGAAAACAAACTTGGTACCAACACTATGCAGCATACTGTAAGAGACACAGACAACAGTGAGAATCCGGTATTGCACAAGTATAGAACACATGAATATTGCATTGGTGTTATTGTGTACCAGGATGATACCAGCACAGCTTAAACTGAGGAGTTATACACTCTTACAGCAGAGGGGATGAAGGATCTGCGATAGCGCTCAGTTTTACATCTGGGATGTCTCAGTCTACCTCTGGAGGAGCTGTCCACGATCTTATTATTAATGTTAGCATTAAGTCAGGCTAGCGCAAGCAGTAGCTCAGGCTAGTATTTATATATTGCAGACACTGAAGTAGGTTGGGACATGCAGATGTAAGGGAGTGTGTCTATGCCTATAACAAGTTATAACAGCTTTTCTCTGAACGACACGTTTTGTCCGTGGCGGTTACAACATTACCAATTTACATTGCAAAGCAGATCACCACACGCTCTATGGTACATTTGACACCCCAGCTGCCTTTATTCAACAACAACGTAAATGTGGTTCTGAATTCTAGGACCCCTTTAAGGAAAGCCTTACCTCTAACTAGCATGTGGCTAACGGCAAAATTAGGTTGCCAGAATCTAATCCAAGGGTTAGGGTTGTGTTTGCTTTGGTGCAGAAATTCTGCAAAAAGACACATCTGAGTGATGAAGTGTCCCATTTCATAGGCACATATTCCAGCCACCACCTCTCTAATAGAGGGTGTCAGTAGAACGAAAAGAGGAAATGGGATTGTGCCTTTGATTTTCTGTCTTTTGTCTTCCAGAGGTGGCTGGTCCTGGGAACAAGCCCAGTCCTGCGCAGCTGGAGCTGAGGATGGTCCAGAGCAAAGCTGACATCGAGAATCCTGCGATTGTAATAGAAGCAAAGGTTTTACAAACGTCCTCGGACCAAAGGCAGTAGAGTTTCTGTGAGCGTTCACACGGTGTCGTCACAAATCCGGGTGGTCGTCCCGGACCCATTTAGGATTCTCACACAGGACAGTCTCGTGTCTCTGCCTTAAAAAGAAACTCCAAGAGCGTAAAACCATGTCAGCAGGAAGGGTCGTATGTATTTTCTCCTCACAAACACACTTGTACCACTGCCATTTGTGTGTCTATTATGACATCATCTGCCCCTCAACAAAAACAAAACGACTGCATTTAGGTTTCAGGATGAGTAACATGTACTTGAGTAGATTTTAGTAAAGTAAAAAGTACATCCTTACGACTCATTCCAGATTTCCTGAAGAAGACTGGTGGTTTGTGCTTGACCATGTGACCAGTGAGTCAGGACTGCTCACAGGGCGCTATAAGCACACGTATACACCTGTGGTTAGATCAGAACATACTAAATATACGTAACGCGCAGATTTCTGTGAAAGCATACTTATACAAATAATAAAATGCTCCTGGGTGTTTTAATGCCTCAGTAAATCATCATAGATATGTATTCTTATGCAAACGTGGTCACTTTTAGAACAAATGTAACTTAAATGATAACTAATGTCACTAGCTGATGTGATAAATCGTATTTAAATCAACTTATTTTTAATCACCTTTTTTAAATTATGCAACTCTGTGTAACTAGCAGGTGTGTGACGTGTTAGACCCATGTTCTATCTCAAATTGAGGTATTTGCACAGATAATCCTTAATATATTTACTAATGATGCAGAATATTTCCGCTTTGGGATTGTTGTCGTATGTCAGTAGAAGAGTCTGTAAGAGAGACCACACTGTTGAGCCTTAACAGGGTTAGAGAATGTTTTTGTGCTCTAAAAAGCAGATTTCACATGTAGTGTTAGTGAGTCAAGTGCCAAACCTTTAACTGTTGCTCTCTTGGAGAGCGGATAATAAATGACTAATCTTTTACTGAAAATGTGTGGGGTTTTTTTCTTAGGTTATTTTAAACGGGTTATTCCTAAAGAAAGATCCGCCTGAAATGACCAGATTTATTGTAACAGAACTGCAATTTTATCCATCCATCCATCTTCCTCTGACAGCCATAAATATGTATATAAATGCAATGGCGAAAGTGGGAGTCAAGGGCGTAGCTAAACGGTGGCCATCTTACTTCAGACAACAGACGCTCTGCTCTCAATGGTAGCAGATGGAAGGTGAGTGAACAATGTAAACAAAAACACTTGACTCGATAAAATATTAACGGATTTACAAGCGGTTTGCATTATTACAAACCTTATAACACATAGGCTTGAGACGACATACTTGCACATTTTTAAATTAACGGGCCAAATCCGTCATATTTCACAGCCACATCTCTGACGTTTATAACAAATCAAAACGTTTGAAAATCGGTTGAAAATTGAGCAAGTTAGAGTTATTTAAATAGTACATGCACCATTGACACCAATGTTATGAAAGGGGGCAGGTGTCTGAAGTAAGATGGCCGCCACGTTGCTACGTCGCACTCCATTGGTGAACAGCGCGGGTGAGCCATCTAGTGTTTATATACATGTCTATGGGGGCAGCACCCTAAGCAGAGAGGCTCAGATCCCTCTCCCCAGCCACTTGGGCCAACTCCTCCAGGGAAATCCCAAGGTGTTCCCCCGGCCTGCCAAGAAACATAATCCCTCCATCGTGTCCTGGGTCTCCCTTTAGGTTTCCTCTTGGTTGGACGTGCCTGGAAAACCTCACCAGGGAGGCGTCCTGGAGGCATCCTAACCAGGTGCCAGGGCCACCTCAACGGGCTCCTTTTGATGTGGAGGAGCAACAGATCTACTCCGAGCCCCTCCCGGATGACCGAGCTTCTCACCCTATCTCTAAGGGAGAGTCCAGCCACCCTGCTGAGAAAACTCATTTCAGACGCTTGTATCCGGGATTACATTTTTTCAGTCACTACCCAAAGCTCGTGACCATAGGTGAGGGTAGGAACGTAGTTTGCATATATCATTCTTATATTTCCAAATATATTGTTTAGAAGGATACAATTTGTTGTATCAGTTTAAACGAGACCTCCTTGACTTTGTTGGTCAAAAAGAATTTTTGTGATAGTGTCCAAACTTTTTCCCATTTAATATCTGACACAAAAATGGCCCAAAAAATGTGGCTGATAGAATAGAAACCAAAGCATTCTGAAACAGAGCTATCTTGGTGTTCAGATGTTTGCTAGGTGAAAAGAAAAACCTTAACATTTAGATCTAACTTTTAGATTTTGATTTAACATTTACGCTTAGCATTTATATTTGGGTTTAGATTTAATATTTAGATATACTTTAAACATTTATATTTAGACCTAACATTTACATTTAACATTTAGGTTTAGATTTAGATTTAGCGTTTAGATTTAGTTTTAACATTTATATTTAAAATTCTGATTTAGATTTAACATTTAAGTTTAGATTTAAAATTTAGATTAGCTGAAATTATGTGACATTTAAACGTTATTTTAAATGTGATGAAAGTTACTAAATGTAGGAAAAATGAGCTAAATATAAAAAAAAATCTGCTCAATAAATTGCACTAGCAATTTTCACCTGGCATCCCATAGATCCCACCGCCTTCTGTGGCCAGAATATGGCACTTGCAACTTCAGAGTGGCGGTCCGGTCCGTTGGCCTTAAAAAAATATAGCTTTAATGTAACTTTATTAACAATTTGAACAAAATAGAAAATCTCGTAGAGGATTAACGTCAGACCAAAAACAATGACATAATCATATCGGATAATATATCTTGCCTCTGTCAGTGCGCCCCAGGGCAGCTGTGGCTACACTGTAGCTCATCATCACCAGCGTGTGAATGTGTGTGTGAATGGGTGAATGATACACTGTAGTGTAAAGCGCTTTGGAGTCCTCTGACTCTGAAAGACGCTATACAAGTGCGGGTCATCATTCATTTATATGAAGCAACAAGAAAAGGAGCTGACATACCTGGTGCTGCAGTCTGCTTCCAGCATGTTTCCTGCATGTTTTAGATCATGAACACAGCTGATTTGTTTGATTTAGTGATGAACCGCTCCTGTAGACACTAATGAAGGCTGAGGAGACATTTCAGCAGTTAGATTAAGGTGTTAAAAAGACGAACGCACAGCGAGGAGATAAGTTTCACTTTTGGTTCTACTAAACGGACACTAGGGGGTGCTAAAAGCAAGTAAAAACTGCCAAGTGTGCCTTTAATATTTAAATAGACAGTCTTAGATGTAGCACCAATTCTAAAGCCATCAAAACTATGTATGCCCTTGAAAAGATATTCTAAACCCTCCTGCGTCACAATTATCTGAACTATAATGCTATTGATCATTGTTGACTATTCTGATTGCAAGGTTCTGCAATTTCTGAATTGCCCTATTTTCAATTACAAATAGTTTCCCCCAAGTTGTAAAAGCCATAGGAGCTCTGTGCTGTTGTCTCATGAATGAAACCTATAATCTTGTCATAAATCTCGTGTACAAGCTGTACATATAAAAAGGTTGTTACAACTCCTCCCAGGGTGTGACTTTCCAGTTTGACAGGGCAAGTTTCAGAGTGTCGGTGTCGCCTGCCTGGTCCATCACTACTTTGCTGTCTGGAGAGTGTTTTAAACTGCGGTAATGGAGTGTCGTGTGTTGTCGATTCAGAGTCATGTTGTCAGGGGACACGTGGGGAACAAGGCGGCAACATTTCCCTTGCAGGTGAGTGAAATACATCCTAATGTTCACGTTGCTAGTTTTAGTGTCTCAATCTTGTGTAATGACAGAAATAAACGACTACAAGACTCGTTCGCTTTAGGGGGAGACTTCCTCATTCTTATAACTACTCTGATTCGCTTAATCTGTCACATAACAGGCCATTTATTATCATTTACAGCAAACCACTTAGCTAAACACAATCATGTGGTGTAATAAACAGCGTTCATTGTGTGCCTTCACTGTTAAACAGTCGAAGGATTTCAAAGTTAAAATGTTGTAGGTTAAAGTTTATTTCATTTTTAGCAGTTCACACTGCCCCAAAGTGCTGTACAACAAAATAAAAACAACAAAAACAACGAAGGACTGAAATGTGGTTCAAGTAAAAACGAGAAACACAAAAAATGTTAAGCTAAAACCTCTCTAAGAGAAAAATGCCCGAGTCAACTCGCATTAAAAGCCAGATGAAAAAGATTTTTAATAAATATTTAAAATGTCCCAGACTGCTGTCCTCATATGCAGGATGTTCCGGTTAGACGAGGTGTTGGAACAACTAACAGGGCCTGGATTAACGCATGGTTCTCGTTGGAACCGGTTAGAACATGGGGAGTCACTGTAGCATATTATAAAATTCATTTTGAAGTTATCGTTTAATATGATACATAATTGAAATAATTTGTGTATTTTTCAACAATGAGAGAAATATTGACTCTAATGAAGGCTGAGGAGACATTTCAGCAGTTTAAAAATACAATCCAGTGACTGTATAAATGTACAATCACAGACATAATATGTAGACGTGCCGTCGGCTTGATTTGGAATCGTAGGATGGCCAAGGAAGGTCCCGCCTTTCTCTCCTCTGATTAGCTGGAAGGGCTCTCCTACGATTGGCATGTAACAGCAAACCATCTTCCCTCGCTGCAGGGTTTTTATGTCTGCAGCCAGATCTTGGTGAGACATGTGAACCCTAACCCTAATAACCTTTCTGTCCTGTTTTTCAACATACCATAGTTTCTTTTATAAAAGAACCTGAAAAACGCCAAATGTGAACTTGTAATAAATCTTGTTGCATTTATCACATGTTGGGTTGACTTTATATCTGTTGGCTCTCAACCATGGGGTTATTATTACTATAGGCTATGTTATGTCTTCACTTTCATAGGTTATGGCTGCTTGCAGGTTAGGACACATCTCATCGTCTGTTTAAATGTCTATCATTTAATCTAAATGTAATTCAAAGCTGATTATGATTCAGACCTATTTTTCACCAGTTTTCATTATTCTAGAAGAGAAACAGACCTGCTGCACACAGCTGGGCAAAATAGGACAGTTTTATTATATTTCATACCAGGTAAGGCACACATAGCCTATGTCCTCCACTAACCTCAATGCTTGAGAGCCAACAGATATAAAGTAAATCCAACAGTGTGATAAATGCAACAAATTTATTATAAGTTCACATTTTACGTATTTCAATTGTTTTTTATAAAAGGAACAGAAAAAAAAATTTCAAAACAGAACAAAATGGTTATTATATCGCTAAATTCGCATTTTCTTTACAAAACTCCCCAAAACAGCTGTTCTGGTGGCAGGAGGACAGTCTGCACTTAGCAAGGGAAGACGGTTTGCTGCTGAAATAAATAGCCAATTGTAGGAGAGCCCTTCTAGCCAATCAGAGGCGAGAAAGGCGGGATCATCCTTGGCCATCCTACAATTCCAAATCACACGCACCGTAAACTGGCGTTGGCAATTGACCTTTCGCCGGCCCTGCCCCCAAAATGGCTATTGGCCAATCACACATCATAGCAACTGTTACTGTCCGACAACTTCAAACAAGATGGTGAAGCTAAGCATTAGAGTAGTCGTGTCTCCTTCGTTGCGTATGGTCAGAACCTCCTCATCAAGCTCAACCAGCAACAGCCAAGCATGTGTGCTCCCCGCCCACGGCTGGGTGGAGGTCCGCCTCCCAGACTATCCAAATGCCTCACTCACCTCTCACTCGTCGCTCAGTCATCGTGTGTTCTTCATGCATGAGCTCCTCCTGGTCCATGTTCCGTGTACCAGTCCCAGAGTAAACCTTACTCACGAACCAACCAGCCTAACTCCACAGCCACGCCTCTTGACTCCTCTTGGACATACTGCGTCCACGGACGCCGCCTTCTTCTGACCTTCCAACTCCTTGTTCCCCGCTACGCTTTGCTCCGCGGAGCCGACATGTATTTGTATATTTTGAATATATCCCTCCACTGTATACTGTAACTGTGCCTCGATCTGGATGATATTGCAGAGGAATTGCTCCAAAAAAAGTCGCTGACACGCATCTGTCTACTTCTTTCCATCTCGGCAATCTGCCGAGCTGATCAGTGTTTGACCCACTTGTTTGTCAGACTTAGCGACAGTAACTAAGGGGGGCGGGGCTCGGCAAAAGGTCAATTAGAGCTGCCGTATTGGCCGGCCGCCATCTTAGATGGGTCTCCATTCGCCCTCAGTGCATTCATTTCTACTGAGGAAGGTGCACTGCTTACCCAACTAAAAAACACATTTTATCGAACGTTTTCACAAAATCAGACACATGATATGGCATGATAATTAAAATATAATGAAACAAAATAAATTACAATATAAAATTCCATCAGGTAGGCTAGAAAAGTCAATAGTAATCCCACGTGATTTGTTTTCAATAGTACGCCAGTTGTTACAACCGTAGGCTGCACAAATAGTTGCTCACTCTGCATTGACTTTGGAGAGTGAGGAGATCCATCCATAATGGCGGTGACACCGTTACGCTCATAGACATGTATACAAACACTAGATGGCTCACCTGCGCTGTTCGCCAATGGAGTGCGAAGTAGCAACGTGGCGGCCATCTTCAGACAGCTGCCCCCTTTCGTGACATTAGTGTCAGTGGTGCATGTACTATTTAAATAACTCCAACTTGCTCAATTTTGAACCGATTTTCAAACACTGATTTGTTATAAATGCCAGAGATGTGGCTGTGAAATATGACGGATTTGGCCCGTTAATTTAAAAATGTGCAAGTATGTCGTCTCAAGCCTATGTGTTATAAGGTTTGTAATAAGGCAACCCGCTTGTAAATTTGTTAATATTTAATCGAGTTAAGAGTGTTTTTGTTTACGCTGATCACTCACCGTCCTTCTGCTACTAGTGGAGCGTCTGCTCTCTGAAGTAAGATGGCTGCCGTTTAGCTATGCTCTCGACTACCGCTTTCGCCATCTAGTGTTTATACAAATATCTATGGTCTATGTAATCATGTCTATGGGTACAATACTATTTCTTCCCTCCATGATGTTCCCGTATTCAGTGAAACTCAAATCCAATTCAGACCTGGTTCTGTACTGAACTCATTGTTCTCTTTCATGGGTTTTTTGCTGCCGATCACCGATACGAATCACTGATACTGATCACATGGATTGGCCATAAATTTTCTATGGAATTATAATGGGTGCTAAAGACAACATGATCTGGGAATAAAGGAACAATAACGTCACCTAAAATTACCTGTATTAATTTAGACAAAAACACATGTTTTTTTATTTTTTAAAGAGAAAAAACAGACTTGCAACACAATCATTGTGTTTGTTTCTGACAACCCAAGCATTAGAAATGAAGGAACCTCTTGGATGAGAGGGAGAACATCTTCAAGATAACCAGAAAAGTCCAGCTGTTTCCAATGAAAGACCCACTACAATGAAAATTGTGTTTTTTCTGTTTTTAACATGTTCTTCAGGCATTTTTTAGGACATATCTAAAGAAATTTATGCTCAAAATTGCATTTCTGAGTATTTCTGCATTCAAATCACTGTGAATCAGTAGCAGACGAAAAAAATGCAGCCTAAAACTGACTGGCTTTGTGACGTCACAAAGAGGAAGAATGGATCCGCAACATATTTTCAAAACCGATCAGTGCGCACTGATTGGCTAATCGAGAGAACACTTATCCAATAGCAAGCCTTAAAGGGCTGCACCTACACTCATCGTTCTTTATTTTAACAGGTGCCTGGTTTCTGTTTTCCCAGGTGCTGGGCTTTGAAGTGGACTCCATCAACTCTGTGCAGTTTTCCAATCACACAGGTTGGTGTTTATTTTGTGTTGGCTTTTATACAGACAAATAATAACAATAATTTGATGCAAAAATATTCAAAAAGACAAATGTTTGTTTAGTATTTACACCCCTGACCTGAGTCATTAGACCAAACAGGTGATTCACATTGTTAACCTTTAGTTTTCCTTATTTTTTCTGGTTTTATTCCATATGCATCCTTCACCTAACTCTGGACAAATAC
Organism: Aphyosemion australe; assembly: GCA_006937985.1. Classification (NCBI taxonomy): domain Eukaryota; kingdom Metazoa; phylum Chordata; class Actinopteri; order Cyprinodontiformes; family Nothobranchiidae; genus Aphyosemion; species Aphyosemion australe. The sequence goes on along the minus strand of SSNS01000027.1, from coordinate 359,346 downwards.
TGGAGACAAGTGGACTTTCCCCCTAAGAACCACCTCCTCAGTTTTAACTTAGTTTGGTCTAAATACTGGATTTAACACAATTATTCATAAGAATGATTATTTTCTTCTAAAAAAAAAATCAAATCAACTTCAAATAACATCTCATTGAATGTTCTGAGCTGCGTTTTTAGATGAGTAGGTCTTTAGATTTAGGTGAAACACTTTTGATGAAGTCATTAAATGCAGTTTATTCATGTAAATGCACAGATTAGGGATTAGGGACCGTGTTGAACTTGCTTGTGTGGTAGTCTGGACTTGGGACGTGAGTCCAAACAGACGATGCAGATGAACTGAACTGGTATCAGAGCTGTTATCAAAGTGTTGCTCACCGCCCCACCGAAGAAGACAATCGTGTGAAACTCAAAGGGCTCAGGACACACGCAGAGATGATAGGATTATTGCGGGCTGAAGTATGTGAAGAATTAGCTCCCCTGCAGGCGTCTGAGATGTTTACAATGAATTAGTATCAACATTTGGCACCTTGGAAAGAGCGAAAAGGTCTGTTTGCAAAGATTTAGGCTAAATAGCTTAAAGTATAGCTAGAATGCAGTTAATAAACAATCTAAAACGGCTTTAGTCTCTAAAAAGCATCAGAAATGTTCTTTTGGCTTCCATCTGTCCCAGGAGCCCTGATACAGGCCATTCTAAAACCCCTAAACCAGCCTTGCTGTGAAAAGAGCTGTTAGCCCCTCCCACTCGGCCAGGACATGAATATGAAAATGAGCTGCTTGCTGATTGGTTGGTTTCCCCAGAAGGCCTCAGACACATGCAGGTTTGAGGAGGAAGGACTTTTTGGCATGCTGCTGTTGACCACCCAAGCTGTCTTATTCAACAACAACAAGGAAAATGTTGGTTTACATTCTAGGTCCTCTTTAAAGGTTGAATGTGGAACACAAACACCAAAGCCACATCTAGTGTGTGGAGGTTGTATTTGCAACAACAGCTTACCTATCGATGTGAAAATTTGCCATTTGCGCGTGCGTTTTGATGCCCTGAAAATGTTTTATTTGGGTCCATCTGCTGTTGGCTTCACCTAAACTCACTCTGGTTTCAGATCTTTTATGGTCGCTCCTCTTCTGAGAAGGACAACGACATCTTCTGGGCTCAGAAGCAGCTGCTTGTCTTGCCGAGTCCACCATTTTCCACAATGCTAGCCTCGCTGTGCCGAGCAGACCGTATAGAGACCCGCAATGGTGCCCTCTAGTGGCTGGTAGATGTAAACATAAACCCAGTGTCGTGCCCGTCAAAATAAACACTTGATTTTTTTTTTTTATAAAAATATAGGAAATACTGCACCTTCATTCTGCACACCTCTAAGCACCCCGTGGAGGGGTTCTTTTTTCAGAAATATAGCTTTTTATTAAATTGTTCCATATTCAACCTTTAAGTTAGCCTAGTGATCTAGGCACGCTTCATTGGAACCCTCGCAGCCCAAACCACTGCTGTGTCTATCCAATCACAACTCGCTATAGTTTTGGTTGGGCCAATCACAGCGCTCTATATTGTGGGCCAATCACAGAGCGGGAGTAGCCGATTACGTCAGCGCTGCGGCCGCGAACCCAAGCAACATGGCGGCAGCGCCGGAGCCACGTTCTTTTGAAAGGGCTTTGTCATCAACATTGGATTATTTAGACTCCAACGTGCGTAAGTCTGTCGGCTATACTTAGCGGCTTCTTATTTTTATCAAACAAAGTAGTGAAATGTCCCAGTACACCTGATATTCACATGTTTTTATACAAAAACGACAGAAATCATTGACGCCATTAGTGGGTCCCGCTTTTCCATCGCTGTGATTACGTCACGTTGTTCGTTACTCTGATTGGTCCTAGCGCTATCCAATTGCGTGCTGACATTTTGAAAGACAACCGTAGATCCCGCCTCACGACTGAGAGCCGTCAATGGCTCATGGCCAGACTATATATACACATATATAGGATGGCTTGCCAGGCTACCTTTAAGTCCTACTTGACATGTTTACAGTCACATGATCTTTTCCCTTTAAGGCTCAAACTGGACTTGAACTCTTGTCCTCCACTTTACCAAACCGTTTCTTTCTGTGTGTCCATTTGGTCTCCAGTCATTTACAGTCTGAGGAGCTTTTTAGCGAGTTTGTTTGAGGTTAGGGGTAATAAAGGAGGAGGGAGGTGGTAACCAGGACACAAAAGCCATTTTTCCAACAGCACTGCTCACCCTAAAACATCCTCCAGCATGACTGGTTTGGCAGTGGGTCAGTAATGGTGTGAGGTGGCATTTCTTTGGGGGGCCGCACAGCCCTTCATGTGCTCACCAGAGGTAGCCTGACTGCCATTATGTACCGAGATGAGATCCTCAGACCCCTTGTGAGACCATATGCTGGTGTGGTTGGCCCTGGGTTCCTCCTAATGCAAGGCAATGCTAGACCTCATGCGGTTGGAGTGTGTCAGCAGTTCCTGCAAGATGAAGGCATTGATGCTATGGACTGGCCCGCCCGTTCCCCAGACCTGAATCCAATTGAGCACATCTGGGACACTATGTTTAACCTTTATTTAACCAGATGAGTCGATTGAGAACTCATTCTCATTTACAACGACGATCTGGCCAAGAGGCAGCAGCAACAGACACATAGTTAGCTTTACACAAACAGATAAGATAAAAAAACAGATGAGATAAAGAAAGAAAAAAAAATGCAGATAAAGATAAGATAAAACAGCTAGACATAAAAACAAAGGACTGTTCTCATATATAATATGTACAAGCCATCAAAACCGACTTAAAACAATCTTTAAGTACTCAGAAGCAGGTACATTGATCAGAAACTATTGAATGCAATGAATTATTGAAGGTAGATAATGGAACGTAGGTAGTGGGCTTTAGTGATTTTTGCAGTTCATTCCAGTCACTGGGAGCAGCAAACTGGAATGAGGAGCGGCCAAAGGAGGTGCAAGCTTTGGGAATAACCATAGAGATTAGGTTACTGGAACGTAAAATGCGCTGGTTGCTGGAAGTGATGAGTAATGAGTGAAGATATGACGGTGTTCTACCGATGATTGTTTTGTATATAAATTGATACCAATGTAATAACCTGCGGGAATGGAGTGATGGCACCGTAATCTAAGATGGGAAGGATTGTCATTTTGACCAAGGTTTGCTTTGCAGAATGAGTAAAGGATGACCTGTTGCAGTATAGAAACCCAATCCTTGACTTGACTTTAGAGAGTAATTAATTAATGTGAATGTCAAATGAAAGTGTGCTGTCAAGCCAGATACCTAGATACGTATAGGAACTGACAAGTTGTAGTTCTGTACCATCCAGGGAAACAATACTAGAGTGGCAAGTTGATTGCGGTAAGTTACGGTTGAAGATCATGAACTTTGTTTTACTTGTGTTTAAATGAAGGTGAAGGTTGGAGAAGGCATGTTGAAGACAATAAAAGCTGCATTCAAAGAAGAACTGCATGCATATAAAATGGTGTTGTCCGCATATAAATGTATATGAGAACTGTCAACAGCATGAACAATTTTATTGATATACTATGTCTCGCTCCATCCACCAATGCCACGTTGCACCACAGACTGTCCAGGAGTTGGTGGATGCTTTAGTCCAGGTCTGGGAGGAGATCCCTCAGGAGACCATCCACCACCTCATCAGGAGCATGCCCAGGCGTTGTAGGGAGGTCATACAGACACGTGGAGGCCACACCCACTACTGAGCCTCATTCTGACTTGTTTTAAGGACATTACATCAAAGTTGGATCAGCCTGTAGTTTGTTTTTCCACTTTAGTTTTGAGTGTGACTCCAAATCCAGACCTCCATGGGTTGGATCTGATTTCCATTAATAATTTGTGTGATTTTGTTGTCAGCACATCCAACTACATAAAAAACAAAGTATTTAATAGGAATATTTCATTCATTCAGATCTAGGATGTCTTATTTTTGTGTTCCCTTTATTTTTTTAAGCAGTATATATTATTATATTATAATATATTATTATTATTATTATATATTATTATATTATATTATATTATATTATATTATATTATATTATATTATATTATATTATATTATATTATATTATATTATATTATATTATATTACACCCAGGCTATGCCCACTGGAAGGGACAAGTTCTGAATGCAGAGGAGCTGAATGTTTTGTATGAAGGCCTCAAGCTGAATAAGGTGAACCAGTATGATTACATCCTCACAGGTGAGTTAAAACACTTTGATGTTTTAAAGATTTAGAATTTTAAACGTAATAGATGATTTTTAGTGATGTTTTTATTTATTTTAAATAACATTTGATATTTCTGTAATCTGCATGTTTTATTTTTTTATTATTAATTTTCCCCTCAGGGTACAGCAGAGACACATCCTTTCTGGAGACAGTGGTTGATATTGTCAAGGAGCTGAAGAAGGCCAATCCCAGTTTGGTCTATGGTGAGTAAATCAGGTTTTCTCATTTCTAACAATAAAACACGTCTGATTATCGTCCATTTTTTAATCTAATGTTTGCTTTTCAGTTTGTGATCCTGTTATGGGAGATCGGGGTACTTTGGTAAGCATCCTGTCGTAAATTCAGATTAGATTATGTAGATCTGGATAAATGTACTTGTTGTTTGCGTTAGTACGTTCCAGAGAACCAGCTGCCCATCTTCAAGAACAAAGTCGTGCCTTTGGCAGAAATTCTTACCCCGAACCAGTTTGAAGCAGAGTGAGTTCATTTTAAAGTGTTAAATAGTGAAAACGTGATGCTTTCCTGTCTAACGAACTCACTGGTTGTTTTTAGGTTGTTAACTGGGAGGAAGATTACCACTGAGCGCGATGCTATCGAGGTAAGCATTCTACGTTTCCTGTTTGGTGTGTTAATATTTAGCTTGTGACACCTGGAAGTGGCTCTTTATCTGTTCTCCAGGTGATGGACTTGCTTCACAAACTGGGTCCAGAGACGGTGGTCCTCACTAGCACGGATCTGCCCTCCAAACGGGGGGACCAGTTCCTGGTGGCCCTCGGGAGCCAGAATATAAGTAAAGTTTCTCTACTTCTACTTCCTCTTTGCTAAAGAAGCAGTTTTATGAAACATGGATGTTTAACTCCTAGCTGGAGAGCGTTTGTGTGCGTCCCAGATGGAGACTCTTTACTAAATATTTAGGTTCACGCTGAGTGCAAGTTAACCGCCATCTGTCTTGTTTTTGATCATCTGTCTTCTTCTCTGCAGGAAAACCAGATGGGACCAGCATTAGTCAGAAAATTTGTTTAGACATCCCTAAAGTTGACGCTGTGTTTGTGGGGACAGGGGACCTGTTTGCTGCCTTGCTGCTAGCCTGGACTCACCAACACCCAAAGGACTTAAAGGTCACCTGTGTTTTCTGTGAAAACGCTAATGGAACCATATTGTCTTCAGCCTCTGAATGTTTTATTGTTATTTTAAGAACAGATAATGATGTCAGGGTAACGATGTCATTGTGTTTTTCCCCAGATTGCCTGTGAAAAGGTCGCTTCAGTGATGCACCATGTCATTAAGAGGACCATCACTTATGCCAATGGTAGGGTTGGTTTTTGTGTCACAGGAGCTCTTTACTTTGTCTCCTAGTTGGTGACCAGATGAAGACACTCCTCTGTTGTTGGTACCATATTTACACAAATAACAGGAATATGGCAGCTTGTAGTTTGCAGGGTGTGGAGCTGCTCACACTTCAAACACAGCTGGCTGCATCCCTTATTCTTTCACAGAATTATCCCAGAGATTCATAAAACAAGGCTCAGACCTTTTCTTCTGTTTATTATTAAAGGGGTCCAATAACAACTTTTTTACACTAGGAAACTGATCTTTGAGTTTCTGTAAAGCACCTATGAGGGGCCGGCTAGGCCATAAATCATTCTGTTACTCTCACATACATATATACTCTCTGGTTTGAAATTACGAGAATATATTTAAATGTGAAAAAGAAGAATGTGTGTGTGTGTGTGTGTGTGTGTGTGTGTGTGTGTGTGTGTGTGTGTGTGTGTGTGTGTGTGTGTGTGTGTGTGTGTGTGTGTGTGTGTGAGAGAGAGAGAGAGAGAGAGAGAGAGAGAGAGAGAGAGAGAGAGAGAGAGAGAATACACATTTGTGAAAGAAGAATGTGTGTGTGTGTGTGTGTGTGTGCGTGCGTGCGTGTGTGTGTGTGTGTGTGTGTGTGTGTGTGTGTGTGTGTGTGTGAGAGAGAGAGAGAGAGAGAGAGAGAGAATACACATTTGTGAAAGAAGAATGTGTGTGTGTGTGTGTGTGTGAGAGAGAGAGAGAGAGAGAGAGAGAGAGAGAGAGAGAGAGAGAGAGAGAGAGAGAGAGAGAATACACATTTGTGAAAGAAGAATGTGTGTGTGTGTGTGTGTGTGTGTGCGTGCGTGCGTGTGTGTGTGTGTGACAAGAGTATAGCCTAATTTAGGCTTCTGCGTCAGCTCCCTGAGGCAGAGACGCACACATTGATGGAGGTGTTTTCCCTTCGGACACACCTGGGGAGTGTTGCAAAGCAATTCCCCTCCAGAACAGCAGAGGGCGAAGTGCTTTTCTTGGGTATCCTGTCATGTATCCAGTCCAAGATGGTGCATTTACTATTGTGTTTATATTGTTTTTTTGTATTTCAGAGACTTTTTAACACGGACAAATTTGTCTCTCCTCCACCTCTTCATGCGCTCGCCACCTTTAAACCCACGTTTCCCGCCATTTCCGTCCACAAATAAAACGCGTGCTGTGTATCTTTATACTCCTCCAGTCATGGGTGAATAAACGTTCATATTTTCTGAGTTTTTCCACAAGGTATTCTTCAAGCTGTTCCGTACATGCCGCTAGATATCTTTGGCTCTCTTTTTACTTGTTTTGAAGGGGCAATGGCGTGCTGGTGACGTATTTAAAGAAGCGGCGTCCTGAGCAATCACAAGCTTGCACTCTCCGTCTTGTTCGACAGATGTTTAGAAAAGAGAGCTCGACTCCGTCTGTCCTTGCGAGCCTGTTGGAGAGCCCTCTCAAGGGTGGATAATGGCGTTGCATGTCTGTACAGACGCAGACGGAGAAGTATATATTAGGCGTATGGGTGTGTGAGAGACCAATGTATGTAAATATTTAGAGTATGTATGTGTATGTACAGAATATATGTGTGTGTTAGCAGTAGCTTAGGCTAGCTTTAGCGGTAGTATTGGGCTAGAACTGGCAGTAACTCAGGCTAGTGTTAGCAGTAGCTCAGACTAGAAGTAGTTCAGACTATTGTTAGCAGTGGCTTGGCCTTGCGTTATTTTACTGCCACCAACATTTATAAATGGTAAATTTTGAAGTGGGTTAGCACATGCAGATGTAAGGGGGGTGTCTATGCCTAACACGTTATCACAGCTTTTCTCAGAACAAACTGTTTTGTTCGTGGATGTTATAACATTACTAATTTACATAGGAAAGCGCATCAGCACAGACTTTTTCGTACATTTGACACCTCAAGCTGCCTTAATTCAACAACAAGGTAAATGCGGTTCTTTATTGTAGGACCCCTTTAAGGAAAACTTTATCTCTAACTAGCATGTGGCTAATGGAAACATTAGGTTACCAGAATTTAATCCAAGGGTTAGGGTTTGCGTTGGTGCAGAAATTCTACAAAAAGACACGTCTGGCTGATGAAGTGTCCCATTTCATAGGCAAATTTTCCAGCCACCACCTCTCTAATAGAGTGTGTCAGTAGAAACAAAAGAGGAAATGGGATTGTGGTTTTGATTTTCTGTCTTTTTGTCTTCCAGGGGTGGCTGGTCCTGGGAACAAGCCCAGTTCTGCCCAGCTGGAGCTGAGGATGGTCCAGAGCAAAGCTGACATTGAGAATCCTGTGATCGTAATAGAAGCGAAGGTTTTACAAACGTCCTTGGACCAAAAGCGGTAGACTTTCTGTGAGCGTTCACCCCCCTTGGGGGTGGGGGTCAATGTCAGTTTTTTGTAGTTTTAAGCCATTTTTGTCATAAATGAACAAATACTTCTAAAAAGTATAGAATGACATTTAAAGAGCATTTAACATTCAAACTTTGTTTAAAAAAAAATACAAAACCTTTTGAGTAAATGTTATGTTGTGTTATTATTTTTCCCAAACAATGAAACACAAAAAATTTCATAAAATTAATAAAGCTGAAGATATTTTAAATGAAATACAAGCTAAACACAATATTCTACATAGTTTGAACTGAAGTAAAAAATGTAAAAACAGATAACATTTCTTTCTGCATTCCTGGTTCATTTAATAACGTTTCATGTTTTTCTTTTGCTCATGGAAGTTAAGTTTTGCTTCACTAGTGAATAACTGCAGGTAAAATTATGCTTTGCTGCGTTTTATTGTTGACAATATTAAATTCATCACTTTTCTCTGCCTCTTGATCAGCTGATCCGAGGGTCTGACGGCTGAGTGCAGCAGAGAGAGAGATATTTTGTGTTTTATTAATAAATGGGACAAACAGCTGAAACTGCTGAGGGAAATTTGTTCAGACCAAATTTCAGGAGATATCCGGAACGTTTGGAAGCCTGTATGTTCATCATGTGTTATTAATAATAATAATAAGAAGAAGAAGAAGAAGAAGAAGAATTTATTTTCTTTCTGGGGACGCCTCTCAAAATAAAAATCACAAGGCGCTTCACAAGAACAAAAAAATAAAATAATTAAAAATATATATTAAAAAATTATTTAAAAAATATCGTAATAAAAAAATGGTGAAAATGGACAAGGGAGAAAAAATTAATAAGAAAAGGTAATACGGGATCCCGGGAAAGAAACAGCAGCATGAAGAAAAAGTCAGGAAGAATCAACAGAAGGTCACACCAAAGCCAGCCTGAACAGGTGAGTTTTCAGCTGCTTTTTAAAGGAGACCACTCAGTTCACTGATCTCAGGGGGTGAGAGTTCCAGAGTCTGGGGGCCACAGCAGCAAATGATCTGTCACCTTTGGTCTTTAGCCTGGTGCACTGCACAACCAGCTGGGGGTGTAGGGACTGAGAAGATCACCAATGTATGATGGTGCTTGTCCATGTAAGGCCCTAAAAACCAGAACCAGGATCTTGAAATGAACCCTGAAGTTAACCGGCAGCCAGTGAAGCTGGAAGAGGAGCGAGGTGACGTGGGTGTGTTTGGAGGACTTGGTCAGCAGCCTAGCACAGGCATTCTGGACCACCTGTAGACGGTTCAGGGAGGTTTTGCTCAGACAAGTGAAAAGCGAGTTGCAGTAGTCTAAGCGTGAGCAGATGAAGGTGTAGAGAACAATCTCCAGTTCAGAACGGGACAGAATGGGACTCAGCTTAGCAATGTTCCTGAGATGGAAGAAGGAAGAGCGAACAAGATAACTGACATGAGAATCCAGGGTGAGAGATGGGTCAAAGGTCACACCAAGATTCCTGACAGAGGGTTTGGTGTGAGAATCAAGCTGACCAAGATATTCTCTGACTGCTGCCTGTCTTGGCCATGGACTCTCTTGTAAATGAGATTTTTAATCTCAAGGGTTTTTTTTCCTGGTTAAATAAAGTTTACATACTTTGGGAACCAGCTTGTCTGGGGCACAGATGAGGATTTCAGTCTTATCTTCATTCAGCTGTAGAAAGTTCCCAGCCATCCAGGTTTTAATAGAGTCTAAGCAGGTGTGCAACAGCTGCAGCTAGGACATCTCATGGGGCTTAAAGGAGATGTACAGTTGGATGTCATCTGGATAAAGATGGTAGGAGATTCCTTTAAAAGAGCTCAGGATGTGCTGGAGAGGGAGCAGTAAGAGGAGGAACAGTAGAGGGCCCAGCACAGAACCTTGTGGGACACCATGGGTGAGGGAGGTGTAGGACTGAAACTTGGAGATGACCACAGAGAAGGAACGCTCAGACAGATAAGAGGAGAACCACTCCAGAGCAGCTCCTGAAAGGCCTACCCAGTCTCTCAGCCTATCCAGTAGCAGGTGATGGCCAACAGTGTCAAAGGCTGCAGTCAGGTCGAGCAGAACAGTCCCCTGCATCACTGTGAGTCAGAAGGTCATTAGAGACCCTGAGAAGAGCTGTTTCAGTAGAATGAGCTCTACAGAAACCTGACTGGAAACTATTGTAGATGTTATGTTCATCAAGAGCAGCTGCGAGTTGTTTAGCCACAATCTTTTCCAAGATATTGGAGATGAATGGAAGTTAGGAGATCTGAAGCTGTTATGGATAGATGGATCAAGATTGTTTTTTTAAGAAGCAGGTGGATTACAGCATTCCTAAAATAAGCAGGGACTTGACCAGAGACCAGGGAAGCATTAATTATAGAGAGCACACTGGGACCGATGGACTGAAAAGCATTTTTAAACAAAGATGAGGGTAAGATGTCTCCTCTTGATGTGGAGGAGCAGCGGATCTACTCCAGGCCCCTCCCGGATGACTGAGCTTCTCACCCTATCTCTAAGGAAGGGTCACCCTGCAGAGAAAACTCATTTCAGCCACTTGTATCTGCATTTTTTCGATCACTACTCAAAGCTCGTGACCATAGGTGAGGGTAGGAACGTAGATCGACCTGTAAATCGAGAGCTTCGCCTTCCGGCTCAGCTCTCTCTTCACCACAACAGACCGGTACAACGCCCACATCACTGCAGACACAGCACCAATCCTTCTATCGATCTCACGCTCCATCTTTCCTTCACTGGTGAACAAGACCCCGAGTCACTTAAACTCCTCCACTTGGGGCAGGACCTCGTCCCTGACCTGGAGAAGGCATTCTACCCTTTTCCGACTCAAGACCATGCAATTTTATCAACTTATTAAAAACATTTATTTTAGAATATAAAGGGGAGAAAGTCTTGGCTGTCGTGCCAGATGTTTGGTTGTGATCAGACCCAGGCCACAGCACTGTTTCACCAGCACTAATCCACAACAAGAATAGCCAGCATTAGCCCAGATAGCCAGACAGGTTATTATTTGTGGCTAACTTAGCCTTCATGTGTGTCAGGCTCAGTTTAGAGGCACAATGACAGTTCTCACGAGGAAGTCAAACTAACATTTACTTAGAACAGGATCTATAAAAGAGAGAATCCCCATCATTTAATAAATAAAATAAAATTCTAAACTTTAAAAGCAATTTGAGAAAGCATATTTATTTATTTATTTATTTATTTTTGCATGAAACAACTGATTTTTCTCAACTGAACAGTTTTACCCTCTAGTTAAGAAAATAGCTAAAAATAATTTTAAGGCGTTAGATTAGCAAATTAACTAAACTTGTTGTGAAAAAAACAACATATGCAGTAAATAAATAAAATAAATACATGCAAACCACACACAGATAGGCTTCAGCACATCACCTGTTCAACATGGAGGACCTAATCTTCTCCTGATTTAGATGCATTTACACACACATACCACCAGAGGGCGGTAGACTTGCCACTTGAATAATAAAAGATGGGTTACTGAGTTCAAAATTTCAAGCGATAACTCAAGTAAGGAATAGCTTTTTGTGCGAAAACGGCATGTTATGTGCAAAGCTGTGATCTTTGGTAGTTTTCTTAGATTCATAATAATTTAAAGCAGGCTTTTATTTTGAAGAAACGCAATAAAGGTTCATCCCTTGAGTTTGGGAACCTGAATAATGCCACAGAATGTTAAAAATAAATCACAAATATCAGTATTTAAACAACTTTTCATCTTGCTTATGCTTTTTTGAATACGTGAGTCATAATTTATGTTATAAATGTCTTCAGAAAGTCCGATACCCTACTGACAGAAGAGTGTTTTCTTTGTAAAAATGGAATGAATCGACATTTCTCTGTGATTTGAGCAGAATGTCAGCTAAATGCTGCATGTAAACATATTGGACTGTCGTGCCGACGCGGGGCTGTAGAGGTCTGCTGGGTTTTATTTATTTACGGGGTCGGACCGGATGTTGGAGCGGCCACCTTTAGAGGAAATGTGGAGCTTTCACCAACAATAGCCGCTCGTCCTGGTCGTGTTACCTGAAGTCATTTCACTCGCTGCTTTTCTGGAAACGGGCGGAGCTGCTCAGCCTTTAATCACACATTTATTTTATGGTTTTTGAAGGAGAAAAAGTCAGAAAGAAGCCTGAATTAATCCACTGACTCTGAAGTGAATCATCTGCAGGTAAGACCAGGAGACCGTTACTGACTCTGGATGCTAATGTGAGCAGGCTAACTAGCTTAGCATAGCCCCGGCTTCCTATTTACACATTCAATAAGACCTGTAGGAAAAGTTAATATTATTTAGTTACTGAACAGTTTAACTAACCGACTCCTGTTGTTAGCCTCAAAACTAAAATGTTACCCTTGCTGTACCCATTTGGCTAACTTAGCATGCTAGCATGTGCTGTTAGCATCGTTCCTGCTGAGTTTGTCCTGTTTTGAGTAGAAGTGATGCTGCTGGCAGCTCGATTATAATCAGCATCATGCCAGGAGTTGGGTAGGTGCGTTTAGGTTTTATTTAGCTAACGTGCATGCACGATGCTTGATCTGTTTGGATTTACAGGACAGAACTGCTAGCTTTTCACTCCTGCACATGCTTGACAGAAGATAAGGCAGTGTCTGGTTGAGGAAGGACATGTTTGCCAGCTGAACGTTTAGCTGCTCCTGTCGTGCTGCATTGGAGCATTTAGTGGGAGCAATGCTGCAAAAAAAAACACTTAAGAGTAGACCACAGAGCTGGGTAGCCTGCCTTTGGGTCAATTTAACAGCACACTCTAGTCTCAGAGGCTTATTTCAATTTCCGTCCATGTTTAGTCCTGAAACTTAGTTTGAACAGCACGCAGAACCCATCATTTATTATTTATCTTTCTTATTTTAGCAGTACAAGACAATATAGTGATGGCACGTTAGTATATGGTGCAAAATCCAGCTTTAAAGCATTTTTCTAGAGCAGAATGATACCTAATATTTCAGAGGGAAGTGTTAAATAGTTCCTCAGATGTTGTGTTGCCTGTGCGTAATAATTTAACTGACCTCTGACCTGATGGTGACACTGCAGCATTGGATCTTTAGTTTTATTAAAGTGCACATACTTGTTTAATAAAACACCAATTGCCAGCAGAAATAATGACTGTAATGTAGCGTAAGCTTAAAAATCTGGAGTCATGAAGCCATAAGAACTAAAATCCTTGTGAGAAGAGAAGTATTTCTTGCCAGGGGCCATTAACTAGCTGAAGCATGCATATTTTTCATCGCTGCCGTGCAACATTTGTTTCTAAAAGGTTTTCAAGTTCGTTCCTGTTTCAATGCGACACCATTCTCAACACATTTTGTTTCTTTATAAAAGCCAAGGTTGCATGTAGAACCTGCAGAATGGAAAGATGTTGGAAAGTCTCTGGTACAAAGTGCAGCTGCACATCTACACGTAGTAACCAGAGATCTCTTTATCTGCTAATCCAGCAGTGTTGCTCTATAAGACTATGAGGCATGTGTGCGGTGATAAGCCTTTATCTAAGAACTGTCATCTAGAGTAAGACGTTTATAGTCAAGCTAGTGCTCATACCCAAGCAGTAGGATCATTTCAACAACTCCATTAGTCCCGTTTTCCTAAGTATAGCGAAATGACCTCCTTGAGGCTTATCAGTCATCTCCTATTAGTGGTCAGAACCGAACAAAGAGCTGAAGCAGCTTTCAAAGGGTGGTAATTGTGTTCTAAGGATGGGAGGCTATTCTGATTGAACCAGCTGTTTGCTAAACGCTCACCCATTCAGGAAGGAGTTTATTTTTAAATATTGGCTGCAGAAATTATATTTGATAGTCTTTGGCTGTGATTGTTAAAGTGTGATTTTATCTCACAAACTTCCACACTTAAAAAGCAACAATTACCGTAAGTTTTCTGCTTTTCCCTCCTGCTGGTTGAAAGCGGAGTTACAACTGTCATAAAAATCCCTGATGTAGCTAGCGCTAACAACAAGCTAATGCTAACACGAACCAACTGATACTAAGTAAGCCATGAAGTAAAAAGATCCACACTGTTGGACAAAAAATATTATTACTTACAAGTCCAGTAGCAACAAAGCCAGGTCACAATCAGTCCATGATTTTGTAGCCTCCTTTAGCTCCCTCAAATGAGTGCAGACCGAGTCGATGTTCACTCTGGTTTTAGCTCTTTGCTTCACCTCCAAAGACATTACTCTGTTACTTTTACTTCCAGGCTCTGCCATGATGCCAACAGAAAAAGCAAACTTCTTTTTCTTCTTGTGTTTTTTATTGACAGTCGGCAAACTTAAAAAGCTAACTGCTAGCCTTCATATGAGCTACCAGCGTAGTAAACGGCTATTGCCGTAAAGTGGGTAGAGAGCTCCCACTAGTGTTCGGAGTCCGATCTTAACCAAAAAAAACAGTTATGTGCAGTTTCTGGCCAGCAGAGGGCAGTAGAGTGTTGTCCAGTGTGAAGCTGCTCAAGGTTATGGCTCAAGAACAACTGAAACCAGTTTGAAAGCAATAGCTTAAAGTTGCATTATTGCTAACGATGGGATTTAACATAAGTAATTACAAGATTTATTATTATTTATTATTATGAATATTTTTGTTTTGGGTAGGGCTGCAACAACGAATCGATAAAATTGATCAAAATCGATGAATAAATCTATTGGCAACGCTTTTCGTCATCGATTTGTTGTGTTGTGCAACTTTTTTTTTCATGTTGTGCAACCTTTATTTAACAGTCAATGCGCACAGCTCATCTGTAGGCCGCGGCGGCAGCAGAGCAGACCGAGGTAGATCAGACCGAGAGAGAAAGCCGGTGTTTTGATGAGGAACGACCAACACACTTAAAACATGAACATATATGTCCATGTTCTCAATATGACATATTGATGGTTTTTAATGCTCTTATGGTTTGGCCCCATCCTACATCTCAGACTTGCTGAGTTTCAGCACTAGCAGTAGATGCCTTCGGTCTTCTTCACAGTTACTACTAAACATTTCGAGAACAAAATACAAACACTGGGGAGACCGGGCTTTCTGTGTAGCAGCACCCCGACTGTGGAACCAGCGCCCTCTGGACTTGCGCTCCATCTTTGACCCTGGCCTTTTTAAATCTAAACGCAAAACCTTCCTTTTTAGGAAAGCTTTTAATTCTCAGTAATGTGGATTTTTATCAGTGCTTTTCTCTTATTTGCCGTTTTATCTTTTTTGTGTGTTACTTATGTTTTCTCTTGTTTTTTCTTTTTTGTGATTTGTTAAGCACTTTGGCTGTCTATTTGACTGTTTTAAAGGGGTATATAACCAATAAATGAAATGTGAAATATGTCACACGTGCGATAAACAATTTTTAGACGTAGCACTTGTGTGACGTCTTTTCAAGTTACTTTTTCCCCAACCCCCCAGAACTTTATTAAACAAATGAACGTTCTTTGTTTTTGTGTAAGGAAGATATTTTTTACTGGCGCACAATGTGATAATCTAGGTGCTGTGGAGGAAAATAGAGGAACCAGCAAAGACAGAAACGGTCCAAAGTTTGGGATCAAACGCACACCTACGGGCAGATTGGCTAATGCTAAAGCTAGCGGATAGCAGACTCACTCCGCGGGTTCCAAAAAAACACGATGATCACGAAACTAAGAATGACTAAACTCTACAAGCGTAAGAAAAGTCCCCACCATCCTGTTTATTCGTAGCTGTCTGCAGCGCTATGGAGCAGAGCGATAGCAGCTACCGGAAGTCATGTTGTTGCTACAAGTCTGCGCAACACCGCTTCAGAGCTATGGCAAGCCATTGTAGTATGTAATTCACAAACGCTTCTATCTGTGAACGTAATTTAAACTGGATTATTGCCAACCCGTACATAGGGCAATGCGATTTGACGATATAAGATCGTTAAGGATTTTAATGTGATGATCTACCAAAGCTCGGAGATCGTAGAACCGTTCAATCACCCGTTTATGCCATTATTTCTGAACGCGGCACACATTTGTTTTGTTTTTTTCTCAGCCGAGTCACGCCATTTGCTAGTCTGCTTCTGTCGGCACGACAGACACACCGATAAACCAATCATAACTTTAGGCAGCGTGTTGGTTTATTTAGCTGGGGTGCTTGGTAGAGATGAAGAAAATAATCTAATCGATGCATTAAGATGATGACAAACAATTATGAATAGTTGAAGAAGCACACCATAATCGATTGTAGCGCTAGCTTGCTCCGTCTCTAAGCGCTAATTACATTCTCACACGTCTGCTCAATCAGGAAACCTCTGGGTCAATGTCCTGCTCTAAACTTTGCTTTTGGCTTCGTGTCTTTTATTATTTGGGGACGTTTGTTCGTATTTTAGTGAGCCTTTTCACCGTGGCTGCCACCGAAGCTTTGTTTATCCTGTGAAGAGACGGGCCAAACCCCTCCCTCGTAGAAAACATCTACGGAGAGCAGCAAGTCCAAAAAGGCCATGAGCGTAATCCTCTTGTATTGGATGCAAGCGCAAACACATCATGAATTTAGATAGATTTTTTTTTTTCTCTGGACAAGAAATAATTACTAATATATTTTGGATGATAGGCTATGAGCCACCTCTAAATAGATGTTAAATTATTTTTCATTAATTATAAATATATAATAAATAAAAGTGCCTGTGGGACATTTGAGACATGCCATTAAACAGAACTTGGTCCATTCTCCAACATTTCTGAACTTATTTGTTCAAACAAACAAATAAACTAAGCCCTGGAACTGTGGCATAAATATTTGACTCTAAAGCTACTCCAGAGACATTAAAAGCTAATATATAAACCCATTATGGATTTTTAAATGAAAGGCATTTTTTTGTTTGATCATGTAATTGTAATAGAACAAATTAGCTATTTTTCTTACCTAAATTAAAACAAGTGTTCAAACAGTACCCTGTCTGAAATATTTTATCATATTTTCTGTGAAGGGGTATGCTTTTAAATTGATCTATTTTATTGGTAAATAACTTCCAAAATGTATGAATTGTCGAAATGGAAAAAATCGTGATAAAATTGAGATCGTGATTTTGCAAATAATAAATCGTGATAAGATTTTTTTTCCATATCGCCCCCCACCTACCCGTACATTATAGACATTTCACTACTACTATGTTACCAGTAGTGTTGTCAAAAGAACCGGTACTTTGGTACCAACCCGGTACTACAAAAATGTAAACATCACGGCACCAAGATTTCGTAGGTATCGGTAGTACCGAGGACCCGTCTAAACCCGGTCCTTGATGCGCATGATTCGCGCATTCACTGGGCGTATGCAGTCGCTTCTAAAGCAACGCCGCAGAACGCAGAGTGACGGCGAGCGGTGGACCTGCTGAAAGTGACGGAGACCGCAAGCTTGTGATTGGTCGGGACGACGCTTCCTGTAAAACTTCGTCACCAGCACCGCCGTTGCTCCGTTAATAAGTAAAAAAATATTTATCGGCAGACCCAGAATAGATTGAAGAACGCATCGCGGAAAAGTCCGAAAATATGAACGTTTATTCACCCGTGACTGAAAGAGTACAAAATACGGAGTAAACGTGGATGGAAACGACGGGAAACGTGGGTTTAGAGGTGGCGACTGGATGAAGAGGTGGAGGAGAATAAAGGACAAATTAGTCAGTGTTAAAAAGTCTCTGAAATACATTAAAACAATGTAAAAACATGAGTAAAGACACTATCGTGAACCGGATACATGAGTGTCATGGTGGCAGGATATCACAGAATAGCGCTACGCCCTCTGTTGTCCTGGCGGGGAATTGCTTTGCAGCACTCCGCTGCCTGAACAGAAGTTCGAATGTGAAAACCTTTCAGACGCTCCGTGTGCGTCTCTCTGTTGCGGAGCTCACTAGGGTAACAAACAAACAGGATGACATAAAGGCATTGACTGCTCACAGACCGGAGTTTTTCTTTTTTTAATGATTGTAATGTGTATCCAAAAGATGAACAATGTATGGCTCAGTCAGTGTTTATGTCCTTAAAATCAGTTTGTCAAAAAAGCTGTTCTAACTAGAGGTTCTTGTCTGGATAACTGGCAGGTTTACAAAAAATATATGAACAAAAACACATTTTGATTAAATAAAAGTGCATTAAAAACATGTTATGATAGTAGTACTATAGTAATTCAGTTCATTTTTCTAATATGCAGCACTGATTCACAAAAGATATCATCTCAAAGCACTTTACAGGAAAATTAATGTTTTTATTGGTAAATTTATTCTAAATGAAATTTTTGTTTGGTATCGAAATTGGTACCGAGAACCGTGGATTTTCACTGGTACCGGTACCGAATACTGAAATTCTGGTACCGTGACAACACTAGTTACCAGTAGAAATGAAATGTTATTCAATATCTCAAAAGCTGTAAGACAGTTGAGGTGATAGCATGTTGTTTTGCATGTTATTGAACTGTTTTCTAATAATGTTCTGTTGTTAAATAAAGTAAAGGAAGGAGAGAAAAAATGTTTCCCTAGCAGCTTTTAAATGTTCCCGTTTAATCCGATTAATCGAGTCGAGACCCCATCCGATTCATCGATGATCCAAATAATTGTTGCAGCCCTAGTTTTGGGCTGAATACTCTTTAAATGTTCTCTTTTCAGACTTCTGCTTTTGGGTTCACCAAAATCTATTTTTGTGCACCAAGCAGAAGTGTACGAGCGATGTGTCGTTAGATATCGTTTTTCACACCCAGGCTACTGTCAGAAGCAGCAGGAGCTGCAGATCTGAGTTAGAGCGTTTTATGTGTGTCTCCACTTTTACTAGGAGGAAGCTCTGTTTAACAACACAGAGCGATTGTTTCAGGATGATCATCCCCCTGGAGCCCCGTCACTTTAATTATTGCAGGGCCTTATCAGCTGCTGGTAAATTAAATCAGGAAAAGCTGCGTTTGGATTGGTTACTTTGCCGTCACAGATGCCATCTTCACTCTGGCTGGACGAAACCTGGACGTGTTCTTTGTTAACGTTAATGAAATGTGACACAACCAGGGTGCACATAGCTCGCTAATCAGCCCTAATCTGATCCACTGGATTACAGGATGGCAATCTAAGACCCTGCTTACTCTACTTGTGTGCCTCCTTCCTTCCAGCATCCTGCTACTCATCTTCACCTTTCATTATTAGGCGATTATCGGTTTGCTTTAATATTATATATTTATATTTTTTTGGTTTTTAAGTTGCTGATGGGTAAAACTCGTCTGCGGGTTCCTGCTTCAGGTCCTGGGATCGGTATTCTGCTGTCATCACCATAATCTGGGTTCTTCCATCCGTGGGATTATCATGGCTCTGAAGCGGTCCAGTCTGTAGCCGTCCAGCGCTCCGCGGGCCTTTTTTCCGTTTTCTCTCTGAATCTGTGGGATAGCAGGATCCGAAAATGCTGAACCAGAGCGCGGTTGTGATCTTCACCGGCATCTGTGGGGCTATGGTGTTACTGGCCATGGCCTACTATGTCTACTGGTGAGTAGATGTTAAGCTGTGGCTAAATTAGATGAGTTTAACAGGAACTTGGGTGTAAAACTTCATTTAAGTGAAGAAAAATGATTTTCTAGTTTGTTAGAAACAGAAACGTGCAGCTGCAGAAGCTGGTGGTACGTTTCTACAACCTTCCCAGTTATGAAGGCTCACTGGAAGCAGTGGTTGGTGGAGAAGCAGCTGTCCAGCCTTAAGCAGCTTTAACCCAGGCAGCGTTCCTAATCTCTCCTCCAGGCTGGGGCCTAACCCTCCACATGCCTGTTTTCTTGTCTGTCCAGATTTATTTCTTACCTGAACCTCCCATGCATGCTTTTTAAGAACGCATGTGTGGGTTTCAGCTCTACCTGGAGATCGATTTGCCTCGACACGGGTGTCTGGTTGCTTATGTGCAAACATGTTCTGTAGACGCTGGTGAGAATGAAGTTAATTCATTTTTGTTGTGCTGTAGAAGGTGAAGCAGCAGAGCAAACTGATGCCAGCCGCAAATAAAGCAGCTTTGCACGTGTGGCGCTTTGATAAAACCACAGAAGTTAGGAGTTTCAGCAGCAGAGTTAAACAGGAAGGACTTTTTTCCAGGTTTTTGGTTTCCTGACACCCTAATCTAACGTGCAGTCACTTTAGGAGGACTTTGTTTGAACAGGAGTTTTGAGGTTTTCTCTGTTGGGTTGATTTGAGGGTGAAGGCATGCACAGAGAGGAGTGTCTGCAGAGAGGAATGAGAGCAAAGTTCATGATATATTTGGATACAACACTTGTCTGAGGCTCTGCTTGTTGCAGCAGCAGCAAAAATAAAAAAAAAACTCCCAGAAACTAGTTTCCACTAAAATCAATAACTTCACCTGATCCTGCAGGCGTCACGAACCAGATATGTTTTTATTAGTTCATCACATAACCGTCTATAACCAGCGTCAGAAATGCTCTACTTCTTTTATTTCTCAACAAATAAAACATTCTGTAACTTTATCCTCCTCGTCTCTGCAGCCAAGTATGAACAAAGGTCGTTCCAGCAACACGGAAACACGCTCGGACTGAAAATCAGGTTTATCAGAGCTGTTTAGTTTCATGCTGGCCTGAAAGATTGAGCTGGATGTAAGATTTGATTTAGTTTACAGCCAGTGTGTGTGCGCGTGTGTGTGTGTGCGTGTGTGTGTGCGTGACAAAGACTTTTTTTGTTCACTCCAACGATTAAGTCAGGTTTTAAAGGTGTGGAACACTGATTATTACTAATTATAACCGGTCACTCTGAGTTCTTCATGCAGGCTAAACATGAAAGTAGTCTCCTCCACCTATCTCCTAGCCTGGCAAGCCATCCTATATATGTATATATATAGTCTGGCCACGAACCATTGACGGCTCTCAGTCGTGAGGCGGGATCTACGGTTGTCTTTCAAAATGTCAGCACGCAATTGGATAGCGCTAGGACCAATCAGAGTAACGAACAACATGACGTAATCACAGCGACGGAAAAGAGGGAGGCTTTAATAGCGTCTAGCTTCAATGATTTCTGTCGTTTTTGTATGAAAAACACGCGAATATCAGGTGTACTGGGACATTGCACTACTTTGTTTGATAAAAATAAGAAGCCGCTAAGTATAGCCGACAGACTTACGCATGTTGGAGTCTAAATAATCCAATGTTGATGACAAAGCCGTTTCAAACGAACGTGTTTTCCGAGTTGCCGCCATGTTGCTTGGGTTCGCGGCGTTCGCGGCCGCAGCGCTGACGTCATCGGCTACTCCCGCTCTGTGATTGGCCCATGATATAGAGCACTGTGATTGGCCCAACCAAAACTATAGCGAGTTGTGATTGGATAGACACAGCAGTGGTTTGGGCTGCGAGGGTTCCAATGAAGCGTGCCTAGACCAAACTCTGCAAAGCAAGAATTGGTCTAGTTCACTAGGCTACCTATCTCCTGCATTAGCTTCTGATAGAAAACAGACGGTGAAACTCTAGGAATAGAAAATCCTGACAGATTTACGTCACACTGTCACTGAACATTCATGGACTCGCCCATCTTGACTCACGACGGGGAAGGCTGTTGTTGGTTTAGCGTCCAGGAAACAGCAGAGAACGTCTCGGCTAGTAGAAGCTAACCGTTAGCATTAGCAACTCCACCACACAGCAGAACTCCTCCAGGCTTGTGTTATTTGTGGAGATAAAACATCAACGTTGCAGAGCAGAGTCAGTGATAGAGTCGTGTTGCTGTTAGCCAATCAGAGGAGAGATGTCCACATATCAGGAAATAAGACTCAAAATCCTGACGTCTGAGGTGCAATCCCTATACTCGTAATGTGCCCTACGGTCTTCTGTGAAGGTGCACTTGGACGAAGTGCGCAGTAAGGCATCGAGTCCATAGTACACGTGCAAATAATTGTCGAATTGGAACAGCAAGCATTGCGTCATCGACCGTGATGATTTTTTAAATCTTTATTAACTTAAAAACAATTATTTGACTAAATTTAAATTCATTGCTGTCCACATTAGATCTTAGTCTAAAACATTCAGAGCATGAATAAATATCATTAATCGTCTTAAAAGGAACTTCTTTCATTTGAAAATACGTGTTTTCTGAAAAGGCACTTGAGCCATTGCGCCGCCTTCTTCTCAAAATTCCCACGCAGCGATGGATTATGGGTATTACGAACGTTGACGAAGTGCAGATCAAGTGTGCAAAAGGGGCGTGGTCAACTTTCGCACTTGAGAATCGGAACATCCTACGCACTCGCACCCCTGGACGGGAACATGCAATTGAAGGGCGCAAGGGCCTAAAGCTCAGCTGTGATGCGGCTCACTTCCTGAAAATGGTGCACGAGTGTTTTTCTTCCCCTGAGTACAACTTACAAGGCATTCATCCCTACTACAGACCACTGCAAATATTGATTACACGATTCAACACATTTAAGGTTTCATCAAGATGCTGAAAGTTGATAGTCTGACCACGAATCATTGATGGCTCTCAGTCGTGAGGCGGGATCTACGGTTGTCTTTCAAACTGTCTGCACGCAATTGGATAGCGCTAGGACCAATCAGAGTAACGAACAACGTGACGTAATCACAGCGACGGAAAAGCGGGAGGCAGCAATGGCGTCTAACATCAATGATTTCTGTCGTTTTTGTATGAAATACGTGTGAATATCAGGTGTACTGGGACATTGCACTACTTTGTTTGATAAAAATAAGAAGCCGCTAAGTATATCAGACAGACTTACGCACGTTGGAGTCTAAATAATCCAATGTTGATGACAAAGCTGTTTCAAACGAACGTGGTTCCTGTGCCGCCGCCATATTGCTTGGGTTCGCGGCCGCAGCTCTGTCGTCATCAGCTACTCCCGCTCTGTGATTGGCCTACAATATAGAGCACTGTGATTGGACCAGACCCAACCAAAGCTATAGCGAGCTGTGATTGGACAGCCACAGCAGTGGATCAGGCTGCGAGGGTTTCAATGAAGCGTGCCTAGACCAAACAAGTATTTGGTCTAGTTCACTATGCTAGAAAGTTGAAGCTTCCTGTTTCTAATCAACAGTTTGCTTCTGACCTGTGACCTGTACTGCGTCTGTAGACTTTTACAGAACTCCGATTATTTATAACTTGAGACAAATGCACCGTTTCTGCTTTTTTGTAATCTGTAAGGAGTGGTTAATCTCTGAAAACAGTACCGAACAGACCCTACACTCATGTTTTGTTTCATTCTTCAACCCTGGAGAATAAATGTAAACAAAGCAGGCAGATGGACCATCAACAGCCCAGAAGAGCCACGTGTTTCCACAGATCACAGATTAGAAATGTTCATTGGAACGGCGTTAAAACTGGCTTAACCTACACCTTAATGGGCTTTGATGCAGGTGTGGGAACAGCCCATTCAGGAGCGCTCGTCTCTGCTCACCCTGACGGAGAGTAATAGTAGATTTGACCTAAAACGCTTCCTCACTCCAGATCTAAATCCCAGATTTATTCAGTTTGGTGCTATAAATACATTTACTAATCTGCATCATGCTGTACAACAGAACAGCATTTTGTTTGACTTGTGCTGTCAGAGCTGTCCTCCTCACTCAGCCCGTCCTAGCGGCGTTCCACAAATAGATCAAACAGTCAGGAGTGCCCCCTGTTCGTGTCAGAGCTTAGAGGTGAAAATGTTCTCCTCTCAAAGCCTCGTGTCTGTCTGGGCTGTTTGTCATTTATACAGAATTACTGACGTCGCCAACTCTCTGATACAATCTTTCTTAATCTCTCGACACGACTGAGGATTTTTAGTTTTGTTGGCTTTAATTTTGAACAAAAACATGATCACAAACCCGCCTCGAAACGTTCTCAACTGCCTCTCAGTTTAGTTCAGGAGAGTCTAAAGTGTGAGAGGTCAGACAGGATGATGGGGTCGGACACCAAAACGGGAGATGATCTGTACAACTGCTGCTGTTTGTTTGCAGTCGACCCGTGTGTTCAGGGTGGAAAAGTGTCTTAAAGATCAAGTTCACCGAAAAATCGTTTTTACTTATTTTTGAAATACGATCGGTCACTCAGAGATTCACATGCAGGCTGAACATTAAGATAGTCTTCTCCCCCTATTTCCTTCATTAACCGTCAATAGAAAGTAGATGGGGAACATCTTGGGTTAGAAAAACCACTTAGATCTACGTCACGTTGATAATTAACAATCATGGGCCATCTTGACTCCCGACAGGGAAGGCTGTTGTTGGTTTATCGTCCAGGAAACAGCAGAGAACGTCTGGGCTAGTAGAAGCTAACCGTTAGCATTAGCAACTCCACCACACAGCAGAACTCCTCCAGGCTTGTGTTATTTGTGGAGATAAACACCAACGTTGCAGAGCAAACAGAGTCAGTGGTAGAGTCGTGTTGCTGTTAGCCAATCAAAGGAGAGATGTCCGAATATCAGGAAGTAAGACTCCAAATTTTGTCATCTTCTGCTCTCTACTACTCTGGCTCACTTCTAGTTCCTGAAACAGGAGCACCAGAGCTTTTTTATCTACAGATTGACTCATAAGGATTCATTTATAATATATATATTCAAATGCGGAGATGTAATTTCACCAGTGTGTGATGATGACTTGGGACTTTAACTTTATACTAGAGACCACTACAGATGTGTTGAAAAAACAAGTGAACCTGATTTTTAAAAACCAGTTCACTGTGGTTTAAACTGAAAACGGTCTTATTCTTTTGCAGTTTTTTTAGTCACTGCCTGTTGCTTTATTCTGCTCAGATAAAAAAGTAAATTCTTCAGATGACATCGACTTGTCGCCCACTCTGAGAATGGCAGCGGCTATTTTTAGATGCTAATCGCTCCTTTCATTCCAAAGTATTTAACGAAACTTCCTCTCCTCTGCCGTCTGTCCCAGGTCGGTGGTATTAGCTGACGGGCCGTGTAAACGCGGCTTGTAAAGGAGCTCCGCTGTGGTAAGAACACGCTAACGTGGCTACTCCTCCTCGTTTTCTCCACCTCTCTGATGGTGTTTCTGCTGTCCTGTCAGGTTGGTCGTAGCGTCCAGAGAGGAGCCCGCTCAGCCCTCCAGGCTCCTCAGCCATGGCTCTGCTGGCCTACCTGAAGAGCCTGTTCATCCTGCAGCTGCTGATGGGTTTTGTGTTTGTGGTGAGCGGCCTCATCATCAACTTCATTCAGCTGTGCACCTGCATCCTCTGGCCAATCAACAAGCAGCTCTACCGCAGAATCAACTGCCGGCTCTCCTACTCCCTCTGGAGTCGTGAGTAGACGCCGGCGCTTTAGGAACGCTTCGTGGTTTTATGTGTCTGAATGTCTCTTCACCCCGGTTGTGTGTCTGCCTCTGCAGAGCTGGTGATGATGCTGGAGTGGTGGTCAGGAACAGAATGCACTCTTTACACTGACCAGGCCACAGTGGACAGGTTCGGCAAGGAGCACGTCATCATCATCCTCAACCACAACTTTGAGATCGACTTCCTCTGCGGATGGACCATGTGTGAAAGATACGGCGTCTTAGGGGTCAGTGAGGTCCCCAGCTGGGCCTGTAGCTCTCAGGAAAATCCTCAGATGGACATTTTTATATTTTGATGCCCTTTTTGTCTCCTCCAATCTTTCCTTAGAGTTCAAAAGTGCTGGCCAAACACGAGCTGCTGAAGGTTCCTCTGATCGGCTGGACCTGGTACTTCCTAGAAATCGTTTTCTGTAAAAGGAAGTGGGAGGAAGACCGAGACACGGTGTTCGCTGGTTTGGACAGACTCAAAGATTATCCTGAATATATGTGGGTAAGAACCACCAGACTCCTCTCGTGTGTAGAAGTGTGAGATTTTAGCTTTATTATATATTTAGGGGTGGGAATTTAACGCGTTAATTACGATTAATTCATTAGGAAAAAACACACGTTAAAAATGTTCCCCTTTGAGACAGAGTGTCCCCCAATTCAGGGCTTGAAAAGTTTAGCATCACAATTTATGACCTTTATATCGATAAATATCACCAAGCTGCACGTCTAACAAGACAGCAGAGCCTTTATAATGAGACCAAAGTGATCAAATAGGTCTTGTGGTTACAGAAAGAAGCGTGTGGATAAAGGTTGGTTTATGCTTGACGCGTCCGCGAGGTCCACATGGCTCCGCACGGCCAAATTACGTCATTTTAGCAACCACGCCCCTCTGCACAGCCCAAACGTTTCCGCAGTTTCTTAGGAAATTTTCTAACTGCGTGGACGGTCCCGTGCGGAAAAACACGGCCGACTGGCAAGAGCTCGTAGTGGCGGAGGTTTGTAAATGCAAACATCTCTATGATTCGACAAATAAAGATCACCGTGATCAAAATATTGTTAATAATTCGTGAAGTGAAATTGCTGTCACACTCAGAAAAGACGAGGAAGCAGTAAAAAAACGTAACAGTGATTTCTACTTCTGCTATGGTGTAGTGGATGCATGCCGTAGAGCCCCATGCCGCCCCCTACAGTCTGGGAGAATATTGGCTCACAGCGGAGACGAGCCGCAGAAGGTAGGAAGGAACCATAAACGCTGCAAGTTCCGACGCGCGTTCCATCTGCGTGTCTCATTTTTTGCGCAGAATGTACATGCGTCAAGCATAAACTAACCTTAAGTCAACTTTGCCTCACTAACAAATTATTACTGATTAAAAAAAAGCTTGGGTGCGAATTGTCTTGAACGATTAAAATGTGATTAATCAAGATTAATTAATTACAAAGCCTCTAATTAATAAAATTTCTTTTTTTAATCGCGTTTTTCTAAACTTCACGAACTGGACCTTTAGCAGAAAATGCACATCGTTCATCTTTATTTTGTTTCTTGGAAGCAGCAAAACCAACTAATGTTCTTTCAAACACAGATAAAAATGTGTTTATTTCTCTTCGCGGTTGAGTCCAGGTTAGATCAGCTGATATCGCTCCCATAAGTCAACGTTAGGTTGATTTATTACCCCGCTGCCTGTTTTAGTAGCGGTGAGGTGAGATAATGGCTTTACTTTAGCATAATGAGCTGGTGCGTGTGTCTAAACACGGCTTTTGTCTTTGCACAGTTCCTGCTCTACTGTGAAGGCACCCGCTTCACAGAGAAGAAGCACCAAATCAGTATGCAGGTTGCAGAGAGTAAAGGCCTGCCGAAGCTCAAGTATCACCTGTTACCCCGAACCAAAGGGTTCACCACCACGCTGCAGCGTCTGAAGGGCACAGGTGTGTGTGTGGGGCGGAGGCACGCATACACAACGTTTATTGTGCTGAAAACACAGCTGTCTTTCTTCACGGTGTTATTTTTCTGTGCTTTACAGTAACGGCAGTGTACGATGTGACTCTAAACTTCAAAGACAAGCAGACGCCCACTCTCCTGAGCATCGTCAATGGCAAGAAGTACAAAGCGGACATGTGTATTAAGTGAGTTAAGCTAACGCTCTCCGTCTACTTTTGAATTATTAAAAAAAATGAGATTTTTATCATCTTCTGATTTCATTTAGTTCTTTATCAGAGTGGGACTGGTTCCAGTTCATCTGAATGTTTTCTATAAAGTTTTGGTTAGACACATTTCTTTTTAACGCTTGTGAATGAACTAAATGCTTAAATGCACCAGGGTTTGTTTATTTTATTTCATAATTAAGACATTTGATTTAAGATTTAGCTGCTGAGCTTTAATAGCAGGTCTCTTAGAGCCCTCTAGTGGTTCAAATCTGCAACTACAGGCCACTAGAATATAAAACTCCTTTATTTTCCTGCAGTAGGGAACTTTTGTTTCACAACTGCAGCAAAGAAGAAAAATAAAGGAATTAAGGAACAAAAAACATATATGCAAGAAATACTTCAGAATATTTTCAAAATAAAACAATTGAAAAGATTAGCAGTTGGATTTAAAAATAGAAGTAGAACAGCTGTTATTTTATGATTTTGTTTAATTTGTGACATATTCACCCAGCTTTAAGGAAAGCTTTAAACTAGAATAATTAATTTGATGTATGTATTTTCGACCAGCTTCATTGACTCGTCTCTGACAACAGGGACGAACTCTAACGATCCTTTACTCTCTCATCCAGGCGGTTTTCCGTGGATGAGATCCCAGAAGACGAGCAGGCGTGTGCTAACTGGCTGCACAAGCTCTACCAGGAGAAAGTAAGCTAAACGCACGATCCACCAAAATGAAAGTTTCATGGAGTCTGTCTGGGATCATCTTAAGTTTTTAATTTGTTGGTCGGGTTTTTTGGTAAACCAGGTTATTGTTGTTCTCCTGTCATCAGGATGCCTTACAGGAACGGTACAACAAAGAGGGAAAGTTCCCCGGACCCACGATCATCCCGCCTCGCCGCCCCTGGACGTTGCTCAACTTCCTGTTCTGGGCCACCCTCCTGTTATCGCCCCTCATCAGCTTTGCCTGCGGCGTCGTCGTCAGCGGGTCTCCTCTCCTCATCATCGGTTTCGTCCTCTTCCTCATCATAGGTGGGTTCCTACCCTCGTTCTTCTAGACTGAAAACTGACGCAGCTTCTTTCACGTCTGATTAAAGAAATACATCCCGTAAGCGTAGCCTGGGTTTCCCGTTGTCCTCATTTGCCTTTCTTGTCTTTTCCCAGCCTCCGTAGCGATCCGCCGCCTCATCGGGGTCACGGAGGTGAAGAAAACAGGCTCCAGTTACGGAGACCAGGAGGCCAAGAAACAAAACTAAACTGTGTGTTCGGTTGTTTATACGGCCGTCCCGCGGCGTCTCCCCCCCTCCCCCTCTCCCAGCTCTACTCTCCTCCTCCTGTTGGCTCGGTCGGTGGGCCGGGGAGGAGACCCACCTGTGAAAACATAACCGACACCAGAGTCGGAGAGAGGAGCAGAAGGTCTGGGATCTGAGCTCTCTGGTGTTTGACAGAATACGGGGGGTGGGGGTGGGATATGATACCGTAACAATAGCATCTTCCTTATTCCACCCAGCTCCCGTTAAAGTCCCGGTAAATCCCAGAAACACACAAGATCAACCTCCTAATATGTCAGTTTTCTTTAAGCTGCACCCACCTACTCCCACTGCTGATGCTTTTAGCTCCAAACTCGCTAATTCATCTTTTTTTTTTTTCTTTACCGCTTCCAGAACCAGAGCCGCCCCCCAACAAATCCCCAACACAGAGGACATCTTTGTCCTTTTTCTCGGTAACAGGGACTTGTAATGGAAATTGGTGCCTTGAGGCCCAGCCTGGCTTTCCCCTAATCAGGTCACTTCACCCCAGATCTGCTTCTGATTCCTAAATTAGGAAAAATCTGTTGAAACGATGAAATATTTACAATAAATGTTTAAGAATAAACCAAGTCATCACTCCCCGGTGACCTGAAGCAGGCTGGTGTCTGAAAACTACAGCAAGGGCTCTGAATGTCTAAACCGTCCTCGTCAAGGACACCTGCCGTCTGTTACAGGTCTCATTTGTCCCCTAAAACATCCATCTTTATCCTTTCACAATCTCATCTCAGTTTTCACCTTTTTTACACGTTTAGGAGTTCATAGTCTCACTCTTCCTTGATCCATACACTCTCTGTCCTCCTAAATGTGACGGTATTCAAACAAGAGTTCCCGTTAAACATCCTGGAGCCTTTCAGCCTCCTCACAGCTCAGAAAAGGTCGCCGCGTCTCTCCGCGTAGCCTCACCTCTGTTATCACAGACTAGGATTATGTTTTTAACCTTTGCCTTAAATCCAGCCTGCTCAGGCAAGGGAACGCTCATTTACCGCCCCTCTACAGACGACACACGCCGTATTTATTCTCTTCACATCACAGTAATAACGACGGAAAGCGAGCGAGCATCATGAGGGAGGGGGGGCATTAAAAATAATCGGGTTATCATTCTAGGGTGGAAGTTAATCTGTCAGATGAATCTGTGTTTCTTTTATATATTAATAATTAAACGTTAGGAAATGTTTAGTTTTGTTTAATTAAAGGAACTTTGAATCTTTAAAGTCGACCTAAAGAAAGATTTTGTTTTAAATCCTGGTTTGTATTTGGATTTAGTGATGCGTCGAGACGGTCTGCAGGATGTTGATCGTGTGTGTGTGTGTGTGTGTGTGCTCATGCGTGTGTGTGTGTGTGTGTGCGCTCATGCGTGTGTGTCTGTGTGTGTATGCATGTGTGCGTGCACACGTGTGTGTGTGTGTGCGTGCTCATGCATGCATGAGTATGTGTGTGTGTGTGTGTGTGTGTGTGTGTGCGTGCACTTGTGTGTGGACATGCGTGCGTGTGTTTGTGCATGCATGTGTGTGTGTGCACTTGTGTGTGTGTGCTTGTGTGTGTGCATGCGTGCTCATGAATGCATGAGTATGTGTGTCTGTGTGGGTGTGCGTGTGTGTGTGTGCGTGCACTTGTGTGTGTGTGTGTGTGTGTGCATGCATGCGTGTGTGTGTTCCCCTCTACTCGTCTCTAATCAGACAGATTTCATGCGAGCCTTAATCAGTCGTGTCTGATCAGGTAGAAGCTTTTCCCCGTTTTGGTCGTAAAGTTTTGAAATTAAAACATTTAGCAGGAAAATGATTCAAATTTTTGACATTTTTAACAAATGTCTAGTGATTTATGAAGGATGTTGGGTTATTGTACACACAGTTTAATTTTTGTCACCTGGAGTTTTTGTTTTTTCTCTTTAGACCTAACCCCGTCCTAAACGCTTCCTTTCATCCGTCTGAAATTCTTGTTCCAGATCTACACAAACTGTTTTACTCCTGAGGTTTTTATTTCTCTTTAAATGACTTCTCTATAACATTTGATGACGCAGAAGCCGAGGCTACCGTAGACGCATCACTTAGCGGCACCTCCTGCAGCAGCTTTTTTTGCCTTTCTGCAGCTATTTTTATGTTTTCAGTTTAAACACTTGAGAATATTAAAGGATTGAATCACAAAGCAACTCTCCCTCTTTGGACTTCTTTGGATCTGTGTGAGTTTCTTCATGCGTGCAGCTGTTGAAGGTGGAAGAAAGCATCCGAGGCCATTCTTCTATCTCTCCTTTTCCCACACCGGCATTCATTCACCTTTTATTTGTCAAAAAACATCCTAAACTTCAGCTGGAGTCCACCGTGACGTCACACCTGACTGTAAATTCTTCGTTTGTACATAAACTAAGTGATGAATGTGATGATCCACCTTTAGAAAAGATAGTTAGCTGCTTTTTAGGCCTTTTGAACGATTTCTAGCAGAGCCTGAACAAACGTGTACATAATGTAAATAATGTAGAAAAATGACCTAGATGCTCTTTTTGCTTGTTCACGGTGGCTTGTGACGATGACACCGCTTATTTCAGGCTACAACCGAATGTACCACAGAAGAAGAATCCCAGGGGTCTCACCAGATAATTCCCAAACGGCATGCTCAGACTTCCGTGATGCCTCTTTTACTGGAAACTACAAACAAAGGCAGGTTTTCCTCCCAGACTTTATGAGTAATCACCACTTCTTACTGTAGTCACTTTTTGCATGATGTGTGCGTCGTTGCACAAAGAAACGAGTTATTTTCTGACTCAGGGATCCTTTAAAGACTGGAAATGCAGCAGCTGTGGCATTAACTCTGACTCTAAATAAAAAGGCTTTCTGGGGACGTTACCGTGTCATTCTTGTCAGTTTTTTTAATGACTATAATCTGAGGTTTATGTGGATTTTTAAGCTTTTTTTAGTTTTTAAAAGACTAGAATCTAAAGTTTTGACATTTTCATTTTACTTTTGAAAGGTCAGATGTTGGATTTGATGGCTAAAAGAGTCAAATTTACCATCTAATCCTACTAAATGTAACTTACATAAAACTAATAAATCAACTTGATCCTTAAAATTAAAAATTTACATTTCAAAGTAAAACGTTTTTCTTGTTTGGCACCAATTAATTCATGACAAAGAAATGGTTATAGGGCTTTTTACATTACTTATATATAAATATTACCATTTTTCTCTAATAATTTGCTGTATGGCTCTAATATATCCTAGTTTGATATCAAAAAAGCAGAACAAGCTTCCAATTTGGCTCAAATATTTTAAAGACCAAGTTCACTTAGAAATCATAATTTACTGTTATTTGAGAAATACGACCGGTCACTCTGAGTTTAACATGCAAAAATAGTCTTCTACCCCTATTTCCTGCATAGCCGCTGATAGAGAATAGACGGGGAAACTGATTAGTAAAAGCCTGACAGATCTACGTCACACTGAAAATTACCATTCGTGGACCCAACCATTTTGCCTCATGGGCAAGATGCATTTTAGGAGTCATGTTTTTAGGTAATTCGTTCTATTTTGGGGTGTTTATGCATGTTTATTTGGGGGGTTTGTGTTGTTCTTAGTTACTACTTCGTTCAATGTTGCAAATGTGGTGTTACTTGTTGTGTCATGTTGGGACCATAAGTGAGGAGGCTGGTCACAGGAATGGGACTGCTGTGCCGTTCCACTGTCACAATAAAGAAGTGGAGCATGGTTCACACTAAACGCTCAGGACGCTGCTCCTTGTGTTCCTCTCTCACTGGCTGTCCACAGTCATGAGGGGTACAGAGCATGAGTTAGCTGGTGTTTTTCAGTTTGACTGTTAACACAGCAACATGCTCAAATTAACACTGTCAGAGTTGATTTCAACACTTTTAAAGTGTCTATATGGGTCCACACCAGTAGGAGTTAATTTAACTCTTTTTGTAGAGTTGGTACTTTAACTCTGATTTAGTGTCAAAAACCAACTCTTCTGGAGTTAAAAATGTAACTCCAGAGTTAAGAGTTACTATATTAACTCCAACACCAGTGTTAAATTGTCAACTCCACAAGAGTTGGTTTTTGACACTAAATCAGAGTTAAAGTACCAACTCTACAAAGAGTTAAATTAACTCTTACTGGTGTGGACCCATATAGACACTTTAAAAGTGTTGAAATCAACTCTGACTGTGTTAATTTGAGCATGCTGATTTTGCTGTGTAGCAAACAAGCTAACTCACTTTTAGCTTCACATTAAAGCTGATTGGTGCATTTTAGACACATTTCTTGAGTTTTTAACTATTTGTGGTGCTAGAATGATTATATTTGTGTCATTCTACTGTGGAAGCTTCCATCTTCTTTCGCTAGTTTAAACGTTAACACAAGTTTAAATGTAAACAAAGTTCAGAGAAGCTACATGGTTTCAGACACCTGTTGTGGCAACATAAAGCAAACCTGTTTTGCTTCTCCTCCAGGTGAGAAATACCCAGAAATTCTGTTATAAACCATCTTTAATGAGTATAAAGCCAAAACTGTTTATAGTTCTAATCTTTAAATGTAAAGGCAGCTTGATTTAATCACTGTTCTGACGCTGCTTTGTGTGTTAATTACTGATATTTCTCCTTAGCAGCAGCTGGACTTTGAACCACAGTCGAACACACAGAGCAGAGTGACCCGCTGAAGCTCAGCTTTACGTCGCTGATCAGATTCAAACCCTTATTTTAAAAGAGAGGAAGACGAAAGAAGAGGGTTCAATGGCCTTGAAATTACAAACCAAGACAGGTAAGATTTCTTTTTGACCAAACCAGCAATGTGTGTTAATAATTATCCATCAGAGCAATCTCAGCTAAGAGAATCGGTGAGAATGTGTTGTCTGCTGACAGGAGACAGAGGTGGTCTTGAGGAGGTGAGAATCGTCCTCCTTGGACACAGTTGGCTGGAGAAGAGTTTGGTGGGGAACACCATCCTGGGTGGACAGATGTTTGACGTCAGCAGGGACGTGAAGATGTGTGTTAGGAGACAGGCTGTTCTTCCCGACGGGAGGAAGGCCGTCGTCGTCAGCACCCCTGAAAGGTGGCTCCGCTTCTCCATCCCAGACCTCCGTCTGGTGAACGAGAACTTTGAGTTGTGCATGTGTCCGCCTGGGCCCCACGCCTTCCTCATGATCATCCCCATCGGCTCGCACCGAGGCTGGGAGTGGACGGTGGAGGGGCCTCTCCAGCTGTTGAGCGACTCTCTGTGGAGGAGCACTATTGTAGTGTTCACTAAGTGTGAGCGCCTCCGAGGAAAACCTGTAGAAAGTCAGGTTGCAAAGCATGATTTCCTCAAAGTCCTTCTGGAGAAGTGTGCACACAGATACCACCTTTTAGACACGAGTGCTTGGGGAGAGGAGGATGATGCTCAGGTTGGAGACCTGCTGAAGAAGATTGATGAGATGGTTGAAGGAAACAAACAAGCAGGAGGAGCTGGTTTCATGGCTTTAAAAGAAAATGTCTCTAAGATGAATGACCGGATGAGGAAAGAGGTGGAGGAGAGGGCTGCTTTGAGACAGAAGGAGGTGGAAAGGAACAGAAGGACACTCAGATCTCACATGGGTAAGCATCACTTGTCTGTTTTTATCTGAATTGTTTCTGCAGGATGTTTTATTATCAATCCTAATGGTGTGATTTTTCTGAATCCAGATGGATCTTCTCTTCCCGTGCTTCGAATCGTTCTTGTGGGACCGAAGCACGCTGGAAAGAGCTCAGCAGGAAACACTCTCCTTGGTGAGGATGTCTTTCCTTCAGGATGTCTGACGGTGGAGTGCACTGAGAGACAGGGTGTTGTTGGGAAAAGGAGAGTGTGTGTTGTGGACACTCCTGGCTGGCATGGACGGTACTGCTCCGAAGACACTCCACAGGAGGTACAGGAACAGATCTCACGCTCTCTGTCTCCGTGCGCTCCCACTCCTCACGCTGTCCTGGTGGTCCTACGCAGCGACGAGTCCTTCACCGAGAGCGACCGGAAGAGAGCGGAGGAACACCTGAAGCTCCTCGGACTTTGGGCTTGGACTCGGATCATTGTGCTTTTCACATGGGGGGACAAACTGGGAAGCGCCTCCATTGAGGAGCACATCGAGACATGGCCTGCCCTGCAGTGGCTGGTGGACAGATGTGGGGACAGGTTTCATGTCTTCGATAACACAAACCGAGTCGGAGACATTCAGGTTAGAGAGCTGTTGGACAGGATAGAAGAAACGGAGATGGAGAACAATACCAAACATCTGGTACGGAGTCTCGCTGATTTCCAGCAAAGAAACAGAACTTTGGAGCAAAAATCCAAAAAGGCGGGAAGGAAGCTTCAGAAAACGAAGGCTGAGAACGATCTCCTCATGCAAATGATTAAAGACAAAGAACAAACAGCCGAAGACTTGATCAGGTCAACTAAAGAGAAAGACGATCAGGTCGAAGTTTTCAGGAAAACATTAGAAGAGCTGAGAGAAAAGCAGCAAAACAGCAAGATGAGAATGAGATTATTGGAGAGCGAGAACAACTTGAAACGAGATGAGATAAGAAGTCTGAGCAAGAAGTGTGCCGTGAAAGATGAGCTTTTCAAAGCCACAGAGCAAAAAGGCGAGGTGGAAAATAAAAGACTAAAGGAACAAGTGAAAGGGCAAGAAAAAGCAAAGCCTCTGTGTGAGAGAAAAGATCAAGAGCTGAACAAAATGATGACGAATCACAAAAGAGAATCAGCGGAGCTCAAAGCGACGATTAAACAGATCTGGAGGGAGAACGAGGACACAAAGACTCTGCTGAAAGCAACGATTGAAGGGATGCAAATGCACCTTCAGACAGAGGAACCTAAAGAGTCCTTTTATAACCACCAGCAGCTAAATAAAACAACGGCAGGCATCAAGTCTCTGGAGCTTAGCACGTGGAGTCCCTGCAGAGACGCCACCAAACCTGGTGAGTAGAGGCTATAAAATTACTTTAAACTAACGCTCTAAAGCACAAAAACAAAAGAAATCTCATCCTTCTTTCTTTCTCCTTGAAGCTTTTTCATCTCTAGCCATAAAGGCTCCATAAATGTTCCCAGAAAACTCTTAAATTAGCTTTTATTTTTAGTTCAGAGCTGAAGAAGCCTTTCAGATGAGAAGTCAAATGTCTTCTAGAAACAAGAAGTTCAGTTTCCGATGCGATTAAAAGTGACTGACGGATGCATCTTTAATTTGCAGAAGCAGATCGGAAAAGGCCGGCACGTTTGGGTGAAAGCAAGATGAAGGTGAGAAAACAGCCACACTGATTTGTTTCCTTTCTTTGCTTCCTTAAACATCTGTTCTCTGTTTCTAGAGAGAAACTGGAAACCAAGAGCAGCAGCTGGAGGCCGACCGGACTTGGTTGAGAGTCGGAGGTGCAGCGCTGGGGTCTGCGATCGGGGCCTTTGTTGCCTCCGTCAGGTCACCCTCGGGGATAAACACCAAATGGGCATGTTGGGCTGCAGCTGGAGCCGCTCTGGGGAGCTTACTGGTGCAAGGACTCTGGTCCCAGGAGAGGAAGGACCAGGGAGGAAGCTAGGAAACACCTCTGGATGATCCTGAATAAAAACACACTTCATTCACTCTGGGATGTGCTTTGAGCTCATTTAGAACAGCATTTAGGATTAAGGAGTGATAACATATAAGAGCAGAACATATAAGAGAGCTGTGAAACAGCAGTGAGGTGTGCTGTAGGAGTGACAAAGGAGTCAAGAGTTTAGATTGTTTTCTTTTTTGGAGGGGGGGATTACTGGCCTCTTGCCAGTCTGATGACTCTTTTGGCTGTGGCTAAAAGGTGTTGGTGGTGGGGTTTTAGTAGTCTCACAGGCTGGTGGATGAAGCCGTTGGTCAGTCTGGTAGTCCGGGAGAGGAGGCTCCTGTACCTCCTTCCAAAGGGCAGGAGGCAGAACAGGTTGTGTGCAGGGTGGCTAGCATCACCCACGATTGTGATGGCTTCCCGGGTGATGTATGTGTCTTTCAGGGAGGGAAGTAGTCCACCGATGGGCCTCTCAGCTGTGTTCACGATGCGCTGCAGAGCTTTCCTGTTGTCGTCAGTGCAGCTCGACGGTCAGTGGCGGGTGATTGGTGTGACCTCTCTGGAAGTTGACAACAATCTCCTTAGTCTTGAAGGAAATATGGGCGGATCTCATCCACCCCTGGATCCTTCCCACCGAGGTGTTTTTTGACCACCTCAGTGACCTCGGCTCCCGAGATTGGAGAGCCCAACCCAAAGTCCCCAGACTCTGCTTCCACACTGGAAAGCATACCAGTGGGATTGAGGAGGCCTTCGAAGTACTCGGCCCACCGATTCACAATGTCCCGAGTTGAGGTCAGCAACACACCCTCCCCACTGTAAACAGTGTTGGTAGTGCACTGCTTTCCCTCCTGAGACGCCGGATGGTGGACCAGAATCTCCTCGAAGCCGTACAGAAGTCCTGTTCCATGGTCT